>JAGXJF010004362.1:0-35090 GCA_019208055.1 Stipa capillata
AATTTTATCAGTGCCGTTAGCAGTGTAGGAATACTGGACCTAGGTCGATGATCTCCGGGACGATATGGATCATGAGATGAACCATGACGTCGAAGAATGCGGGCGGAAAGTACATCTCGAGCTCGCAGAGTATGACAATGATCTCCGCCTGCAGTAGCCGGCAACGCTTCTTAGTGATGGACTTCTGAGAGATAGTGTCGAAGAAGTTACAGAGGTCAAGCAGTGTCCCGCGGATCCATGGCTCCATTAGCCCTCTAATTGCAACCGGAAGTATCTGCGTGATCATCACGTGACAGTCATGAGACTTCATACCGATTAGTTTGTGGTTCTGCGTGTCTAGAAATCTCTGTATGTTTGCCGAGTAGCCGGAAGTTACTTTGACACCTCTGAGGCATTTGAAGATTTTATCCAGCTCGTCTGTACTTAGAGTGTAGCAAGCGGCGGGACAGTCCGTCTTGATTTTCGTAACATTCCTGCCCAACTTGGTCTTCTCCTCCTTGGCCCACAGCTCTCGTCTTATCCCCAGTTGCTCGTAGTCAGCTCGTGCCTTCGGCCCATCCTTTGTCTTGTCTGCCATGTGGAGCAAGAGACCGAGCACACTCTCACAGACATTTTTCTCAATATGCATGACATCTATGCAGTGGCGCGTCTCGAGAAAAGGCCAGTAAGGCAGTCCCAGAATACAGATTTCGTTTTCCACACGCCTCCCAGCGGCTTTACCTTCTTCTGCTTCTTTCCCGCCCTAGGGCACTCACCCCAAGAGTTCAACATCTCGTATATTTCTTCCCCACTCCTCTTACGTGGTGGTCCTCGGGTCTCAACCGTATTGTCGAACTTTTCTTTATCTTGTCTCCACGGGTCATCCTGTTGAAGCCATCTTCGGTGGCCCATGTAGACGATTTTGTGAGAGCCCGGTAGGTGACGACTTGTTGTATCTTCCATGCACTTAACACATCCGTGGTATCCGTGGCAAACCTGGCCGGATTGATATCCATAAGCAGGGATAGTCTTGCACCGTTGTGATCATCATAGCTCTCATATTGAAGTAGTCTCCTTCGTGAGCGTCCCAGACCCGGACCCCTGGTTCAGCCCACAGTGTATCTAGCTCCTCCTTCAGTAGTTGGTGATACACGTTCAGATCGTTCCCTGGTTGCTGTGGACCTTGAATTAGCATAGACAGGTGTAGGTACTTCCGCTTAAAACAGAGCCACGGAGGGAGGTTGTACATCCATACGACCACGGGCCAGGTGCTGTGCCTGCTGCTCATCTTTCCAAAAGGATTGAGTCCGTCCGTACTCATTCCAATTCTGATATTCCTCGGCTCTCCTCCGAATTCGGGGTATTGGTCGTCGATTGCTTTCCACTGGCAACCGTCCGCAGGGTGTCTCAGCACGGCGTCATCTTTCCTTGGCCTCTCGTCGTGCCAACGCATCAGCTTTGCCTCCTTCTTGTTTGCGAATAGACGCTTCAAACGGGGAATGAGTGCAAGGTACCATACAACCTTCGCAGGAGCACCGCTCTTCACTCCGTTCTCACCATCTGGTTGGTAGTTCTTTCCCCGCTTGAACCGGGATGCTTTGCACTCGGGACACTTGCTTAGCTCCGCGTACTGCTTCCGATATATGATGCAGTCATTCGGACACGCGTGGTATCTCGTCACCTCCAATTCAAGAGGGCACACGACCTTCTTGGCCTCATCGCAACCACGAGGCAACACGTTCCCCTCCGGCAGAACTTTTGCGAGATACTCCAATGTCTCATCGAGGCTTGTGTCCGTGCTGTTGTGGAGTGCCTTCAGTCTTAGAAGTTCGAGCGTGACTGAGAGGCGGGTGTGCTCAGGATTGCATCCGGGATACAAGGGAGTCTCGGAGTCTTTCAGCAGTGTCTCCAACTTGGCAGCCTCTCTACGAGCCGCACTATCGTTATTCGTCTCCTTCAGAACCTGCTCTTGCACATGACGGTCCTGGACCATTCCGGCCAAATTGTCCCCCGTGCTTCGCGTATCCGCTTCGGCCTCTTCATGTCCTCCGGCATCTTTATAATCCAACCGTTCTGCTTCCGGCTCCCCATGTCCTGCTTCTTCATCTAACCCTTCGTCGTCGGCAACAACCTCATCCTCCTCACCGTGACTTGTCCACCGTGTGTAACCTGCCATGAAACCCCATCGCACCAGGTGCATGTGCAAAAAACCAGATTTCCTCTCGTACATCTTCTGGTTTTTGCAATCACGACACGGACAGCATATCTTCGTGCCACCCTTTCGCACCATATCTCGCTCGGCGAAATCAAAGAACTCATTCAAAGACGTATAGAAACTCTGTGTGTTCCGATCGCCGTCATACATCCAACTTCGATCCATCGGTCGTTCGATCCCTAACATATACGAAAATAAATTAGTACCAACCTTTCATGAGTGGCTAAAAAAAGTAATAAAAGTTTCTTTGCAATTGAGATTTTCAAATATTACATAAAACATTCCAAATTTTGGCAGGTTATTGAAATAAATTGTTGAAAATTCAAAATTTCGGCATGACCTTTGCTAAAATTATGCAAAATTGAGTATCGAACGTTCACAAAACGTTGACGAAGCAACATTTCGCCAAAACGTTGAACTCAGTTTCCCTGAAAAAATAAACAAAGCAACCAATGTTGCCTCGGCTCGACGGCCGGTACCACAAGCATATCTCACATTCACATATATGACGAAATACATTTCATGCACATCTAAGAAGTTATAGTACATCACATTTCTTACGTACATTGAGAGTCTCACTTACTCGAGTCCTATGCTACAAGCACTTGGGTGTGCGCAACATATGTTTTATTGCATCGATATATAGTACTACATATACACTAAATACATAATCAGAGGTTCTAAAATTTGTGAGAGAGCAATACACAAATCATGCATGCATTTAAAAAAGAAATAGAGGTAGCACCCCGGTCTTTGCGTCGACTCATGCATACACATCCATTAATGCTATTGATCAAAGTTGTTACACAAAGATCATCCACGGTGGAGAATAATTAAGAAGTAATACACTAAAATGATACAAAATGGATCAAATATTTGAATTGGGGGAGAGCATAATCAACCTTTGGTACTAGATCATTCAAATAATACAAGAGCAAGCTAGCTAGCTAGGAGAGGTGGTAACTAGATCATGATCAAACTCACCTGGTAAAGCAAATTAAATTGAATTGGGGGAGATAGCTGAGCAAGCTAGCTAGAGCTAGTGATGATCTAGGTGATGATCTAGTTAGATTTGAAGGGAGAAAGAGTTGGCAAAGGGAGCTAGGAGAGGTCGGGGGAAGATTTTGGAGAGCTAAGAATCCTCCTAGGGCGTGTACGGCGGCGGCGGACGTCGAGGCGATCGCGAGCTCGCTGCTGGCCAGTGGAGGTACGACTGGCCAGCAGGGAGCTCGCTGATGCTTTTATAGGGCAGGTTACCAGTGACGAGCACATGTACAGGCCCGCCACTGGTAAACCACATAGCAGTGACGAGCCGAACGTGAGCCCGCCACTGGTATGCAGGCCAGGTGCAAGTTTGGCGGGAAATATTAGCAGTGACGGGCACGTTGGACAGTACGTCACTGGTGTGTAATATATCAGTGACGAGCTGCTCTATGAGCCCGCCACTAGTAATTCCTGCGTTACCAGTGACGGGCGTTAATTAGTGCTCGTCACTGGTAATTATTTACCAGTGACACGTGACAATTGCCGCCCGCCACTGGTAACTTTTCGGTTTACCAGTGACGTGTGTTTTTCTGTGCTCGTCACTGCTAATATGCCTTCTATAGCTGTTTCTGCAGTAGTGCTTGCAAGGCTTGAGCACGTATTACACACCAAGGTAGAATTAGGCAGGTTTATACAGAATTAAAACTTCACTCTAGACATTCAAAGAGAGGATCTGGATTTGACATGGGGCAGTAAACATAGACAATATATGATTTGATTCAATTAGATTCAAACGTGAACTGCTCATCTCATCCGCAGCAATAGAAATGTAGAAATATAGATCGAGGAGAGGTATCATAGGCCTTGAAACTGGGCCCTCGAGGGACTTGTGCGTAAGTGTTATTCGTTTGCTTTATGCTAGTGACAGAGTTTTTACGTAATACGACACGTACATATCTATAAAAAAAGTCTGACCATCTATTTGGTGGGATCGAGTTATTAACGGTTCAGATTACCTAAAATAAGAGTCTTTGCTTATTACTATTCACAGTTCAAATAAGAGTCTTTGCTTATTACTATGCACGATTTAGATTGACTAAATAAGAGTCTTTGCTTATTACTATTCCTATAAAATATCAGAGAAATTGCAATCAAATGGAGCCTCATTTAATCTAGACCATTATAACTCGGATCCACATAGATGGATGGCCAGATATTTTTCTTTTTTTTGATTAATATGGAAAATTTTAGAGAGTCTATAGTTAATATAGTAATAGATAGATTGATGTTTTATCGCTTCCTATGATTTCAGGGAGAAGGCATATCCTGGTGGGAGGAATTACGTACAACATTTAGGTAAATATTAATGCATCATCGTTGTTCCTGCTGGTAAGCGTCACCGGTTATTTCCTGGAGAAGGAAGATGTGTACGCAGTATAAATCTTTCACGATGTATTCTGTGAAAAAAATTATTAGCAGGTGTTGTCAATCATGCTAAATGTATTTGGTTCGCCGTGCTTTGCGGGCCGCTGTCCGCTGTTGATTTGCTGCATTTTTCTGCTCGCTTGTGGATCGACAAAGATTAGTTCGGTGATATTAAAAGATTGTGCATTATCGGTTCTAGGAGAGACTGAAATGGCGGTTGATAGCCGGAAATTTAGAAACTAAGTGCAACCAGTAGTTCTATACAAAGTTTCTCCAGAGTCGTTTCTTCCTGGGCAACCTCAACCTCCAAAACGTGTCTTTTCATGAGAAACTGCATCGAAGTTTACTTTTACAAACTCATCTGGTTTGGCCAATGATCGCTGTTGGTTTTCTGCGTTTTCCTGTTGGGTTGTGGATCAACACCAGTCAACAAAGATTAATTGGGTAGTATTAAGGGCTTCTTTGATTCATTGGAAAAATAGAGGAAAAACCTAGAAATAGAAAAATTTCCTTTGGTGGTACTATTCATCTCTTTGATTCAAAGGAATGGAGCAAAGGAAAAATGGAGAAAAATTTCTTGAATCCCATGAAATCATAGGAATTTTGAAGGATTCTACACATGCACTCCAACTTCATTTTTAGAATCCTGTGAATCAAACGAGCACAAAATCCTGTGTTTTACAATCCTTTGTTTTGCGTCCACATTCCTATCCTATTCTTGTGTTTTTTCTATTTCTGTGTTTTTAGAATCCTGTAAATCAAAGGAGCCCCAAAGGATCCCTGCATTATCGGTTCGAAGAGAGGCTCAAATGGCTGTTGATACAAATCGCTGCAGATATTTGAAAATAAGTGCAAATTGCATATTATATACATGCGCCACTAAATAGCGCTCATCTATTAAGGTGCTGGTCGAACGGATCACTTATTATTCAGGGTATAGAGATGTGTAGGCAATGGAATGTTTTCACAATCAAAAAGTAAAGTTCCCTCGACGTTTAGAGAATCAGAAGAGTGTTTCAAAGAGTGAACGTTAACGGCACAGTATATTTCTATGCTAGAGTACTTATTGTTTGCTGTTGGTTATGCTAATTTTATTTCTTTCCCTGTGCTTGGACTTATCCGTTTATATACAGGCCTGAAAAGGATAAGCACTATACGCAGAAATGTGCAAAAAATTGTCGCGGAGCCCATCAACAGATGAACATGTCATTTGGCGATTTCGTTAAGTTCGTGTGTACGTTAGAATAGATGTTGAGTTTAATTTATATACTAATATATTTTACATTTCAGATTCTTGTGTGTCGATCACATAACCTTATTTGGTGATATTTCTTTTGATGGGGAGTAACCCTTGTTGGTTCAGACGCTGCTAAGCAATAAAAAATATAGACTTGATCGACAATAGTTAAAATGATGTGATACAATAAAACAAGACCCACAGATGGAGTGAACAAAAAACAAAAAGGTAGGAGAAACAAACATAAATCTGGTCGGTGGTATTATGCCGACGTGTTCTTAACGCGAAGTGTTACTTTGAGGGGAGGGGGGGGGCCGGGGGTTTCTTAGGTGGTTTTCTTGGATGATCATCTTCTCATGCATGGGCTGTGTCTCTATTATGTCTGTACACTACTATAGAAATTATTTTTACAGATGGTTCACAATCCATGTGCGGAACATTTTTCTAAACCGTCTATACTAAAGCGTTTGTACAAATTACAATTTGTACAGACGGTTAATGAATTGTCTGTACAAAAGCATTATTACAGACGGTTGGTAATGTGAATCGTCTGAAGTTAGAGAATATCACAAACGGTTCAAATTGCCAACCGTCTATAGAAAAGCAGTAGGGCAGACGATTAATAATGAAAACCGTATGTAGAAATCCTTATCACAAACGTTTAGTAGTGAGAATCGTCTGTATTAAGGGAATATCACGTACTGCAAATATTGTATTCTGGTCTGCCTTGAAAAATGCAAAATTTATATAATGATACTATTTGATCACAGCACACAATTCATACAGCATACAATCACTATATAGTAGTTAATCACAGTATACAAGCATTTATAATTACCATTCTCAACCATAAGATAGATATATGAAGCAATAAGTAATTCACTATTTTGACTAACTAAAGCAAAGGACAAGTCATTCACATCAATTATTTTGACTAACTGATCGAGGTAAAAAGTTCTCGGGATCATAGAATTATGTGGTCTCCTTTAAGATCTGCGAATGTATGAACCCTATGAGTCATCTTTCGATATATCGGACACCCTCAATGTTGAACGAAGTTGTAGAAAACTTAAACATCTGTAGAAGAATATTAAAAAAGTTAGGCACAATGTCACAATAATGAAAAATATATTTGAATATATTATAATGACACTTACCTCCGGATCCAATGCACTAGAGCCAATGATTTGCAACATATATTGGGCCACATACTACCCACATTAGTTGTCGCCGGGCAGCTGCTTGTGGCACTACAGAAATTTGTTTACTTGCACGATAAATTTAGTTGTACGAAATACATATTACAATGAGTAAGAGCATTATTCATGGGCGACGGAGGAATTATTACTGGGAAATGAAATCGGTGGGTTGGTTCGGGCCTTTCTGTTTGTACGATCCCCCCTTTGAAACATACTTCGCTAACTCCCCATTGATCACCTTCGTCACATCTGCATAATTATCGGGCTCATAGTTCTTGGAGTCCAAGTACACGACATGTTGACGTTGTGGATCGATACAGACGAGCATCCAGTGGAATCCATAGTTATAGTGCATAAGAATGAGGTGCTTAGTAGAGAGAAGGAGCATGCACTGCGTAAGGTACTCCTCGACCTCTTCCGGCTGGTATTTGACTAGCGAGCAAACAACCAATTGTGGATCGAGGAATCCAATATTTGGATTGTCTTTCCTAACTTCTTGGATCATATGTCTACACATAAGAGTAATGTTATTGAAAGAACGTATCGATAAGGTAGGCAGTTCATTTAGCATGTACCCTAATTCAGAACACTTACAATATCCAGCATCTTAGTAGGCTAATATCAAGGGTGGTGTGACGAAAGAGGAGGGATAACTCCTCGAAGGGCACGACGAAGGTTCCACCTGCATGGAGGAAATGTTGCCGCTCGAACCTGACGCTGATATTGTCCGGAAGATGCTTCTCCTCATTGATCCTCTTCATGTAAAATTCGTGCACAATCTGAGATGCCCAACCAAGTCGCTCTAATTCTGATTGTGTCACTAACGGCTTCCCTTTCTTGTATTTTGTTATCTAGGGTTCTTTTATGTCTTTGCCCTTGCCCTTGGCCGACTTTTTCATACTTCTGCCCTTGCCCTTAGCGAGAGGTGCCTATTTGGTGGCCTGCTTGGCAGATTTGCTTGACAGTTCTTAAACCGAAGAAGATTTCACTTTCGGGGGAGCAGCATGAAATGAGAAGTCATTCTCGTCCTGTACTGAAGAAAGCGGGCATGGAGGCGGTATAGGAGCAACCAAGGAGATGTACTTCTTCGGCCACTGGATGAATGTGTGGACGGTCTACCCCAGTGTGGTGACGTCATCCTCTGGGTGTATAGGAAGTGGGTATGATGAGCAATTCAGGTACACCATGTCGACTGACACCTTGACGTTGCCCGTCAACAACGGGACTCCGTGCACCATCTGTTCTCCACCGCATGAAAATGCCAACACTGTTCCAGCTTTAAGCATGTGATCAGAGCCAAAAGTAGTGGGCACCAGGAGCTTGCACTTGGTGGCCACATCAATGTCGTCCACGGGAAATGTTGCGGTAGGGACATCATGTGGAAAGTCCTTGCCGCCGGGGTGGATGTCAGCTGGAAAGTCTTCGACAGGTACTCCCTTATCCGGACGGCAATCTGATCCATCTGGTGTTCCATGTCTCTCAGCTCAAGCCTTTCACACCTGATTATACACCTGTTTTTCATGAGCTACCGAAAGTGGTCGAGCTGGACACGTTATCTCCCGTGCCGGAAACTATTCTGGAACGTCGGCTAGTTAAAAAGGGGAATGCTGCTATTGCTCAAGGATTGGTGAAATGGTCTGGACTTCCAGCTGAGGCAGCTACTTGAGAGGATATTCAAGTGCTCGACAACCGCTTCCCAGAGTCAACCGCTTGGGGACAAGCTCAATCTTTAGTGGGAGGTAGTGTAAGGACTGACGATCCTTCCACATTGACAATCGACGTGCAACAGTAGAAGATGGAGAACGGAAGTACGGCTTCGGCGGTAGGTGGAGTGTTGCGTAAGCATGTGAGTTTGGTGGAACCAGCCAGCACCACAACCATATAAACCGAGGTCGTATCCGAGATAAGAATGAACAGAAAAAAATGAAAACGTGATTCGTCGTCTCTCTCTCTTCTCTGGTTCTGTTGCACACCCACAATGCAACGATTATAGCTCACGTCACGGCGATCACCGGTGGCAAGGGGCATTACAATGAGCCAGCTAATCTTGTTCCTGCTGCGATGGTGGAGAAGAGGTGGCTTCACGTAGCCTCTGATGGGAGATTGCTTGGTTCTTATCGGAAGCGGTTAGCTACGTCTCTGCTTGGCTATTTAGTACGTAAAATCTATCTTTAGAATGTTCGGCCCATGGTCTTATCAGGCGACTGCTTCCGCATTCATCCAATCTGAAATTAACATCAACCAAACGCCGGCCCGCTCTCTCGCATAGGCTTCCGCATCTTACCCTTGCCTCAGATCCATCTTGCATTCTCGCCGCCTCCCTAAGGCTGGCTCCGCGCACGGCCACCTCTCCACCTTCTTCGCATGGACGGCCGACATTACACACGCGCGGCACATCCCACATAGGCTTCCTTCCTAGCGGCGCCTTCTGCAACGCTGTCTTCTCCATGTGTGCGTGCATCTCCTACTCACCCCTGCAGCTTGCGCGCTCCTTTACGCCCCTCATCAGAGCCTACATTGCCGCCGCTGCCATCACGGAGAACCTCATGAGACGGGGTAAAAGAGGGGAAAGTTGGGAAGATTAACGACGGGTCCACAGGTTTTGAAGAATGAGTCGGGAGCGTTAGCGGTGGACTCGCGGCGAGAACACCAACAAAGCTCGGATCTCTAGAAGGTGATCATTGCCCATTGTAGAGGAGCAGTTTGGTCATCTTCAACATTGTTTATGGCGGCGACTTCATCAACCTCCTGACTCCAGCTCTTTCTCCGATAGTATCTCCAATCTGCCGGTGGCGCCTGGCGCTCGAGCTCGTCAGTCATGGTCTTGGTGCTGGTCAGCGGAGGGGAGCCTCCCCGGACGGCATCCTCATTGGTGCGAAGGAACGCGTGGACGACGTTTGTATAAGGGCTTTCGTTCCTTTCGTGCTGTGTTTCGCTTGGGGATGTACTCAAATGGGACCTACTCGAGTTCTTAATATAACTAGCTAAATGCCCGTGCGTTGTTACAGATAAATAAATTAAATTACTGAGTATATCAAATTATTGTTGTCACGCTCCATGTTATGTTCTCCACTTCGTCTTAACTTTTGGTTGAGTTTTGTTTCAGGAAAGGGAGAGAAAAGTATACGGACCGCCGCCACCGATTGACACCTTTATAGGAGTAAAGATGTTAGGAGAATGTCTCAACAAAAAAGTTGGGAGTGTTCAGAGCAAAGACCAAGGTTGTCTGGGACTCGTCGTGAGCTAAGGGCAGTCTCAATGCTCCATGTCAGTCGTCTCTTAATCCATGCCATCTAGACAAAAACTTATATGACGGGATAATTATGGAGGAGAGAGAGGAAAGCTGTCTCTTAATCTAGATACAGCTCTTATCGGTGTAATCGATGCAAATTAATTCTTGAGCGATCTCGTATGGCCTATATCCATACTATTATGTACTAGAACTATGACGCAAAGAGGCTGCAAAGTTACAATGGTAGTATTGATCATAAAATATAATAAATATAAACTTTTTAGAAACAAAAATACGATATAAGTCACTGAGAAAGTTGTATCTAAACAGTTATTTAATACAGTAAGATATAACTTAAGATATAATACATTGGGAGTGCCCTAAGGTTGCTCACACGCGCATGTGGATTAGCCGCGCCCCCTGTCCATTGGCGGTGGTTTATGGAAATATATGGAACGACATTGTCAGAGGAAACAAGAAAATTAAGGGTGTGCCTTTATATATTCTTCAGCACAAAAATTGGTTCTTCAGCAGAACGGAGAACGCGCAAGGACATCGTTGATATCACGTAGGTAGGTAGGAGTTTTGGCGGAAGAGATCACATTTATTACACAGACTACGTAGGTGGATCACCCCTTGTTGATCGGAACAATCCGCCAGATGGTATGATCATACTGTGGTTCCGAAATAAAGATCCCAACGCCTCCTCCCTCCTTGATGGGATTTCCGCCCAGGGCGTTGAGGGTTCTGGACAAGTGTCTGAGCACTCTTACTTCGCTAAAGCCACTGGCGAGTTTCACACCCAACGACCATAGCATCGAGAGTTCCACGCGTTCATGGCCTCTATAGTCAGCCAGCTGCAGATCCCAGCTTTTGTTCACCAGGGCTTGTCCTGTGGCTCTATTCACCAGTGCAAATGCCCTGCGGCCCTGGTCATCGGTCAGCTTCCCGACGTTGTCGTACACCTGGATCCAATGCTGTTCATATGCAAAACAAACACACAAAAGAAAAAGATACACGTTTGACGCGCACGTATGATAAGATCTTGGTACAAATCGGAACATCACCTAGCTCAAAAAAATTATTGGAACAGCATAGCACACTACATCTTTTATTGAGATTTTTTTAAGGTTCCTGTACCTCCTAGCATTAATTTGTACAGCTCTCGGTACCTCGTGAAGGAATCTCTATCGCGCCGTACCTCCCAAGGAGGCGAGTAAAATAAATACTCTCTTCGTCTGAAAATGTAAGGTATATTTTATTTGATTAAGACAAGTGTTTGATCAACAATTACTCTATTTATGATATATGTGACATAAAATTAATGTCATTAGATTCGTATTTAAATGTACTTACTTATGATTGTGACTTTGTATACATAAATCATATAATAATAAAGTAATTATTGGTTAAAGACTTGTCTTAACTAAATAAAATATATCTTACATTCTAAGACGGAGGAAGTACATTTTTATTACTCCGTCCTATCCAAAATACAAATTCATTTGGACTTATGGACACGAATTAAGGTAGGTGGTGCAAAGATCACACTGCCCTACAATCGTTGTCATTATTAAGGTGGTTGGCTTGTTTACTCTATTGATTAAGTAGAGGCGAAAAGATGCTGAGTTGTTGTTAGACTTGTATTTAGTGAATTACGAGAATAACTAAGGGCATCCAATAGTACCAACCCATCATCGACTAGCTCTTGCCACATCAACCAAACCCTACGTGGAGAGGTAATAATTAGGAGAGAGATGACTCATTGTTGGTTAAACATCTTGCCATTGCTATAGGCAAGCCAATGCAAAACTATAGAGAAGAAAGAAAGACGAGGAGAGAGAATGAATTTAAAATATATGATTGTGGGCTGGTGTTAACATACAGACTGTTGTAGGAGGTGCATGTAATAGTATTGGTTAATGACGTGAATATCTTTACATATATATTTACACAAATTATTAAATTATTGAAGATGCCCTAAATGAGGCTATACTTGGGATCCCAGGGGTTATATTATATAACATGGTAATATATTAAGTCTTAAATTATAATATTAATGTCAAATTATAGCAACATATGTTTTGCAATACATAAAAAGGCTACATTTCTATTAATTTAAATTTAGCTGACTACCAAGTTATCAAACAAGTTGATACATTGATCGACTATGACGGAACAACGACATGGTAGATCAGCGAACAAAGTTGATAACATAATCGGGGTGACCTTTGCAGCTACTTCCTCTTTAATATAGAGGATCAGGTAATGCCGAAGAGACAAGACGACAGCATAGCAGGATTGATGCTCGAAGAAGCACCGGAGCATAACAAGGCAGTGTCCTAGCCTAGCTGGAGCTTGGATAGAGGCGACAATGACCGATGATCGCATTTTGTCGAAGCCTTAGAGAAAATTATACGTATCAGCTGTGGATCTGAATCCTCTGATGGATGATTAGCAATAGTTAGCTTGTCAAATGAAGTCATGTAAAATTGATATTTATTAGATGCTTAGGTCTAAAATATAAATACAGTCAACTACTAATTACCTAATTAATATGTATGTAGCCTACTTAAAGGTGGTAAAAATGGGGTGCTCTCCACCTCTGTGATGGAGTGTTATGCTAATGAGATTAAAAGGGGCAGGTAAAGCGACGCACAGTTGCGCAGAGCAAGGACAGTCAATTTCTGACCAAATTTAGCTTCCGGCTATAGCATGTCTATCTTCAGTACTATGTTTCCATTTTTAGATGAATCATCGGTCACAACATATATATGTAGCTCGCAGTCTTTTGATCTTTTCTTTTTCAATGTAAACTACGTTGCACATCCCAACTCTTACTATTATGTTTTTCTTCACTTTAGCATGTAGACAAATCATGATTTATTTTTGTGTTTTACTTTATCTAGCATGTGACCAATAAAGATTAGGTCTCATTAATTTATCTAGCATTTAAATTAATCATATTTACATATAAATGAATACATTCAGTAGAAATTTAGTGAGATTCTCAAAATTATTTCTGGTCTATGTCAATTCTAACGTATGATCAAGGGACATGCTCACGTGGTTACGTATATGTAGATATTGGGCTTTAAATTCATGTAGATGCAACATTAAAGTGGTGTTGATGATATATCTTTTAAAAATTAGGCTTATAATTTACTTTTCACTAGAAAACTTTGAGCTTTTAACTAAGAAACAAGAGATTTCAATCGTAAATGTCAAGCTTTTCACTAAAAAAAGTAAAAGAAAAAAAATCAAACTTTCAACTAGGAACCAAGAGCTTCCTATTCAAAAATATTAAAATTTTTACTCAGAAACATCGAGCTTTCAACTATGAACCGGAGCTTTTCATTTGAAAATGCCCAACTTTCCACTCGAAACCGCAAACTTTCCACTCGGAAACGTCCAGCTTTATATTTGTAACCACAAACTTTCTACTCTAAAATGTATAACTTTTTACTTGGAAATGTGCAATCTACTCGGACATATCGAGCTTTCACCTCCAAACACTCCAGCTGTCAACTCAAAAACCTTCAGCTTATGCAATATGCTACTCACTCCACTCGGTCAAAATAATAAAATAATTTCTCTTTTTACTATGAAATAATTAAAAAAGCAAAATAAGAATCTAATGTATATGCAAAACTCTTCGTATGTGTTGTTCATTTGATCAAGTATAAGAAAATATAAACTTGTTGCTTTGCGTGTGAATATGTAATAGTTGCTTTATCCTACTCGGTGCTGACCACTTGATATGGAAGTTGTCTCTAAGTAAATAATAAATTGAGCTAATTAAACATGTATTACAATAATGAGGTCACATGCACTGGATAGATAAGGATGAGACCGTCGTGACGCGGTCAGAATTACCCGTCCAGACGGGTAGCCGTAAATAATGATTTTCGTAAAACATAATGCATCAAAAGTTGAAGAAAGCCGGTTTCTGTGAAGACGTACCAAGATGATGGAGAAAGTTATATGAGCCCTTGGCGCAGCCCAAAATAGCAGAAGAGTGCTGCAAGAAAAAGAGTGGGCCCGGAGTCGCAAGATAGATCTACTAATCCACATTCTAATCATGTGATTTACACGCCACACCCATTCAGCATCGTTCAATTGGTCGTTCGTTTTGGTTCATCGGTCGCCGGCCGTCACTTCGTCACTGTCCCGGTTGACAGATGAAGATATAGTTGTTGAGTTGAGGCCTTGAGGGGAGAGACCGGCCGGTTGGGAGCTAGCAGAGCAGATGGAGAAATCGAAGCGGCCATGATAGTTGTTGCCTGCTTCGTAGCTAGTGCGGGAGGCCAGCAGATCAGGCAGAAGCTTCAGGTCGAGAAACGGATGGAAGTTGCGCTTCCGCCAGGCCGGCGGGAGTCTTCTCCATCAGCCGAGCCGGGCTTCGAGGCGCGCTCAAACAACCAAACAAGCCAAGTCTGGGACTTTGCATCTCATGGACCAAGTCACCAGGCCAAAGCAAAATCAAGCAACAAAACACGGGAAATCACGCATTTTTCTTTGAGATCTATACATGCTAGAATCCACAACCCATATGAATCGACGGGATCTATCAATCGGTATGGTAGCTAGGCCATAGATAAGCTCGTTACCTGAGATTCATCGCTGGAGTCGGCACGGACGAGAATCACCTTATCGCCACGGACGGCCACGTTCAAGGTCGTATTTGCCTTGCAGAATATCCTCATCGGCTGCTCCGTTTCCATGGTGGTGGTGGCTAGGTAGCTGGTGCCTTACCTCTGTACGTATCTAGCAGGAGAGGCCGACCGCCGGCGGTTAATCCTTGGCTTACCACAGGGCTTTATAGAATTATAGTGTACTCTCAGTGGTGTGATTTAAGGGCTCCCTAACCTCCCACCCTTCTATAAATTCCCCCAATGGCTCTCCACTCGTGGGTCAGTGGGTGCCCCGCAGGCCACGTGGGCTCATACCTAGGGGTGGACGAAAAGCTCAGCTTCTAAGCTCCCTCGGCTCCCACGGACCTCGACTTGACTCAGTCAGGACCTCGGTTTATAAGTGATATGCCGTAATGCCGTAAAGCTCAGGTCGTAAGCTCCGACGGCGCTCGACTTGACTCACTCATGGTCTCGGTTTATAAGTGATATGATCGTCGGAATATTCAAGTAATCATCCGGTATACTATATATAAATATATATCCATCTATCATGATTGGATAACCTAATATCAGGCTAACATCATATACGCACTATACGTCATCATTGACCAAGCAAGATAAAAACTTACATCAACATACACTACCGGAATCGCCGAGTTTGCTGAGTGTCGAGAAGTTCGCCGAGCGTATTTTATCGAACACTCGGCAAACACTCTCTTTGCCGAGTGTGCCCTAAAAAACACTCGGCAAAACATTGACACTCGGCATATCGGTCGTTTGCCTAGTGTTACACTCGGCAAACACAAAACACTCGGTAAACAAGAATGTTTGCCGAGTGCCCGACGCACGACACTCGGCAAACATGGGTGCACGTGCTCTTTCCCCTCCGCGGTTGAAGGAGAGGCGACGGCGTGGTTCCTTTGCCGAGTGTATTGCATATGGCACTCGGCAAAGCTGCGGCCGCCGTTAGCACTGTTCATATATGCCGAGTGTTCTCTGTAATACACTCGGCAAACTTTGTTTTTTTTTAGTGTTTGCTTACTTTTATAGTAGACTAAAGTACACTCGTTCCATACATAACAACCATGCCATGCCCTCTCACAAGCTTTGCAGCATGCCCAATCATGGCTACCTCCTACAAACCCCTCACAAGTTTATTTTTTATTTTTCCAGTTCGAATTATTTATTTGCTAAGTTGGTTATGAGGTGACAAGCCACTTATAGAGGAGGCTAATGTTTTCCATATCAAGATTCCACTTATGCATGACTTCTCACGTTGGCTAGGTCTATTCTATCACTAACAAAGAGGAAAGCCACACGAAACTTTTCCGGGTACCCAACAAGTTTGCATGCGAAGTGTCGGGTCACTTCATCTGTTGGCCTTCAAACTTTTTATGCACTCCACATACACTATTACATGTAACATGTCAAAATTTGGCATTTTTCCGGATCCGTTTGCTATATTCTGGCCATTAAGTGCATTTCTAGGCATTTAATGGATATAATTCAAATTTGATCTGCAGGTGCATGAAATAATCGCAAGAAATTGGTTTAAAAATCCTATTTGTGGTCTTCAGTATATGTTCAGGCCTTATACAACAAAATAAGAGGAGTGCCAAACACCAGGGTGCCAAGACTCGGTCACCAACATGGCGCTTGTTAGTTTTTTAATTCTAAAAAATGCAAACGAAGTCAGAAAAACACGAAACTTATCATGGTGTCATGATATGGCACCTAGAGGCTGTGGTAAAAATTTGAGAAGGTTTCATAAAAGTTGTCACATAGACTGCTTAGAAACCGAACAAACCCTGAGGAAGAAACTAGATTACGAGTAGGAATGGATCAGGTTTGCATGCGAACCAACCCCTGCTTCATCCGTTGGCCTTGAAACTTTTTTCACACTCAACATACACCATTACATGTATCATTTCAAATTTTGGTATTTTTTTGGGTCTGTTTGCTATATTTAAGCCATTAAGTGCATTTTTAGGTATTTAATGGATATAATTCAAATTTGAACTGCAGGTACATGAAATTATGGCCAGAAGTGGGTTAAAAAATCTTATTGGTGGTCTTAAGTCTATGTTCAGCCCTTATACCACAAAAGAAATTGAGTACCAAACACCAGGGGGCCTGTGCTCGGGCATCAACATGGAGCTTAGTGGTTATTTAATTCTAAAAAATTCAATCAAAGCCCAAGTCCTTCACAAATTTGAAAGAAAGAAATAATTATGAAAGAAAATAAAAGAAAGAAAAGGAAAGAAAGAAAAGAAAAGGAAAGAAAGAAGAAAGAATAGTACCATGTGTTCGCCCAGGGCACTCGGCAAAGGAAATTATTTGCCGAGTGTCCCCTTTTTGACACTCGGCAAATGTGGACACGTGGCAAACGCAAAAAACATCGAACAAACAAAATAAAGAAAGAAAAAAAAATCAGTTGTGTGCCGAGTGTTCGTGATTTGACACTCGGCAAACAGTTGATTTGCCGAGTGTCCGAGGATTGACACTCGGCAAAGTTTCGGAGTATAGGGTTTCCCCACCCCGCGCGCGCGGTCAGATCTATCCCGCACGCGCCTCCCCTCCTCCCTCCTCCCTCCTCCTCGCCGCCCCCTCCTCCCCTCCGGCGCCCCCGCCCCCCTCCCCCTCCTCCCCCGCCGCCCCCCTCCACCGCCGCACCCTCCTCCACGCCGTGTCCTCCTCCCCTCCGGCGCCGCCCCTCCCCCGACCCCGACGCCACCCTGCCGCCATCGCGGCCTCCTCCCCGCCGCGCCCTCCTCCCCGCCCGCCCCCTCCTCCCCCTCCGGCGCCGCCCCTCCCCCGACCCCGACCCGGACCCGGACCCGGATCCGCACGCCGACGCGCCCCAGGACCCGCACGGCGGACTCGGCGGCCGCCGGCGCCGCAGGGGGTGCCGCTCGCGCCGCCAGCTCGACGCCGCCGCCTCCACGCCCCAGGCTCGCCGGCCTCCTCCGCCGGCGCCATCCCCGAGCGCGCCCCGTCCTCACCCTCCGCTCCAGGTCTTCCCCAAAAACCCCTTCAGTGAATCAGTTAGTGAATTTTTCATGAAATTTTGAACTAGTAATGACGTTTTTGGGCACTTGCTGGCAACTTTCTTTGCATGCAACAAAGTTACAAACATTTTATGCTAAGAGCTAAAGCAAAATATACAAATGCTAAGGGCAACATTACCTTTCAAAGATGCATTGTCCTATCGTGTGCTACAGTCAGAAGTCTATCTTTGCTAAGTGCATCAGTTGTCAATATTTCACCTTGATGACCATATAGGCAGTGCATGTATGTTCTATCTTCAGCATTCCACTGCATTATTGAACGATCAAAAGAATCCATCTGTTGTTCTTATTATAGAAGTGTTACATAATTCTCAGTTACAATGTTGATGAGTATTACTTCCCTTCTCTACTGGCAGCATGACCAAAAAGTATGTTCTTGAGTTCTTGGATGTCTGATATTAATTGCTGGGCTACTTTTGAACTGAGAATTAGTTCTCCCTAATATGATATTCATAAATTCTGATACTAAGGACTATGTGTAATTAAGAAAAAAATTATGATGTGAAGAGTTCAAAATGCTAGCCTGGTTAATTTACTGTCAGAGACGGATCTCTGGGAATTGTTGGGGAATGGTTGTTGCTATTGGTAGCAAGTCAAATGCATCAGCCCCAGTAATTGGTAAACTCATTGGTTCCCTAGCTATTTTGTTTGTCTTATTGGTGAGCTAGCATGTTCGACTAGATTTGGGTGATTTAGGACGTGAGATTTAAGTCCATAATTTAAGCATTTTCTCACATACTAGGAAAGCATATAGATAACAAAAACCTGGGTTTTCACTGGTTCTTGGTGATTATGCAACCAGTCCATTATCTTGGTGATAGCTTTTGAAGATCCTATTCTACAATTTTGAGCCCAGATTTTAAATAAAAGCCCAGCCTTCCACAATTTGTTGGGTCATCACAGATAATTCATTTTGATCACCCGTTTATGTTGACTCTAGATCACAGACGGTTCTGTAGTGCCAACCATCTGTGATTGCAATCTCTTTCTCTAGCAGGTGATTGAAGCATGGCAGGCAGAGGCCGGGGAAGACGGCCAAAAGGTCGGGCAGCCTCTACTAGTTCTTTACCCACCGCTTCTGTGGGTGGAGAGTCTAGGGTGGAGGAGGAGGAGGAGGTGGAGGAGCAGCAGGTGGAGGAGGAGGAGGAGGAGGAGGAGGAGGAGCAGGAGGTGGAGGGGGGGTACCTCCAGCTCTTCAGGGTCCCAAGTCTGGCTGCGTGGACCTTCAGCCCTCCCCAAGCGACCTATTGCAGTCCACAAACGACCTATCATTCAACCAGATGGAGACATGTAAGTGGCTATCTCGACTCTTACAAATTACTACCTTTAGTATTTCAACACATACAAATGACTGTGCTTTCCATTCTGCAGGCATTGGATTCAAGTTGGGGGTGGTGAGCACTCGCGACATGTCAACGGCATCCTTGGACTTCTGATCAGGGAAAATTTCCCTGGCTTGGTTACTAGAAAGGGAAAAGAGGAGCCAGCCTGGACATGGGCCCACTATGCCGTCGCGCCGGATGCAGAGGACTGGTCTGGAAGGAGGTTTGCCAACAGAGCCGAGCGGGTGAAGACCGAAATGTGGGTAAGTGTCGCGCCCTAATATTTCTAACCGTGTATTAGCATCATTGCATTAGCCTAATCCGACCAAACCCGCATGCAAGCAAAACCATAATTCTACCGCCCGATCTATCATCAATAAACCCAATGCACCAACACCCGCACACACGCACTCGGTCAAATAAAATCACAATCGGGAGATCCGCCACTCCTCGGATTCTCCGAAAATCCTGGAATAAATCATGGAACATCTCGACAATATATCTAATTCAAACATAGCATAAAATAATAGTGTCCAGTTTAAAAATATCAAAATGTGAAATTAATACACTATAGTATTAAACGTGTCATTACAATTAGGTCTCTAAAATTACAAAAATTAACACAGCTCTCTCTGCATCTCTAGAAACCTCAGTGCATGAAATAATGAGCACGTCGTGAATAAAAATCGGAATCATCAAACATCGAGCACCTTGACCCTAAGTAATTCCTCGCGTACAATAGCTATTCACTCCTTGCATGAGCTGTCCCAAAAATTTCATTGAGCACAGTCCACATTGCTGTTACCCGTCAATCTCATTTAACCTTCTCTAGTAGCTCCTGTCTTGCCAACCTCCAGTAAAAACTCTATAGACGTCAGCTCCAGCATTCAAACACCGTGAATAAATGAGGCAACTTTCGGCGCCTAACTCACTGTGAAACCAAGCACTGACCGCTAATCTCTGTATCGCCACCCATCGACATTTACCACCTCCCAAGTCTCAATGGCTGCTGTGCTCCTCGGCTGCACCCTGGTCACTCTCCAGCTGGACTCACGTCAAACCCGAGCTACTGCAACTCTGAGCTCTCCATGGTCTTCAACCCTCCCAGCTGTCTTCCCCATCTCGTCGCCGGTGGTGTAGCAAAACAGCCAGCCATCTTTCATCTCCCCTGTAATCACAGCTCACTTCGCCGAGTCGTCGCCTCACCGGAGCTGCACCTCACCGCCACCTCACCCAAGCTGTCTTTCGCTCCCCCTGGAGCTCCAGGCCACCTCAACTCCGCCGTCGAGTCGCTGGTGGTGTAGCGGAGCAGTGGCCGCCAGCTCAGCTCGCCGGACCTCCCCTCGCCGGCTATAAATGGGCAGCCATGCCTCAGCTCCTCCCCAAGCCATCCTCCACCTCGCTCTCCTTCAAACCATAGCTCCTCCCCACCCCATTCCGAGCACCCAAGCACTCTGGAACCTAGCTCAGCAGCACCCAAACAAATCCAGTAAGCAACCGAGGGCTTGAATTAGAAAAGGTAAAGAGAAGGATCAACTCCAGAACACCAAACCCCAATTGAGCTACTGAAGAAACAAACTCACCCAAACTCCATACTCACCTGGGGTGCCTCCTCTCTGGAACCGGTCGCCACCTCCCTGCCGCACCCCCTGCCGCGCCACAGCTCCCCTCTGCCGCAGCTCTCTCTGCCGAGCTCCTTCCCAAGCAGCCGACCAGCCTCCTTGCTTCTTGCTCTGAGCAGCCCCAGCAGAGAGAGTGAGAGAGTGAGAGAGTGAGAGAGTGTTTGTGAATGAAGTGAGCTGCCGTGCACACTAGTACTCCTTTTAGCTATTTAGTTCAATGCTTGTCCTGTAGCATGTGTAGGCATTTTAGCCACCAATTTTCCTCAGCAGTGAGTAGTAGAGGTCCTGTTGCATGTGTGGCCAATTAACACGTATTCTCTTCAACTCAGTTGTTCAGTTGCTAGTCCACGCCGACAGCCCAGCTTGTTTCTTTCCTCAGCTGCCCAACCCGCTAATCCATTTGTCTAATCGGTAAAGGTTTAATTAGCCAAACCAAGTCCCTCTAAACCTCCCTAAGTGCTCAAGAATATTATTCTGGAACCCGTGAATAAACCCAAATTCCTGTTCCAAAATTTATTTGCACATCAAAATTAATTAGAATAGGGTTAGTAGAGATTAGAGGGTAAGCAAATCCTCGTGCTCTTGGAATCAACTCGCATGCAATATAATTCACCGTAGAGCTGTACCAGAGCCCTCCTCATGCACCTTAAATATTAAGTACCAGGGATATCTGCTAATAAAACGCATGCGATATAACCAAGCTTCCCATCCAGTAGCATTGTCTAAATGAACTGTTCCGTATTTTAGCTAATGGCAGTATGCTAGGGTTATCTGTTTGTCTAAATAATTAAAATATGTGCACGCGCATGCAAAACCCTAATTAGATTCTTTTTCTAATCACCCCAAAAATCATAAGTAGTTCCTCGAGTAATTTGGTATTGCATGTTGTTTGATTTTATCGGAATGTTGGATCGTTTCTTATTCGTTGTTTTTAATCGACGCGTAGTTGACGGAGAGACGTACGTGCGTCAGGAGGAACCGGCGTCACCTTCGCGTACAGAACAGGAACAGGACTTGCCAGGCAAGCATTCCCCCCCCTTGATCATGCCGGATCCTATATTTATGAACGTTATTATTTTTGTTTGCAAATCCTGCATGCTATATTTTAATATCACGTTATTTTATTAGTATAGTTATTCCTAGTAGCTGCACTAAGCTTAGGACCGAACTTCCTATCCTTGAAGCCCTAGGAATATTAGTCGACTAGTTTCGAGTCGACAAAAATATTAGGATTTATAGGCTGTAAGCCCCGCTTAGCCCTGCTATAGTTAAAATAAGTTTTACCCAAAATTTTGAAAACCTTAATTGGTACAAGAAATAAAACCCTCGGATATACTGGGATATCCGGGGTGACTTTTGAAAGAAGGGTCTGGCGAGACCCTAAACAAAAATCGGAGATGTTTTGGATCCGGGCAAGAATATTAGGAGCAGCCGGAGGCTGTAGAGGAATTGATAATGGCACATCGTCGAGGACGATCGTGAGTTGTGGAATGGAGTCTTGTTCGGATCAGTTAAGGACCGAGCCTAAAGTGCCGCTAAACCAGTTCCACCACCGTGCGTCCACATGTCCTTTATGGGAAGGACTTGACTTGGTACCCCGGCAAGTATTAGGGTTTGGACCCGTAGGAAGTTAGGAGTCGTGGCTAGGTGCTTAAAAGTCCTAGAGATCCACTGCCGCGTAGCGTTTGGGTGTTGATCGACACAAAGGTGGAGAGCCCCAATTTGGTGTCCGGAATTCGGTATCCGGGGCACGCAAACTTGGGTATTCACCTAGCGGGTCCAACTCTAGTATGGAAGCGGGCGACGGTCTCGTTGTGACCACCCTGCCAATACACTTCGTGATGTGTATCGTTAGCGCTCGGCAAAAAGGGTGAGTTCACATCTTGTGGGTAAAGCCGTACAACCTCTGCAGAGTGTTAAAAACTATTCGAATAGCCGCGTCCTCGGTCATGGACATGAACTGGCAAGGCCACACGCTGGTTAGACCTGGTTTTGTTTGCGAAAGGTGGGAAAAGGGATTAAGGACGTGGGCACGATGTGCCCACAGTGTGCAATTTACGCTACAGGCTGGTAGCAAGGAATTGCAGGAGGAAAGGCTAGCCGTACTGTCCGGAGCAGTATGGGCTGAGCCGGGAGTCAAGCGGGAGCTAGCCATGTTGTCAGGATAACAGAGGCTGAGCACCGTTCTAAGGACGCTAGCTGCACTATTCGGGAACGTGCAGGCTGAGCAGTGAATCGAGACGCTAGTCATGCTGCACGGGGTAGTATGGACTGGGCGGTCTCGACAGTGGATGAGCAAAACTCTTTAATTTTACAATGAGCTTTATAAAACCGCTTTCGAATCTATTATATCTGTATTTACATAAGAGCTTACTTTTCCGCACAACTATTAAACTAGACTAGAGCTGTTTACATTGCTATTCCCCTGCATGAAATATCGCCGTATATTCTCCCCGGTGGGGAATAGCTTGCGAGTACATTCAATGTACTCACCTGGCTTGTTGATTTGGCCAGAAGAAGAAGAAGAGTTCTGCCTCGACGAGGAAGACACCGACTACGAGGGCTAGGGCGTTTCCCCAGTCAGTTGCCTGAGGGTTTGGCATACTGATGGGTCTATCTACGTGTGTTTATTTTCCGCTGCAAAACTTTTATTCGGCCAATAGGCCCTGTTGTGATAAAAGACCTTAATGGCTTGTATTGTAATAAATCGGTATTGTGTGACGATGTTATCAAGTTCTTGTGCGTACCGGCTACGGATCCAGGGACCGGTACGGTAATCACAGGAGCGCACCCGGCCTTAAAACCGGGGGCGTGACAGCTTGGTATCAGAGCCATACTGACTGTAGGAACCCCTAGTTAGCATGGCCGTTAGACAAACCTAGGACAAAAGTATTTTCCAAAAATCTTTGAAAAACAAAATTTTGTAAAAACAAGTCTAGTATCCTTATCTCTGCTAAGTGCTTATCTATTCCAGGTAAGACTTTGGGAAATTTAAAAACTTACCACATTTTGATTTTGAAAATTTTATAGGTTAGAACGATGGAGCTGCTGTATGGTGAAACTTGTGCCCCCAATGCTGAAGGATGTCCCCGACTGCTGCAAGAGGCACTGGAGCGATGTGGATTCAGTGTCTACCCGGAGTACCACGTCTTCTTGGAGAAAAAGTCAGATACTATCAATGAGTACTGGGCAAGAGTGCTCATCGTCGGACTGAGAAACGCCAATAATCAGACATACAGTTTTGTGGGACCCTGCAGCTGGACGTATAGTCAGGCAGTGCACCTGGTAGCCTATAAGGCGTGGTGCATCTTCGCCATGAGATGCCAGAAATGGGGATGTTCAGAGCTACAAGATATATTCCAGCATATCCAATACTGGAGGAAATCCGCCGATATACTCCACCTTTGGCGGAAAATGACCCTGCGGTGGTGAACCTAGCTCACTTTGTGGAGGCACAGGATTCCCTGCTTCACTGTGCATTAGTGGAACTAGAAGATGTGCGCAAGGAACTGCAGCGAGTGAAGACACTGCTGGATCAAGCTACCAGACTCCCGACGCAGGCTCCTATTCCACAAGGAGGGACTACTACTACCGCCGCCACCACTGAAGCCCCGCCAGAGCCCCGCGATATTCCGGTGGTGAGCGAGCAGCCACCCTCCACCCAAGAGACGTCGCACCGCCCGTGAGTACCTCAGCCGATTCACGACTGGAGCTGGGACTTCTCGAGTCATCCCAACCATACCGAGCCCGACGCCAATTGGAGGATCCATCATGGTTGAGGATTCTGAGGAGGAAGAAGACCCAGAGGAGGTTGAGCCAGTTGAAGAAGACGAAGAAGTTCAGATCACGTCGTAGGTCTTAGGGTTGTGTAGTGGCCTACCCCTTAGCTAGCGACGTGTAAAATAAATAAGTAGTCGCCAGCTGTATGTGTGACATGTGTAATGTTCTGAGCTATGTATGTGTGTGCTAGGTGGTACACGACACCCCTTAGGGTTGCCTCGTGTCCCCCTAATAAATAAAATGGGCCCACCCGGCCTAGTGTGTTTTAAAAATCTAATCTGTCCGTACCCGCAAATCCCTCTCACCTGTCTTTCAAAATGCGAAGCCCGAGAAAGGATAAGACGTCTCGGGTCGTCCCTCAGTAATGAGGGTAGATAAGCGTCTTGTCCCAACATAAAGGCTACCCCTCCTTTTGCCCTATAAATACCCAGGGTCTCATTTCTCACCTCACCATCCCTAGTTGCTCCTGAAGCCAACAACCTTAGATTTCTCTCTTCTTCCTTCCAGCACCTCAAGAAGAAGCTATGCCCCGTGGAACTCTTTACAATGAGACCACCGCTTCTGAGCTAGCGGGATTTGTAGATATCCTGTGGACGGTCGCCCAGAGGGTTCTACGAGCCTCCCAGCGACCCGAGTACGATGTCTATCGGGAGGAGACCACCCACACGAATGTGTACTGGGCTGAAGTACACGTCTACCAAGACGGTGTCAACAGCGAGGCAAACTTCCACTTCATGGGCCGACCGGTGCCCGACCCCGACCTATCCATGCAGGTGGCTGCATGGGAGGCTGTCTCCCGTCTCCACCAGATGATTCCAAGCATGAACTGCAGAGCCTTTCGGTTCTACCCCAGCCGCGCTCTGGGAGAGAATCCAACCTTCATCAGTACTGAAGAAGAGCAAGATGTAGCCGTGGTGCACCTCACCCGGTATCTGGTCGCCATGACCGAAGTCTTTATCCAGCTCATGGATATTCTCACCCTCACCCAGCAAGCCACTCCCCTTGTTCAGCCAAGATCTCGTGCCCGAGCATCCTCCGCGACCTCTACTCACCCCTCAGTGTCCGGAGATTCACCCATAGCAGGAATACCTGTAGTGGTAGATGGAAACCCTTTCCCTGCTCTTTCCCCGGAATACCTCAGGCTGTTCTCGGCATACGCGGCCTCCACCCGAGCCGCGCATCGTCGCAGGAACCCCTCTTGCACCCCGGAACACGCCGGTGCCATCCGAGAATGGAGACATTCGCGGAGAGACACCCGCGACCCAGCCCTCCAGCCTGGACGTAGACCAGGTGGACTAAGTGGAGTGGAATAGCCACCCCAATTAATAATAAACCTAGGAACCTATTTTCTTCTTTGTAATAGGGCTTAGCCCTGTGCCCTACGCACGAAATATGTGTATTGTACAAGTGCCCTTAGGCACATTTACTGTTAAATTATGTGCGTTGTTTCGATGTTTTATTTGTCTCTTGGTTGGCTTACCCCAACCGTTGGAATTTGTATTGATGCATTTGATCTCAGTTTGGCGCTGCACCGAAACCCCGCTTTTCCCTTTTACCTCCTTGCTTTAAAAAAAAATGCTAGCATCTGATGAATCAGCCGATGCTATTGCAGTTTAGAAAGTGAAGATGAGTCATAACTCTCTCAGCTCCGCAGCACGGAAGAAGGCAGCGGAGGCACAAAAAAATGCTCCACCACCTGTGATTCCAACTCACTCCCAAACATCAGTTAACTCCCGGAATTCTAAGGCACGCAATAACAAGCCCCAGAATAATAACCGTATGAAAACTCCTACCCCAGAAGACAAAGAAGACCAAGGTCAGAACTGCGTGGAATCTGACCACCCACCACCACCACCCCCGTCAGCTGAACCAACGCCAGCTGAAATGTTTAAGATGCTGGGACAAACTTGTCTAGCCACCAACGCAGCAGTGCAACTAATGATGCAAGGTGGTAACTCGTCTGGAAAAGGAAATAGACTCTCAGAATTTCAGAGGACTTCCCCACCCGTCTTCGCCTGCTCGACGGAACCATTAGACGCTGACGATTGGCTGTTGGTTATGGAAGAAAAACTGGAGGTAGCCAAATGCGACGACAAAGAAAAAGTACTCTACGCTCCCCAATATTTACAAGGACCCGCCGCCGCATGGTGGAAAAGGATCAGGAGTACCCAACCAAGACACACGGAAATTACCTGGGACATGTTTAAAGACATGTTCCGCAAGCATCATATCCCAGCAAGTCTAATGGGAATTAAGAAGAAGGAATTCCTTGATCTCAAGCAAGGAACGATGTCGGTAACAGAGTACCTTCATAAGTTCACTCAGTTAGCACGGTATGCAGGAGAAGAGATGGCGTCCGAGAGTGCTCAAGTAGAGAAATTCATGAATGGGCTACAGCAGATTCTCCAGTACCAGCTAGCCTCGCAAAAGTTCACGGAGTTGCAGGATGTAGTCAACGCCGCTCTGAATGTGGAGGATAAGCGCCGAGGGTTAATAGACAACCGGAAGCGCAAGAACGTCAAGACGATTGAGACAGGGGAACCACATAAACGGCCCCGTTATGAGAAGAAACTGAAGCACAGATATTCAGCACCTCAACAATACAGGACTGCCCCTGCCATACCCCAGTTCAGCACCCGTAACTATCAGAACTATCAGAAGGGACCCTCTGGGAACTATCACTCTGGAAGTGCAAGCCAAAGCTCAGGAAAGACCAACTGCTATTCGTGTGGAGAACCTGGACACTTCGCTCGCGAGTGTCCCAAGAAGGCAAAGGAACCGCCGACCAGCGCCCGCGTCCAGAGCATGCTATGTCCACCCGGAGTCAAGGATCCAAAGGAGACACCAAACTACAGCAAAGGACGTGTGAACCACGTTGATGCCGAAGAAGCCCAGACGCCCACGACGTGGTGATGGGTACGTTCCCTGTTAACTCAGTACCAGCA
The DNA here is from genome assembly GCA_019208055.1 of Stipa capillata. Lineage (NCBI taxonomy): Eukaryota > Viridiplantae > Streptophyta > Magnoliopsida > Poales > Poaceae > Stipa > Stipa capillata. Next base: position 27,643 of record JAGXJF010004362.1, read on the forward strand.
ACTGTTTTATTCGATTCCGGAGCATCGCATTCATTTATCTCAAAGCATTTTGCCGAGAAAAACCGAATAGGATTGCACCTATTGAAAACCCCCATGAAAGTCCGAACACCAGGGTCAGTAGTCAGATCTAAACACTACTGCAAAGATGTAAACATCTTTATAAGGGGGGTAGAGTTTTTGGCAGACCTAATTGTCCTAGTATCAGAAGATATTGATGTGATTCTAGGAGTGGATTGGTTACCTAAGAATAAGGGCATTATAAACTTCAAAACCAAAACAGTTACCCTTACCAATGCCCGAGGAGAGACAGTTAAGTTTACTCCCAAATCACCCTCTCTCCAACCCAGTACCCTGAACAACATAACCGCACCTGAGTTAGCCCAAGTCCCAGTGGCACAGGAATACCCTGACGTATTTCCTGAGGAGTTTGCCCGGAATGCCACCAGACCGAGATTTGGAATTTATCATTGAATTAGTGCCCGGAACGGCACCCTATAGCAAAGAGGCCCTATCGGATGTCCGTCGATATGTTAATCGAATGAAGAAACAATTGGAGGAATTGGAAGAAAAAGGCTTTTATTCGACCTAGTGCATCGCCGTGGGGATCACCAGTACTATTCGTTGAAAAGAAGGATAAGACTCTCCGCATGTGCGTGGATTATAGAGCTCTGAATGAGGTCACTATTAAGAACAAATATCCTCTGCCACGGATAGATGATCTATTCGATCAGATGAATGGAGCTCGAGTATTTTCTAAGATAGATTTGAGGTCAGGTTATCACCAGCTTAAGATCCGAGGGCAGGATATACCCAAGACTGCCTTCACAACTCGATATGGGCTATACGAATATACCGTCATGCCTTTGGATTAACCAATGCCCCGGCATATTTTATGAACTTAATGAACAAAGTGTTCATGGAATACTTGGATAAGTTTGTAGTGGTATTCATAGATGATATCCTGGTATATTCAAAATCAGATGAAGAACATCGGCAACATCTAAGAGCAGTTTTGGAAACACTCAGAAAGCACCAGCTATATGCCAAATTCAGCAAATGCGAATTTTGGTTAAAGGAAGTTGGATTCCTCGGACATATAGTGTCTGCAGGAGGAATAGCTGTAGACCCGAGCAAGGTAAAAGATGTGCTCGACTGGAAGCCACCAAGGACGGTAACTGAAATTCGAAGCTTCTTAGGTTTGGCGGGATACTACCGCCGTTTTATCGAAGGATTCTCAAAGTTGGCCCGACCATGACGCAGCTGTGAAGAAGAATCAAAAGTTCGAATGGACGCAAAAGTGCGAAGACAGCTTTCAAGAATTGAAGCGAAGGCTAACGACAGCACCCGTGTTAACATTACCCGATCTCCGGAAGAACTTTGATATATATTGTGATGCCTCCCGACATGGACTTGGATGCGTGCTTATGCAAGATGGAAAAGTGGTGGCATATGCTTCCAGACAGTTACGACCCCACGAAGTGAATTACCCAACTCATGATTTAGAGCTAGCCGCAGTAGTTCATGCCCTGAAACTTTGGCGGCATTACCTCATTGGAAATCGCTGTGAAATCTACACCGACCACAAGAGCTTAAAGTATATCTTCACCCAGTCGGATCTCAATATGAGGCAACGAAGATGGTTGGAGTTAATAAGGATTACGACCTCGGAGTTCATTATCATCCTGGCAAAGCAAACGTTGTGGCCGATGCCCTTAGCCGGAAGCCAGCCTCAGTAAATTCTTTAATTCCACAACCCAACCGAGGTTATGCAAAGAATTTGAGAAGCTTAATTTAGGGATGGTCAGTGAAGGTTATGTAGCCACCCTAGAAGTGACCCCCTCTCTCGTAGCACAAATTAAGGATGCCCAGAAAGGACACAAGAGTATAGAAGGCATCAAGAAGAAAATGAAGATAGGAAAAGCAAGTGGATTTAGAGAAGATGAAGAAGGCACACTGTGTTTGAAAATCGACTATGTGTACCCGCTTGCAAGGAGCTCAAGGAGCTAATTTTAAAAGAAGCCCATGAATCCCGATATTCTATACATCCGGGAAGCACAAAAATGTATCAGGACTTAAAAGAGGAATTCTGGTGGCATGGAATGAAGCGCGAGATAGCAAGCTTCATAGCCCAATGCGACGTATGCCAACGTGTCAAGGCAGAACACCAAAAGCCTACAGGACTGCTACAACCAATCAAAGTGCCTGAATGGAAATGGGATGAAGTTGGTATGGGACTTCATCGTCGGATTACCAAAGACAAGAAGGGAAATGATTCTATATGGGTCATTGTCGATAGGTTGACCAAAGTGGCACACTTTTTGCCGGTCAAGACCACACATCGAGGTGATCAACTAGCCAAGTATATCTAGCCCGAATAGTCAGCCTGCACGGAGTACCCAAACGAATCATCTCAGATCGAGGTACTCAATTTACCTCCAGATTTTGGGAACAACTGCATGAAGCCATGGGAACCGATTGAATTTCAGCACCGCTTACCACCCACAGACGGATGGACAAACAGAACGGGTGAAACCAAATTTTGGAAGATATGTTAAGAGCGTGTGCCTTAACGTACGGTGATAGCTGGGAAGATAGCTTACCGTATGCCGAATTCTCATATAATAATAGCTATCAAGCAAGTTTACAGATGTCACCATTTGAAGCGCTTTATGGACGGAAAATGCAGAACGCCCTTGAATTGGTCCGAAACGGAGAAGGAAAAGTTTTGGTCCAGACATTCTCCAAGACGCAGAAAAGAAGTTAAATTCATCCAAGATCGACTTAGGACGGCACAGTCAAGGCAAAAGAGCTATGCCGATTCTAAGAGGCGTGATATCGTCTTTAAACCCGGAGACTACGTCTACCTACGAGTAACTCCTCTCAAAGGAACGAAGAGGTTTAACGTCAAAGGAAAGTTAGCGCCCCGCTTGTAGGACCCTTCAAGATAGAGGAAAAAAGAGGACAGGTGGCATATCAGCTAGAGCTACCACCGGAACTATCAGAAATCCACAATGTGTTTCATGTATCTCAACTAAGAAAATGCATCGAGCCGCCAACGAAACAAGTGCAGTATCAAGAATTGGATATGGCAAGGATCTCACCTACAAAGAGCAACCAGTTAAAATTCTGGAAAGCACCGAAAGAAAGACAAGGAATAAGAACATAAAAATTTTACAAGGTTCAATGGGATCACCATACCGAAGAAGAAGCTACATGGGAAAGAGAAGATTTTCTACAGGACAAATACCTCACCTATTCCAATCTGTAGAATCTCGGGGACGAGATTCGACTTAAGGGGGGTAGGTTTGTCGCGCCCTAATATTTCTAACCGTGTATTAGCATCATTGCATTAGCCTAATCCGACCAAACCCGCATGCAAGCAAAACCATAATTCTACCGCCCGATCTATCATCAATAAACCCAATGCACCAACACCCGCACACACGCACTCGGTCAAATAAAATCACAATCGGGAGATCCGCCACTCCTCGGATTCTCCGAAAATCCTGGAATAAATCATGGAACATCTCGACAATATATCTAATTCAAACATAGCATAAAATAATAGTGTCCAGTTTAAAAATATCAAAATGTGAAATAATACACTATAGTATTAAACGTGTCATTACAATTAGGTCTCTAAAATTACAAAAAATTAACACAGCTCTCTCTGCATCTCTAGAAACCTCAGTGCATGAAATAATGAGCACGTCGTGAATAAAAATCGGAATCATCAACATCGAGCACCTTGACCCTAAGTAATTCCTCGCGTACAATAGCTATTCACTCCTTGCATGAGCTGTCCCAAAAATTTCATTGAGCACAGTCCACATTGCTGTTACCCGTCAATCTCATTTAACCTTCTCTAGTAGCTCCTGTCTTGCCAACCTCCAGTAAAAACTCTATAGACGTCAGCTCCAGCATTCAAACACGTGAATAAATGAGGCAACTTTCGGCGCCTAACTCACTGTGAAACCAAGCACTGACCGCTAATCTCTGTATCGCCACCCATCGACATTTACCACCTCCCAAGTCTCAATGGCTGCTGTGCTCCTCGGCTGCACCCTGGTCACTCTCCAGCTGGACTCACGTCAAAACCCGAGCTACTGCAACTCTGAGCTCTCCATGGTCTTCAACCCTCCCAGCTGTCTTCCCCATCTCGTCGCCGGTGGTGTAGCAAAACAGCCAGCCCATCTTTCATCTCCCCTGTAATCACAGCTCACTTCGCCGAGTCGTCGCCTCACCGGAGCTGCACCTCACCGCCACCTCACCCAAGCTGTCTTTCGCTCCCCCTGGAGCTCCAGGCCACCTCAACTCCGCCGTCGAGTCGCTGGTGGTGTAGCGGAGCAGTGGCCGCCAGCTCAGCTCGCCGGACCTCCCCTCGCCGGCTATAAATGGGCAGCCATGCCTCAGCTCCTCCCCAAGCCATCCTCCACCTCGCTCTCCTTCAAACCATAGCTCCTCCCCACCCCATTCCGAGCACCCAAGCACTCTGGAACCTAGCTCAGCAGCACCCAAACAAATCCAGTAAGCAACCGAGGGCTTGAATTAGAAAAGGTAAAGAGAAGGATCAACTCCAGAACACCAAACCCCAATTGAGCTACTGAAGAAACAAACTCACCCAAACTCCATACTCACCTGGGGTGCCTCCTCTCTGGAACCGGTCGCCACCTCCCTGCCGCACCCCCTGCCGCGCCACAGCTCCCCTCTGCCGCAGCTCTCTCTGCCGAGCTCCTTCCCAAGCAGCCGACCAGCCTCCTTGCTTCTTGCTCTGAGCAGCCCCAGCAGAGAGAGTGAGAGAGTGAGAGAGTGAGAGAGTGTTTGTGAATGAAGTGAGCTGCCGTGCACACTAGTACTCCTTTTAGCTATTTAGTTCAATGCTTGTCCTGTAGCATGTGTAGGCATTTTAGCCACCAATTTTCCTCAGCAGTGAGTAGTAGAGGTCCTGTTGCATGTGTGGCCAATTAACACGTATTCTCTTCAACTCAGTTGTTCAGTGCTAGTCCACGCCGACAGCCCAGCTTGTTTCTTTCCTCAGCTGCCCAACCGCTAATCCATTTGTCTAATCGGTAAAGGTTTAATTAGCCAAACCAAGTCCCTCTAAACCTCCCTAAGTGCTCAAGAATATTATTCTGGAACCCGTGAATAAACCCAAATTCCTGTTCCAAAATTTATTTGCACATCAAAATTAATTAGAATAGGGTAGTAGAGATTAGAGGGTAAGCAAATCCTCGTGCTCTTGGAATCAACTCGCATGCAATATAATTCACCGTAGAGCTGTACAGAGCCTCCTCATGCACCTTAAATATTAGTACCAGGGATATCTGCTAATAAAACGCATGCGATATAACCAAGCTTCCCATCCAGTAGCATTGTCTAAATGAACTGTTCCGTATTTTAGCTAATGGCAGTATGCTAGGGTTATCTGTTTGTCTAAATAATTAAAATATGTGCACGCGCATGCAAAACCCTAATTAGATTCTTTTTTCTAATCACCCCAAAAATCATAAGTAGTTCCGTCGAGTAATTTGGTATTGCATGTTGTTTGATTTTATCGGAATGTTGGATCGTTTCTTATTCGTTGTTTTTAATCGACGCGTAGTTGACGGAGAGACGTACGTGCGTCAGGAGGAACCGGCGTCACCTTCGCGTACAGAACAGGAACAGGACTTGCCAGGCAAGCATTCCCCCCCTTGATCATGCCGGATCCTATATTTATGAACGTTATTATTTTTGTTTGCAAATCCTGCATGCTATATTTTAATATCACGTTATTTTATTAGTATAGTTATTCCTAGTAGCTGCACTAAGCTTAGGACCGAACTTCCTATCCTTGAAGCCCTAGGATATTAGTCGACTAGTTTCGAGTCGACAAAAATATTAGGATTTATAGGCTGTAAGCCCCGCTTAGCCCTGCTATAGTTAAATAAGTTTTACCAAAATTTTGAAAACCTTAATTGGTACAAGAAATAAAACCCTCGGATATACTGGGATATCCGGGGTGACTTTGAAAGAAGGGTTCTGGCGAGACCCTAAACAAAATCGGAGATGTTTTGGATCCGGGCAGAATATTAAGGAGCAGCCGGAGGCTGTAGAGGAATTGATAATGGCACATCGTCGAGGACGATCGTGAGTTGTGGAATGGAGTCTTGTTCGGATCAGTTAAGGACCGAGCCTAAAGTGCCGCTAAACCAGTTCCACCACCGTGCGTCCACATGTCCTTTATGGGAAGGACTTGACTCGGTACCCCGGCAAGTATTAGGGTTTGGACCCGTAGGAAGTTAGGAGTCGTGGCTAGGTGCTTAAAAGTCCTAGAGATCCACTGCGCGTAGCGTTGGGTGTTGATCGACACAAAGGTGGAGAGCCCCAATTTGGTGTCGGAATTCGGTATCCGGGGCACGCAAACTGGGTATTCACCTAGCGGGTCCAACTCTAGTATGGAAGCGGGCGACGGTCTCGTTGTGACCACCTGCCATACACTTCGTGAAGTGTATCGTTAGCGCTCGGCAAAAAAGGGTGAGTTCACATCTTGTGGGTAAAGCCGTACAACCTCTGCAGAGTGTTAAAAACTATTCGAATAGCCGCGTCCTCGGTCATGGACATGAACTGGCAAGGCCACACGCTGGTTAGACCTGGTTTTGTTTTGCGAAAGGTGGGAAAAGGGATTAAGGACGTGGGCACGATGTGCCCACAGTGTGCAATTTACGCTACAGGCTGGTAGCAAGGAATTGCAGGAGGAAAGGCTAGCCGTACTGTCCGGCAGCAGTATGGGCTGAGCCGGGAGTCAAGCGGGAGCTAGCCATGTTGTCAGGGATAACAGAGGCTGAGCACCGTTCTAAGCACGCTAGCTGCACTATTCGGAACGTGCAGGCTGAGCAGTGAATCGAGACGCTAGTCATGCTGCACGTGGGTAGTATGGACTGGGCGGTCTCGACAGTGGATGAGCAAAACTCTTTAATTTACAATGAGCTTTATAAAACCGCTTTCGAATCTATTATATCTGTATTTACATAAGAGCTTACTTTTCCGCACAACTATTAAACTAGACTAGAGCTGTTACATGCTATTCCCTGCATGAAATATCGCCGTATATTCTCCCCGGTGGGGAATAGCTTGCGAGTACATTCAATGTACTCACCTGGCTTGTTGATTTGGCCAGAAGAAGAAGAAGAGTTCTGCTCGACGAGGAAGACACCGACTACGAGGGCTAGGGCGTTTCCCCAGTCAGTTGCTGAGGGTTTGGCATACTGATGGGTCTACCTACGTGTGTTTATTTTCCGCTGCAAAACTTTTATTCGGCCAATAGGCCCTGTTGTGATAAAAGACCTTAATGGCTTGTATTGTAATAAATCGGTATTGTGTGACGATGTTATCAAGTTCTTGTGCGTACCGGCTACGGATCCAGGGACCGGTACGGTAATCACAGGAGCGCACCCGGCCTTAAAACC
>JAGXJF010004363.1:0-11664 GCA_019208055.1 Stipa capillata
GATACCTGATGATGCGTAGTACAGTATCCCGTGTATTCGGGGTACCCATACGTAGTTCCCTAAGGCTTTAGGAAGGTAGCCCGTACCCGATAAGGATCCTCGGACGATAAGGCAATTCCGCTAAGGAAAGAAGACTCCCCTTAAACTAGGAAAGTCAATCCCGACGTTTAAGGAGGCCAGAGTCCTACTCGGGCGTAGGTCCACGTCCAGTACGACCCTGGGCACCCCCTATATAAGGATCAGTAATCCCATGGAGGAGGGAGAGAGAGAACCAGTAGCCAGAAGTCAATCTAGGTCAAGTCAGGAGGCGAAGCTCTGGAAGACCCGCAGTCTCGAGGGAGTCGAGCCCGGAGGATTAGCTAGGGTTAGCCTACGATAGCCACTAACATACTCCCTGTCACGGACCCGGAATTGCATATGATTAAGGGAACGCGAAGTCGCCAAGGACCGAAGGACTCGTCAGTCCGGTGGCACGGTACCTGCACCGTACGCACCAAGACAACACGATCCGACACCCGCCACATGCGAGCCGGCCGGAAGCGACCAATCTTCCCAGAATCACATACGATTCCATAATCCGGTGAAGGTTTAGAGTCGTTCCCAATTATTACCAGGCAAAACAAGGTCGGAGGAGCCCGGCAGTTCTACCCACACCCTAACCTAGCTCGAAGGCTAGTGGGTCGCTCGAAAGCCCGGTAGAACGCCCACACCCTGCCTGGCCGGCACAGCATCTCAGCCAGCGGATCACTCAACCGATTCCTGTCCAACCGAGTAACACCTGGTACAACCGTAGCCCTTCACGGCATACCCAAAACGCTTCATATCATACACGCATTGCGTAAGGGCAGCCTGGAATTAACAACTCGGATATCACAACAAAGCTCTACGAATATGGTATTACTAGTAACTGTCCACGATGGGACAACATATTACATCACATGGCCATAGCCTAAAACATATCCGAGTACGGAGAAGTTAAACGACAGCGGAAACGAGGTAAATGAGTCCCACAGCGGTATGGTGACCGCTGAACAAAAGCTACATCCTATCCCATAGATCGACTAACCAACCGAGGAAAACCGCAATTTCAGGCCTCGTCAAAATAATCTTCAACCACCGGCTCACCTGCAAGCTCCAGGGGTAACCTGGGTGAGTACGGATGTACTCGCAAGACTTATCCGTGCTTGATTAAATGTCCTACTCATAGTAGTATAACAACAATTAAACATGGATGCTTCTCAGAGTAACAATATACAAGTTAAGAACATAACATTAATAAGGTGAAGTAAAGACAGACTAAATAACAGGTTAACTCAGGACACAACATATCACAACCAGTTTACCACGAGGTCAATCATTAAATCCCAATCCATTGGGGCAGCTCATGAGTCCAATCCGAATCAATTCAATAAACATCATCCAAATCATTTAGGGCAACCCCTAAGTCAAATCCCAGTTGATCCAATCCATATATAAGTCAATTCCAAATTGATCCGATCCACACATATTCATTTTAATAATCCACCGAAATTTGTCATGATCCATCAGTCCTATACAGTTTTAGGGTTAGAGAGAATAGGGTTAGCCACACAAAGAAAAACAAATGCAATAGAGAAGAAATTCAGAACTAAGAGCGATGAGGTTAAGGAATAAAGAGCAACCTACTTATTAATTTTAATCATAGGGTTTAACATTTTTAAATAGTTTTGTTGGCCAAGTGGCACCGCGGCCAAGTGGCACAGCACAGCGGAAGCTCCTATCTAACGACCACCTGCAATTGGCTTCCTACGGTCAGCTCGGCTCTGATACCAAGCTGTCACGGACCCGGAATTGCATATGATTAAGGGAACGCGAAGTCGCCAAGGACCGAAGGACTCGTCAGTCCGGTGGCACGGTACCTGCACCGTACGCACCAAGACAACACGATCCGACACCCGCCACATGCGAGCCGGCCGGAAGCGACCAATCTTCCCAGAATCACATACGATTCCATAATCCGGTGAAGGTTTAGAGTCGTTCCCAATTATTACCAGGCAAAACAAGGTCGGAGGAGCCCGGCAGTTCTACCCACACCCTAACCTAGCTCGAAGGCTAGTGGGTCGCTCGAAAGCCCGGTAGAACGCCCACACCCTGCCTGGCCGGCACAGCATCTCAGCCAGCGGATCACTCAACCGATTCCTGTCCAACCGAGTAACACCTGGTACAACCGTAGCCCTTCACGGCATACCCAAAACGCTTCATATCATACACGCATTGCGTAAGGGCAGCCTGGAATTAACAACTCGGATATCACAACAAAGCTCTACGAATATGGTATTACTAGTAACTGTCCACGATGGGACAACATATTACATCACATGGCCATAGCCTAAAACATATCCGAGTACGGAGAAGTTAAACGACAGCGGAAACGAGGTAAATGAGTCCCACAGCGGTATGGTGACCGCTGAACAAAAGCTACATCCTATCCCATAGATCGACTAACCAACCGAGGAAAACCGCAATTTCAGGCCTCGTCAAAATAATCTTCAACCACCGGCTCACCTGCAAGCTCCAGGGGTAACCTGGGTGAGTACGGATGTACTCGCAAGACTTATCCGTGCTTGATTAAATGTCCTACTCATAGTAGTATAACAACAATTAAACATGGATGCTTCTCAGAGTAACAATATACAAGTTAAGAACATAACATTAATAAGGTGAAGTAAAGACAGACTAAATAACAGGTTAACTCAGGACACAACATATCACAACCAGTTTACCACGAGGTCAATCATTAAATCCCAATCCATTGGGGCAGCTCATGAGTCCAATCCGAATCAATTCAATAAACATCATCCAAATCATTTAGGGCAACCCCTAAGTCAAATCCCAGTTGATCCAATCCATATATAAGTCAATTCCAAATTGATCCGATCCACACATATTCATTTTAATAATCCACCGAAATTTGTCATGATCCATCAGTCCTATACAGTTTTAGGGTTAGAGAGAATAGGGTTAGCCACACAAAGAAAAACAAATGCAATAGAGAAGAAATTCAGAACTAAGAGCGATGAGGTTAAGGAATAAAGAGCAACCTACTTATTAATTTTAATCATAGGGTTTAACATTTTTAAATAGTTTTGTTGGCCAAGTGGCACCGCGGCCAAGTGGCACAGCACAGCGGAAGCTCCTATCTAACGACCACCTGCAATTGGCTTCCTACGGTCAGCTCGGCTCTGATACCAAGCTGTCACGGACCCGGAATTGCATATGATTAAGGGAACGCGAAGTCGCCAAGGACCGAAGGACTCGTCAGTCCGGTGGCACGGTACCTGCACCGTACGCACCAAGACAACACGATCCGACACCCGCCACATGCGAGCCGGCCGGAAGCGACCAATCTTCCCAGAATCACATACGATTCCATAATCCGGTGAAGGTTTAGAGTCGTTCCCAATTATTACCAGGCAAAACAAGGTCGGAGGAGCCCGGCAGTTCTACCCACACCCTAACCTAGCTCGAAGGCTAGTGGGTCGCTCGAAAGCCCGGTAGAACGCCCACACCCTGCCTGGCCGGCACAGCATCTCAGCCAGCGGATCACTCAACCGATTCCTGTCCAACCGAGTAACACCTGGTACAACCGTAGCCCTTCACGGCATACCCAAAACGCTTCATATCATACACGCATTGCGTAAGGGCAGCCTGGAATTAACAACTCGGATATCACAACAAAGCTCTACGAATATGGTATTACTAGTAACTGTCCACGATGGGACAACATATTACATCACATGGCCATAGCCTAAAACATATCCGAGTACGGAGAAGTTAAACGACAGCGGAAACGAGGTAAATGAGTCCCACAGCGGTATGGTGACCGCTGAACAAAAGCTACATCCTATCCCATAGATCGACTAACCAACCGAGGAAAACCGCAATTTCAGGCCTCGTCAAAATAATCTTCAACCACCGGCTCACCTGCAAGCTCCAGGGGTAACCTGGGTGAGTACGGATGTACTCGCAAGACTTATCCGTGCTTGATTAAATGTCCTACTCATAGTAGTATAACAACAATTAAACATGGATGCTTCTCAGAGTAACAATATACAAGTTAAGAACATAACATTAATAAGGTGAAGTAAAGACAGACTAAATAACAGGTTAACTCAGGACACAACATATCACAACCAGTTTACCACGAGGTCAATCATTAAATCCCAATCCATTGGGGCAGCTCATGAGTCCAATCCGAATCAATTCAATAAACATCATCCAAATCATTTAGGGCAACCCCTAAGTCAAATCCCAGTTGATCCAATCCATATATAAGTCAATTCCAAATTGATCCGATCCACACATATTCATTTTAATCTCTCGAACCACTACCGACAACCCAACCCCTGCAGGCATAGTGAGTGCATAACAGTTTGGAGGTAGCGAGCCTCACAAAGTGCATGGAGGCTTACCCCAACTATCCTCAGTGTTGGTTCTCGCTAGCGTTCACGTGTGATAAGGGATGGTGACACGCTGGAAATAGGGTTGGTATGGCGACAAAAACCTTCATACACCTGGGTCGCCGTCATGCATCAATTCACACCAACCGTACCCATTGTGCACGCCCTCGGCTCTCCCAACTCACTTAACAATTTAGTTGAAGAGCTAAAAGATGTTCTCGACGTAAGACACATCCTACACATGCTAGTGTACGCAACTTGCAACGATTCAACGATAACAATCATACACATAGCACATAATAAAGGGCATACACGAGAGTACGGAAGGTAAAGATGCAACAAGCTCTGCTTGCCTTGTTCGGGTTGTTCCTGATCTTGCGGGGAGCATGCGGGAGAACTCCGGAATACTTGAAACACCGGTAAGAAGCAAGCGACCTCTAAAAAGGGAAAAACAACCCTAAGAACTAATTCGAAAAGGACGAAGATGCATGAATGCCAGCGATATGGATGCAACTACGGTGGATTTAAAATAAAATATACAAGTACATAAACAGGTTTGTGTTCATTCCCGATGTTGGTTTAGTTTTAGTTGCGGTATAACTTTAATGGTGGATGAATAACTACATGGATGCATGCATGGAATGCTAGATTTTCGCGCGGATTCTAGGTGAGTTATGATACTGAGCATTTTGGTTTGGCTGTTAAGCTAGATTCTCTAGCATATATTATTAATCCCGAAGGTGCAATTTAATCATTTCTGAACGTATATTACAGTATTGTGCAAAACCATGGCATTGTTGATTCTACAAATTTAATCAAGTTTAGCATTTCCTGACTTCTTCCCCGTAAGGAAGTAGCATGTTAATTTTCCTCACACCCAACTGGAATCGATTTACGAAAGATGACAGGTGTACGTGGTAATTAAATGACAGTGGGGATCAGACAACCAGATTAAACATTAATGTTTGGGGACAACATATTCCCAACATCCAGTTCATTGATTTAATAGGTAACGCCGGTATCAAAGTTTTGTCAACGTGCATTTTCGACCGAGACAATATGCAACTAAGGTATCAGCTAGAGCACACTTGTATCTTCGCATGGTTTACGTATTGAGGTGGTTGGCTGAGCTAGGCACCATTTAACCTGGTTTCGAGAAATAACTATTCCCTACATCGCATTGATAGCTAACATTCACAGTGAGGAATATTGTCCCTAACTTATCAGCATTGAGATCTACTTGCTTTACGCTGGATTAGTGTGTTAACACACTAGCCCTTAGCAGATTCAAAATAGTTAACATCCACGAACCCAACTGGTGGTTATTGGAGCCATCGGTATACTAATTGTCTAAACCTTACTAATGGTTAACGATTAAGCTTGTTAGTTGTATTTCCATGGCAAGACACAATGATTAGTTGATTCTGCATCTAATAATGTGTATTTAGCTACCTTTAAGCAAAGCAGTAGGCTGTTTGGACTTTACTCAATTGGAATCCTTAAGATCAATTCTAGTTGCCGAGGTATCGAGACTTTGTTAATGGGTGTTTTCTTTTTGTTAATTTGGAACCTCCTGCGCATTTAAGTGGTCAGCTATTACAACTGTTGGGGCACTAAGAATGTTCTAGTTTTACTTACTAATTGATGGTTCTTGTTATTAGATCAATGTTAATTATTCGTAAACTAATTAGATTATCAGTGTATTCGGTATATGGGCGCTCAAGTAGTAGTGGATTCAGCTGTTAGTGTACCTCATAGAATTATTAGCTCTAATACGTAGTACATTACACAGTCGTAGTTCCCTCAGTGTATTTGTTGCATGCCACAATTAGTTAGTACATTGATTAGATCTCTTCCGGACAGTATAAGAAAAATGGCCACATTAATCACTCCATTTGCTATTTAGGCACTGAACTCCGTCGAAATCAATTCTATCTTGTTACAAGCATGATAATAAACGTGTCAGCTGAATGGCTAAGCAAGACTCGGCATCGGGTATTGCTTAAAAATTGGTGAAAATAACTTTAGTTAATGAGGAGAATGTACTACGCAGGATTACATCGACTTTGATTGAACAGTATATCAACTGAAGTCTAATCTACTCAAAGCTGTGCTAATCTCATTAACCTACCCGTAAGCGATAGCACTAAGAACTCACCATAATCGGTTCGGTCAACAGGGTAGAAACAAGTTGGGGATGGACCTCACTGGAGTAGAAGATGGGTCCGGCGGCGTCGTGTGCAGCGTCCGATGGTGGTGAGATGGACGACGAGGGCAGGGGCAGCTGCTCGGGGGCTTGGTGCTGTGGCCTCCGAAGGCGGCCGGCGGCGGCCTGAGCAGAGGCAGGAAGAGGCAGCGGGGAGAAAAGCAAAGGCGGCAGAGGCTCCGGCGTGGGATGAGCAGCGGCAAGGGAGGCGGCCTGCCGCGGCGGCGAGCTAGGGAGGAGCGGCGCACCAGGGAACGGCGGGGCCTGGGGAGCCGAAGGACGGGGCCGGGGAGCAGAGGAGAGGCCGGCGGGCGGCGAGCTGGCCAAGGGCGACGGCGCGAGGTGGTGATGCCCGAGCTCGGCGGCATGGGAGCTGAGGAGGAGCTCGGGAGCCCGGGGCAGCCGGCGGTGAGGCCCGAGGCGGCGAGCTGGGCGCGGGGACGCCACGGGTGGCCGGCGGCGGGCCTGGAGCGGCGGCGCGCGGCCACGGGGCAGCCGAGGCAGACCTAGAGAGGCAGCGGCGTGGAGGCCCTCGGCGGCAGGGGGTTTTCTTGGGGAGCTCAGTGGAGCTTGGCTTGAGGGAGCTGCTGAAGGTGGCTTGGAGAAGAAGGCCCAAGTGGGATTTGGGGAAGATGTAGAGGAGATTGCTCCTGAGAACATCAAAAACTCATGCATGTGGATATTTCTTGGATGGATTGGAAGATTAGGAAGCAGGGAATCAGGAGGTATAACATGCAGGGCTTCAATCTTTGGTTTTGGATGGAATTTGGAGGGGAGAAGAAGACATTTGGGAAAAGCTTGAAGAAGCAAGAAATGAGGAAATGGCTCCTGTTGAGCTGCGTGGAGAAGAAAAGGGCCAGTGCAGTGGGTTGTTTGCTACACGTGGAGGTTAGGGGCTGCTAGTGGGACCCATGTGGCAGGGGAGCTGAATTCCTCTCTTTTTGTTTTTGGCAGTTCTAAAGCTAATTTAACTAGGGTTCTAGGAATGAAATTGGAGTTCTAAATGCTAGACTCATTTCTTCAACTATTTTTCAAAATGTTAGACTTGGGATCAATATGATAATTAACTTTTAAGTATTAACATTTCATTTATAGAGAGAGTGAACTGAATTAGCATCTTCCCGATTTACGCAAGGTGAACAACTACAGAAAATTATTTGGTCTTAATGTACAAACGAACTTCAATTTAACTTGTTAAAGTTCTTGGGATAGCTGGGAGGTTAGGAACATGTACGAATTTTAGAATCATAAGTTTTAGTGGCATTGGTTTCACTGTTTTATTTCATATTATTCGTAGAGCCATACATTAGGGTTTTTGATCTGAGTCGTGTTCGAACTAACTACATGCATGCATGCAAAAGAAAAGAGTCGTTTTTGTTCGCGATAATTTACGCTTCGCGATAATGGACATTGACCTCACGTTCTGAAAATAGGGTCACTACAAAACCTACCCCCCTTAAAAGAATCTCGTCCCGAGATTCCTACGGTAAGGAAGAGGAGAAGAGGTGTTCCACTTGTAGCAAGACCTTGACGAGATACCAAGCTGATACCAAGCTGTCGATAGGGAGAAAGCGGAATGACTTATCGACTTTTACACTAGTTCTGGAAAGAGGAAAGCAGACATGATTATCATCCTTAGAAATGGCTTCTCCTTCGGGGAGAGGAGAGGGAAGCTAATCTGGTGATCCGTCAAAGGGGTACCGCGGATCCTACCTCCCGCAAGAGTTGTTGACATTATCTGATTTTCCCAGTAAGTTGATTTGTTTGCTAGACTATCCATCAAGGATGAGATATGTACATATTCTATAAAGTTTATTCGTACTTTATCCTAGTTTAAATAAGGTGCGTGTGTGTGGGTGTTAATGCCTGATTCCAGCTTTAACAGGCTGTACACTTGGTTAAGAGGAGAGGTGAAGGTGGAAAAAGCGAAGGCAACTAGGAGACGTTGCGAGGATCGACAGTCCTACAAACTCAGAATCCAAGGTTATTGGTTTGAGTGAGAAGAGTTGTTACGTACAGCTGTTCTTATTCGAATCATGAACAAGGGAGGGGATGGGAAACATGACTCCGAAGAAAAGGGATGCAGGATCATGATTACTTTAAATTGGGAGGAAAGAACAACAATTCTGAGAATAGGTCATAGATCATGGTGGTTGCCTTAACTATCTTAAGAACAATTCCTTCTAGGAGATCAACTGAGATGTCCCTTGCTTGAGGAGGGAGGAGTTTTAGATGTCCTTTACTTGCTGACAGATTAGGTGCTATTCTTGGATAACTATGCTTCCATCAGGATAGGAAGGAACAAGGTGATATGAATCAAATAGTTGAAGATACTGCGTCGAGAGGGATTAATCCAGGAACTGTCGGGACCGAAGAATAGTCTGGTACTACACGTAGTGCCAACAACGAGGAGTTGGCCAAACTCCTTATTGGTGTTCTAGGTGAGCACGAAAGTATTCTGGGGTACCGAGAGCACACTCATATATATCGAAATATTCGCAGAACAGGTATGTATGGCATGTACAGGGGCAATTCCGATTCATCCAGCATTTTAGAAATTAAAATTGTTAAGGTAGAATGGATCATCTTTAAGATTGGTCTAAGGTCTAGCTTAATCTTGCTGGCAAGGTATATTAGGAAGGGTTGGGATGTACCGCGTTGTACAAGCGATAGATCGGCATCGTCGGGACCAAGGAATAATTCCGTACCGCATGTAGTACCATCAACGAGGAGGTGATCAGGCTCCTTATTGACGTTCTGACGTGGGCATGATAGCATTCCATGTTACCGAGTGCTTGCGCATCAATTCCGGTTAGCCTATAATCATTGACTTTCTTCTGTCTTCCATCAAATCTCGCTAAATTAGATCGAAACATACCCTCTAGCAACTACTTCAAGTTCTTATTCCTAAATCATCCATTAATCTTCTACATGCACTATCAATTCTGTTTAACCTATTTTGGTTCAATCCTTTAGCATGTAGAATTCAATTATTTCACCAAGGACATCTTTCTAAAGACGGATCACTACCTTAGCAATTTCCTATAGGAAAATCGAATTCCAAAGATTCATCTACCTAACCTATAAGTATTATCTTAATGGTAATCCAACATTTATCTTTGCCCATGATCATTTTCTATTAATCCTCCATCTATAGACTTCATTTTGATCTCATCCCCTAGTATTCAAAATCTTCATTATTAATCATATTCCACCGATCCAACAATTTATCTAAGCCCCTTCATCTATTACTCCGGATTCTTTCCAAATCCAATAGTAGTGTTGCCATCTATACGTCTTCTATCGTATCACCTGCCAACTCCTAATCATCCAAGCCCAACGGCAATACTTCTAATTTCACCAATATTCAATGACTAAACCAATCTTCGGATCTATTATAATTATTGGCACCAACAGCAACCTAGGGTCCTTATCACTAGAGACCAATGAATACATTAGGTCCTCCGATAATGCTTATATCATGAACCGCCAAAGATCCATTCGTCTTTGATGCTAAGTCATAATCATAATCAATTAGTCTGGTAGTCAATCTCTACTTCTGTCCATCACTTTTTCATTTAGAATCAATGTCAAGGAAAGTATCTACTAGCAATAATTAATTACTTTGCTAAATCAATTAATTCTTCGCACTCCATTGCATCTCCCATTAATCCAACTCATTTAGGTTAACCCACTGAAATTCATATACTATCTCTAATCTTACTCCAATTTCCAAAGGGTATTTGCTAATACTATGACTTTTGACCTAGGAATTAGTCCAACAATTCCATATAATCCAATCAAAATCCAAGATTTGCATAGCCCTGTAATCCAAATAAACTTATTAATCATCTACTCCTTCCTCAAATTTTTATTTTCAGCATGACTCTGATCTCGAAAACATCATCCACCGACAATAGAGTCATTTTCCTAGGAGGAATCCAATAAAACTTTATATTTCTTGAGATTTCTAGAGATCTATAGTCCAATCACTGTAATTAATCTCCTTAAACAAACCTTAGTATCTTGATTACTAGCCAAGGCATCGTACCATCTTCCATCTCCGATCATAGCATCAAGGGCTCACATAGACATTCAGATTCCTACTTTTATTTCTGAAATCTTACTCCATTCCATCCATTCCAATTTTTCTTTGACCAAAGATCATCTACTTTCTAATAATCCACCGAAATTTGTCATGATCCATCAGTCCTATACAGTTTTAGGGTTAGAGAGAATAGGGTTAGCCACACAAAGAAAAACAAATGCAATAGAGAAGAAATTCAGAACTAAGAGCGATGAGGTTAAGGAATAAAGAGCAACCTACTTATTAATTTTAATCATAGGGTTTAACATTTTTAAATAGTTTTGTTGGCCAAGTGGCACCGCGGCCAAGTGGCACAGCACAGCGGAAGCTCCTATCTAACGACCACCTGCAATTGGCTTCCTACGGTCAGCTCGGCTCTGATACCAAGCTGTCACGGACCCGGAATTGCATATGATTAAGGGAACGCGAAGTCGCCAAGGACCGAAGGACTCGTCAGTCCGGTGGCACGGTACCTGCACCGTACGCACCAAGACAACACGATCCGACACCCGCCACATGCGAGCCGGCCGGAAGCGACCAATCTTCCCAGAATCACATACGATTCCATAATCCGGTGAAGGTTTAGAGTCGTTCCCAATTATTACCAGGCAAAACAAGGTCGGAGGAGCCCGGCAGTTCTACCCACACCCTAACCTAGCTCGAAGGCTAGTGGGTCGCTCGAAAGCCCGGTAGAACGCCCACACCCTGCCTGGCCGGCACAGCATCTCAGCCAGCGGATCACTCAACCGATTCCTGTCCAACCGAGTAACACCTGGTACAACCGTAGCCCTTCACGGCATACCCAAAACGCTTCATATCATACACGCATTGCGTAAGGGCAGCCTGGAATTAACAACTCGGATATCACAACAAAGCTCTACGAATATGGTATTACTAGTAACTGTACACGATGGGACAACATATTACATCAC
>JAGXJF010004364.1:0-33114 GCA_019208055.1 Stipa capillata
GCGCCTCGTCCCCTTCAGAACTTGACCCGGAGGCAGAGCCAGAGCTGGACTCCGAGGCAGCTTGCTCTTGTCCAGCTATGATGGCCGCTAAGAGAGGTTGATCCTCGGCCAGCTCGAGGGCAGGTTCCTTGGCCGCCTCGGAGGCAACTTGCTTGGGTGCCTCCAGGGTCGGTGCATCGATCGGTGCGGCCACGATGAGGGGGGCCGTGCTGTCATCAACGGCCTCTACTACTCGGGTCGGGGACCCAGCGGGAGTACTACTGGCGGCCATTTTAAAACTGAAGAAAAACAATGGCATTTGCTAATAGTTTAGTTCCCTCTCATACACACATATAGTACAGTACCATTCTTATCAATCTTCTTTAAAATGCCCACGAAATTACTATCAACTTAATGTTGTAACACACAAAAGAATTAAAGCTCTACTAAGTGTGTACAAGGTGATTGGAACTTATATTGAATATAAATTCCATGTCAAATTTAAGGTTTAGACACATCAAATGTCATGAATGCTTGTTACCACTTCCCAATAATATCATTTTGCTGACAATTCGCATTTAACAACTTTACCATTTACCACGTGAGATTGTGCGACTACTTAAGCACACTTGCAGTATAGCTATAGCATATTCTTTTCAAAGCTTCTAAACTATAATCTAATACAGAAAGATCCAACAGAAATTCATTAACTCACCAAGATCATTACATAAATCATCTCTGAGAGTTCAATTCGTAAAATGTCTAACTATACAAGCACTAAATAGGAATCGATTTCTCTAAGACTTTTGACAAGAACAACACACTAAGTCTTCATTCTTCTATCTCTTGACTGAGTCATTAGGGCTTCCCTTGTCTTCATCTTCATGTCGTCATGGGGTTTTCAAAGTCCTGAATTCATCTCCCGAAGACCCTCCTGCTCCCAAAAGTTTGAACTTGAAACACTCTTGCTCTTGAAGTTCTGTCCTCTTTCTTTTTTATGAAGATAGCTTGATTAATTAACATTATTCCTCTCTTTTTATGAAGATAGCTTGATTAATTAACATTAAGGGTTGTGTCTCCATCTCAGTATCTCGGCCGAAGAGATTATTGTTGGATATCAATTCGATGGCTATACGAATAAATTAAAATCTACAGACTACACAAGCATCAAACAAGCTTCTCATTCTATTTGTTTGAAAGCACAAACTTTAGGTTCATACTTATCTATGAGGCCTTTGTGTCGCTTGAATCATTCAATGATTCTCAAATTTAACCCAGCGGAACAAATGAATGAAGTGGCACAGATCTTAAAACCCAATGCGCAACGCATATCATTTCAGACTAGTTTACAACCAAACTACGAGACAGCAGAGATCAGATCGTAACAATCTGTCAAAATCACCGACCTATTGTTAAGATTGTTGAAAATATCAAAGCCAAAGCATATAAAATTCACTTATACAGTGACACGCAACTAGCCATGGCTCTAGATCGCGCTCTAGAACAGCCGATCGAACCGCACGACACCCTAGATGCCACAAATTCGCATTCGGTGCTTGAGCTGTTCATACCTCAACAGTGGGGTTGCCACGGCTGTCGAAGATCTGGCGAGCCTTCACGCTCTGGATGGTCCGGTGGGGAAGCGGCGTGGCGGCGCGGTTTCGGCAGCAAAAGGCCGGAGGAGGCGGCGGCGTGGGCCGGAAGAGGGGGCGGTCGGGGCATCGGGGGCTTCGGGGCTGGCGGCGGAGGCCAGAGGAGGCGGCGGCGCGGGCCGACCGAGGGACCGGATGGGGACGTCGGGGGCGTGGGGGCCGGCGGCGGAGGCCGGAGGAGGCGGCGGAGGGGGCGGCGGGCTCGTCGGGCGCGGAGCGCCTGCGTGTGGGGGATGCGAACCGTCTCGCTGCTGGTTCAATTGAACGTGCGGGACTTTGGCGAAAAATTTCGCCAAGTCCCGCGCGTGGCTTATATAAGATTTGGGGTACCACTGACGGGCGTCTATAAAGTGCCCGTCAGTAGAGACAAACTTGTCAGTGGAGAGGAACCTCCACTGACGGGCGGCTACTAGGTGCCGTCAGTGAAGAGGGGGGACTGGTTAGGGTTACTGCTACGTACCACTGACGGGCGGATACCAGGTGCCCGTCAGTGGAGAGGGGGTATCACTGACGGGCGGCCTACTAGACGCCCGTCAGTGAAGAGGGGGGACTGGTTAGGGTTCCTACTGCTACGTACCACTGACGGGCGGATACCAGGTGCCCATCAGTGGAGAGGGGGGACTGGTTAGGGTTACTGCTACGTACCACTGACGGGCTGGTACTAGGTGCCCGTCAGTGGAGAGGGGGGACTGGTTAGGGTTAGTGCTAAGTACCACTGACGGTTCCTTTGGTAAGAGTCCGTCAGTAGAGGTGGCGATGGTCGTTAGGGTTAGGTTAGGTTCATCTCTGACGGGCCCTTTGGCAGCGCCCGTCAGTGGTGACGGTTCTTTGTTTAATTTTAGGTTTTTCCTGTTTAAGGTGATGTTAGGGTTATTTCTATATGGTTTTAGTGTTTTAGTGTTTTTGGTTTAGGGCTTTTACCTTTTTCGGGTTAGTGTCGAAGTTAGGCATTTTTCTGAAATCATTTGCTATTTTTTAGGCATTAAATGAATATGTAGGTATTTACTCGGTATATTTCAAATTTGAACTACAACTATCTTAAAGAAGGCCTCTAAATGGAAGGAAAATTCATATCTAGGTACCTATGTATCGTTTTAGCTCGTATCTAGAAAATATATCAAAAATTCAAACGTTTGCTTTGAGAAATTCAAACGTTTGCTTGCGCCTTTCTGGTTTTTGATTTTTTATAAAATCTAAAAGTGGTCAAAAAAAGTTGAAAATTGGCATGGGGTCATTATATGACCTTCTGAGGCTATGTTTAAAATTTCAGACAATTTCACGGAAGTTGGATTATACATTGCTTTGTAACTGAACCATCTGTGAGAAAGCTTCATAGCATTTAAAGGGGAAATATGAAGATTGATGTACACATCATAAATTCTTCATCATTTGAACTTGAGATTTGGACTACAACTTCATATTACAATATTATACGCTAATAATTCATCATGTTCCATCTTGTTATGTAATAATTTGAATTTTCTATTTTTTGAAATACCAATTTGAGGTACCATGTGTAAAACCTTTCAAAAATCATTTTTAGCTACGCTCCAAACTTTTTCTACATGTAACGTACTACATTACATTGTTCGTGTCAAAGTTAGGCATTTTTCTGAAATCATTTGCTATTTTTTACGCATTAAATGAATATCTAGTTATTTACTAGATATATTTCAGATTTGAACTACAACTATCTTAAAGAAGGCCTATAAATGGAAGGAAAATTCATATCTAGGTACCTATGTATCGGTTTAGCTCGTATCTAGAAAATATATCAAAAATTCAAACGTTTGCTTGTCGAAATTCAAATGTTTGCTTGCGTCTTTCTGGTTTTTTATTTTTTATTAAATCTAAATGTGGTCAAAAAAAGTTGAAAATTGGCATGGGGTAATTATATGACCTCGTGAGGCTATGTTTAAAATTTCAGACAATTTCATTGAAGTTGGATTATACATTGCTTTGTAAGTACTTCAAATTCATCCACAATTTACACATACAGAAGTACACACGTTACATGAAATCATTCAAACCAAGACACTATTATACACACACATACAATTAACTAGGTTTCGTCGTCTTCGAAATCTTCTCATGAATAGTGATTTTCTTGGTGGTATACGTTAGTCCTTCGGCGTGACTGCGTCTGACGTAGGGCTCAGCATCCTTAGTAGCTTTTCTCCTTTTTATGGGGCGTTTATCAACAGCTTCTGGCTCGGAGTCCGGGTCGTCGAATTGGTCATAGTCCTCTTCGTCAACAACACCATCGACTCCGACAATACTCCTCTTCCCTTTTCTAACGACATGGCGCTTCTGTGCCTTTGGGTCTTTTATGTAGAAGACTTGTGAGGTTTGTTTAGCTAAAACCCATGGCTCATCTTTCGCACTGATTGCTTTGACCTGTGTTGACTCAATAGATGTCGGGGGAGGTAAAGTCACGGTAGTGAATTTGTCATCATCGATATGGATATTTTTCGCCCATCTGACACGAAACATGGGGATCTTTGTGACGGTGTAGTCCAGTTCCCAAATTTCTTCGATAACACCGTAGTATATGTCCTTACGGTTACCGGTTTTAGCCTCCATCGTCACCCCACTGTTCTGATACGTACTTTTCCTGTCTTGAGCCTCCGTATAGAATGTGTATCCGTTGATATCGTATGCTTGAAATGTCAGGACCTTGCTCGCAGGTTCTTGTGACAACATTTTGACCGTCTCTTCTTCAAAATTTGTCGGAGGCCTTTCATACCAGTAGTTCTTTAGCCATGTTGCGAACTTTCCATTGTGCTCTTTCGAGAGCCACGCTTCTCCCTTCTTCGGGTTTTCTTTTTTAAGCTTTACCATGTGCATCCAAAGATAGGGATGCACCACCGTCAGGTGTTGCAAGACCACGAGATGTGCTCTGTCATAGTCATCTGACCTATTGGGTACTGAATTATAGACATGTAAAGGCTTTTGTCCGCGTGCATGGCCTTCACCATCGAGCCTACCCGTGTGCCGTGAAACAGGAACACCTATGGACTTTTGATCAGCCAAGTAATCAGTGCAGAACTCGACACACTCTTCGGCAACATAGCCTTGGATGATGCTACCTTCTGGTTGTGACCTGTTACGAACGTAGCGCTTCACAACCCCATTGTACCTTTCCAACGGGTACATATTGTGTAGGAACACGGGACCTAGGTCCAGTATCTCCGGGACGATATGGATCATGAGATGTACCATGATATCGAAGAATGCTGGAGGGAAGTACATCTCAAGTTCGCACAGTATGACAATGATCTCCTCCTGCAGCTTATGGCAACGCGTAACGGAGATCGACTTCTGAGATATCGTGTTGAAAAAGTTACAAAGATTCAAGATTGTCTTGCGGACCTCCGGCTCCATGAGACCTCTGATTGCAACAGGAAGTATCTGCGTGATCATCACATGACAGTCATGAGACTTCATACCAATTACTCGGTGACTCTTCATGTCAACTATTCTCCCGATGTTTTCCGAGTAACCGGAAGAAACTTTGACACCTTGGAGGCACTCCAAAAAGCTAACGATCTCTTTTTTGCTGAGAGTGTAACAAGCAGCGGGACAGTCCGTCTTGATTCTGACTGCACCCGTCCCCAACTTGGTCGTTCGCTTCGTAGCCCACAGCTTCTTTCTTATACCCAAGAATTCCATGTCAGCTCGTGCCTTCGGTCCATCTTTTGTCTTTTCTGAAATGTTGAGCAGGATACCAAGCAAGCTCTCGCACACGTTTTTTTCAACATGCATGACGTCTATGCTGTGACGTGTGCTTAGGAATCTCCAGTAAGGCAAATCCCAGAATACAGATTTCCTTTTCCAGACGCCGTCCTGCATGGGAACAGACGGTTGTGTCTTACCTGGCGTAACAGGGGGCATTGTGTTCACGATGTCATAGATTTCCACCCCGGTCTTCTCCCGAGGCGCCGAACGGACCTCAACAGTATTGTCAAACAATTCCTTCTCTTGCCTCCATGGGTCGTTCTGTTTCAGCCACCTTCGGTGGCCCATGAACACGATTTTTTTGGATCCCTTTAGGTGTAAACTTGTAGTAGACTCCAAACACTTCACACATCCTTTGTACCCATGAACACACTGGCAGGACTGATATCCGTACGCGGGATAGTCTTGGACCGTCGTGAACAACAGCGCTTTCAGATTGAAGTACTCTTCTTCGTATGCGTCCCAGACCTGGGCCCCTGGTTCCCACAGTGTAGCTAGTTCTTCGAACAATAATTGTTGATACATGTTCAGATCGTTCCCAGGTTGCTTCGGCCCTTGTATGAGAATAGAGAGGTGTATATACTTTCGTTTCATGCACAGCCATGGAGGAAGGTTGTACATCCATAGAACCACAGGGCCAAGTGCTGTGTCTGCTGCTCATGTTGCCGAATGGATTGATCCCGTCCGTACTCATACCAAACCTGATATTCCTCGGATCTTTTCCGAAATCATCGTATTGGGCGTCGATTGCCCTCCACTGCGAAGCATCGGCAGGGTGTCTCATCACTCCATCATCAGTTTTTCGCCCCCTCGACGTGCCAACATAGCAGCTTTGGCCTCCTTCTTGTTAGCGAATAAACGATTCAAACGGGGAAGGTGTCGAACCCCAGAATTCATAACAGAGAGTCTTAAGTAAAACCACCCGCTAAGTCGAAACGTCAATCCCGACCTCAACCCCTGGGTATCAATCCCAAGAGGAGTGGAGTGATATGGCTCCGAATAGCCCAAGACGTCAACCCCGAACTTTCTCCGGCAACTAATGCACAGATCAAGTAGGGTGATATGGTCTCCTCACTCTTTTCCTACTGAGCCAGAACATCAACCCCAAACTCGTCCCGGCAAATTAATGCTCGGCTGGAGTAGGATGATATAGTTTCCAACCTCTCAGTAGCAGAGTCACTTCACAGGGGTGATTAAACCTAATAACTTTATGATAGGAACTCTGAAATCCTACCCACAACATGTGCTTCATCAACATACACACACGGCACATGAGCAGGCGAAAACAACCAGATTTCACAGCAGTAACTCTACGACCGAAACTGCAATATTATAAGTTCTGGAAACTTAACAACTTGTATTCACATAAAGGATCCAAAGATCCAACTACACAGCAGAAGAGTAATTAAGGCTGCGAAGCCGAAATGGTAAGGCCAAAAGTGGTAGCAGAACAAACCGAGCTGCCAAACCCCGGGGGCAGGATCACTGCTTGGGATTTCCAGCGACTAGTCGTTGTGGGCGTCGATCTCTAGGTAGAAACCACCCTCGAGAGGGGTAGTTTCCTCTGCAACAAAAATATCAACGATAGCAGGGTGAGTACAAAATTGTACTCAGCAAGACTTACAGTGCGGAAAATTAATAATAGCTGTGGCAGGTATCAATAAAGGGATAATTGTGGACTATTCTACGGAAAGCAAATTTTACCTTTGTCAATAGAAGTAAGTAGATGAAAATCCGACTACCAGAGTACTTTTCAAAGGGGACGAGTCGAACACTTCCCAAACATTACTTGCTACAGATCACCACACCTTAACTCCCCCGATTCTTCCTCGACCACCCTGGGAGGAAGCAATCGCTAACACCGTGGCCTTAGAGTTGGCAAGTTTTAGAGTTGGTTGTAGTTGTCTAATTCATTGTGGATTCTTACCAAGCTGTCCATAACCGCGGACACGGATGTTCAACAGTTCAAACCCTGCAGGAGTGTACATCTTTACCTACACGTATCGATCGACTCTTAATGCCACCATGGACACACTTCACGAGGTGTGCTAGCAGAGGGTGATCGAACACGACCTTTACAATGCTTTTGACCTAGGTATGAGCCACCCTTACGGGCCAATCCATGTACATCAGTCCCGGGCCGTAACTACGACACGGTCCCATAAGTTGTAGCAGGTGATACATCCCCGGCCTCGAATCGTGTGTACCCCTTACACCTATATTGAAGCACCACACCACATCATTTTTCACTCACCCAGTGAATAGAAACGGCAAACTATGCAGCTCATACTCTAAGTCTAGACAAATTATTTAGTCGTGGGTGGTCCATTATCCCACCCATGTAGAAGTACGCAAATCTTGGTTCGAAAGGACACCGGGAACCGGTCCTTGCAGGAAAACGAGACAACCCACCATGCTCCCAGCCATGGCCTCTCGTCTAGCCCAATGATTATTAGTCAAGTTCATTAAACACTCCCGGTGAACACCCACCTACCACGTAACCCATCCAATGGTGTTGATTCGTCTGCCATCCAAGCAATTATGACTTCTACATGTCTAAGCATGTCTAAGCAATATTAACATAGTAAGCAGTATAAAGGAGCACACTATGCTACTCTAGATAGGTTGGGATGGTGGTGGAGTTGATTGAGCGACAAGGTGAGTTTTATTCATCGCAATACGGTTTTGCTTAGCGGAAAAATAGAATTTGAACGCATGTGATAATGAATTTGAAAACAACTAATACTTTGCAAATAGTAGGAGTTTGCAATGTGACCAAAGGGGCTGCTTGCCTTGTTGCTCTACAACTGAAACCCTGCTCGTGACTGATACTATCTCCTTTGGGACTTTCCGGCTCTATCGGAGAAGAGCGAAAACACCGAAAAAGGAAAAGGGCATAACCATAAATATCAAAATGCTGAACATCGGCATGAGATAAAATGCATGCCATGACGTAGAGGGTGCAAAATAAAGACTAATGCAAGTGGAATCAGTTTAATCGGAGTCCGGACGCATAAAATATCACGATTCAAAAATCCTCTGGCTAATCGGAAACCCTAATTTGAGTTTTTAGCCAATTATATTTTTCCTAGCATGCAAACATGTATGGAAATGACATTTTTGAATAGATCTCATTTTTCTAAACATTTTGATATATTATATGCATTTTTCTGATAAAGTATGAATTTTCTACGAATTTTATAAAGTTTAATCCCTTTGTTGCATTTTTCTCAGTAAAAATAAATAGAAATATTTTTGAATTGTAACAGAGGCTGACATGTGGACCCTACTGGTCAATTCTAGTCAACATTGACTTAGGTCAATGACAGTGGGGCCCACTGTCATAATTTTCATTTCTTAAATTCTTTTATTTTAATTTCAGCCATATGGGTCCCACATGTAATAGAGACATCATTAATGAACTGATTGATTACACTGTTTAGTTATTTATTAGCGTCATTAACATGTCCGAACAGTAATGACTAACACTAATTACTGATGATTAGAATTAAGTATGTCGGAACAGCATTTATTGGTATTAATCACAGTCATTAGCACGGTTAGCAATTAATACCTAGTCATTAATGTTAAGACATACTTAATAGGGCGTTAATGCCCTTAACCGAGCTCGGTCGGGATTCAGTCCGGCTCGGTGGGTGGCTTAGTGCGGCGCCACCGGAAGCGACGGGTCTCGGGGAGAGCACGGCAGCAACGGGGCTTACCAGCGGTGGGCTCCGGCGAGGCGGCGCGGAAGGGCTACCGGAGCAGCGCTCGGTTGGCAGAAGCTTGGAGCGGAGGTGGGGCGGTGAGGCAAGAAAGCGGGAGGACGGCGACGTCGGCGAGACGGGGAGCTCGGTGGCTGGGGCCGGTGACGAGAGCGGAGCCGAACCGCGGCGAGGTGGCCTCGGCGGAGGAGCGGCCGGGCGAAAGGACGGAGCTCCGGGGAGGGCGACGACCGAGGAGAGCAAAGGGGCCATGAGACGGCAGAGTGGGGGGGGAGGCTTCGGTCGGGTGGAGCGGCGGGCTTGGTGAGGTGGCGCAGCGAGGGAGCGGTCGGGGAGGAAGCTCTGGGCGGCGAGTGTCTCCGGCAGGGTGCTCGGCTGGGAAGAGAAACGGCGACCGGCAGCGGTGCGGTGAAGAACCGAGGCGGGGAGAGAATGCCGTCCGGGGGGGGGAATTGACTAGGGGAGGAGGCGGCCCGCCTAGGCATGAGGTGGCCACGGCTCCTTGGGAGCTCGCCACGACGAAGCAGGAGGTGGCGGGTGGGGGTAGCTGGCGGCGGATGGGGATAAGGGAGCCGGGTGGAGAAAGCGTAGAGGAGAAGAAACCGGGGGGGGGGCGGTTGGGCCAGGTGGGCCGAGTGCGGGGAGAGGAAAATTGGCCGAGAGGGAGGCCCGTTCGGCATGGGAGGGGGGAATAGATTAGGGTTTTCTTATTTTCCTTTTTGCTTTCTTTTACTTCTTTGGTTCTTTTGCATTTGCTTCAAATTTCAAATATGTTTACAGTTCAAACTAAATTCAAACTGAGTTTTAAATTCGCATTACCAATCCAACCAAACCTAGGGACTTAAGAAAGTTTTAAATTGACATTAAAAACTCATTTGAATCTTCACGAAGAATTTTTGGTTCTTTCTTCATTCCTCGAGATCATTCTTAGCATTTCAATAAAAATTCAAAAACTTACTCAAGTTCGAGCTTCAGTACACATGCATGTCATGAAATGATGCACATTAGGACATTGACGAAACGGGGATGTTACAGAAGGACCGGAAGATACCATACAACCTTTGCTGGAGCGCCACTCGTCACTGGGTCCTTATCATCGGCTTGGTTTCTACCCCTCTTGAATCTGGACGTGTTGCACGTGGGACACTTGTACAGCTTCTCGTGCTCCTTGCGGTAAATAAAGCAGTCATTCGGACACGCATGGAACCTCTGCACCTCTAATCCAAGAGGGCAGACAACCTTCTTGGCTTCTTCGGTGCTCGTAGGTAGCAAGTTGTTTTTCGGAAATTTTTTGCAAGAAAAGCCAATGTCTCATCGAAGCCTTCGTCCGGACAGTTGTGGGCTGCCTTGATCCTTAGAAGTTCCAGCGTGACTGACAGACGCGTGTGTTCTGGATCGGAACCGGTATACAACGGGGTTTGCGAGTCTTCAACTAGTCTCGTGAACTTAGCAGCCTCTCTTTCATCCTCAGGATCTAGCACCACCTGCTCCACCATATGAACGTCCTGCACCATATCGGCCAAATTGTTTCCCGTTTCTTCTTCGGGTTCAGATTCGAAACTCCCCTCGTCTTCATCGTCTTCTCCATGTTCGGTATCTTGCTGTAACACTTGATCTTCCTCCTCCTCACCATGACATATCCAACGTGTATAACCTGGCATGAAACCCTTAAGCGCCAGGTGTACCGTCACCCTCCCTCTTGTATCGAACATTGCCAAATTTTTGCAATCGCAACACGGACAACAAATCTTCGTGCCACCTTTTCTCCTCGTATCTCGCTCGGCGACATCAAGAAACTCATTCAAAGCCGTAGCCCAACTCTCTGTCGCCCATCGATCGATCCCTACGACATGAAACTAATCAGTGCGAAAATATAACACTAGGCCTCGGCTCGATGACCGGGAATCACGTTAAATACATATACAAGATGAAAATAACACTTTTTATATATCATTATTCCAAAGAGAGCATTATTACCGAGTGAGAGGAGGAGGGATAGATTTTAGATATAATTGGGTTGGAGAGAGTGAGAGGAGGAGGAGGAGGGAGAGATGTGTGTTGGAGAGAGAGGGGGATCTAGAGTTAAATGAAGAAATGGGAGAGTTTAGGATTGAAAATAGCTCAAGATCTCTAGATCTAGATCTAGATCTCAAGAAATGGAAGAAAGGAGGGAGAGGAGAAGGGTTGGGGAGAGGGAAGTGTTGGTGGGAGGGGGGTTGGCGGCGGCGGCGCAGCGGGGGGTTGGCGGCGGCGGCGCTCGCTGCTGGCGAGTTGGCGCGCGAGCACTGGCCAGCAGCGAGCGCCGCCTCTGTGATTTTATACAAGGAAACATACCACTGACGGGCACGTATAAAGGGCCCGTCAGCGGTAATGCGCACGTGTCAAGTCAGCCCTGGAACAATCACCGCTGACGGACAGCTGCGTTGCCCGTCAGCGGAAATGACATCTCTACTGACGGGCGCTTAAAGAGTGACCGTCAGTGGAGATGCCCGTCATCTATATGAGGTTTTTTGCTCCCAGGTTGCATCTCCTCTAACGGGCTGCT
Organism: Stipa capillata; assembly: GCA_019208055.1. NCBI lineage: Eukaryota > Viridiplantae > Streptophyta > Magnoliopsida > Poales > Poaceae > Stipa > Stipa capillata. The sequence continues at coordinate 11,640 of JAGXJF010004364.1, forward strand.
TATGTGCCCGTCAGTGGAGGTCCTCACGTCCAGCCTAGCTCTGTCCTCTACTAACGGTTCCTTTTGCGTGCGTCAGCGGTTAGCTCCTCCAACGACGGGCTCTTCTGCGTCCGTCAGTGGAGATGGTTCAGCAGAAGGTCTATCTGCAGTAGTGGCTAATCAGTGCTGTGACAGGATATTAGCCATGCTTACTTGCTAATTAGGAGTACAATATTACGGTTTCTTTAAAATCATAATCTAATGGTTTTCTCTATCGACCATCGATCCAATCGAACGGCCAAGACATCAACCAAAACCCACCATAAATAAGCCCTCGCGAAACACACTCTCCTCTTCCCCCTTCCCTAAAACCCTAGCCTCCCCAGCCTCCACGCCCCAAACCCCTTAGCCGCAGCCGCCGCTGGCGAACCGCGCGGCGAGATGGCGCTGTACCTGCTCTTCGAGTCGGCTTCGAGGTACGTGCACTTCCACGCGTACGACATCAATGAGATTGGGCAGAGCGTGGACGCCGTCTGCTTCTCTGTGCTGGACCTGAAACGGTTCAGCAAGGCTGTCAAACTCACCGGCTTCACCCCCTTCACCTCCACCGTCGACGCGCTCAACTAGTGCAATGCCATCTCCGAAGGTACCATGTCCTCTCGCGCCCTAAATCCTCGCTTCGAGTCTCCCATGACGATGACTGAATGGCGGGTGGTTGTTGGTTTTGGTCGTGCAGGCATCATGATGGATGAGCTGAGGAACTTCCTGGAGCTCAACCTGCCCAAGGTGAAGGAGGGGAAGAAGGCCAAGTTCAGCGTTGGTGTCATGGAGCCCAAGGTCGGGTCCCACATCACCGAGGCCACCGGAATCCCCTGCCAGTCCAACGAGTACGTCCAGGAACTGCTCCGTGCAGTGCGGTTGCATTTCGATCAGTTCATTGACCAACTCAAGGTGATTGATTTTACCATTGCACTTATTCCTGTTATATGCTTGAAATTGTCCCTTAACTGATCTGAAGAGAGAGTGCAGACTGCATTGGGATAAATCATACCCTGCATGCGCTGTTGTTATGGGAGTTACTTCACATTTAGTGGGTGACTGCTTGTTATTAGAGGTTTCTGCGGCAGTGGAAAAGTTTGATGTCCTGGTGAGATACTTGTGTAGCTTAAAAATTCTGATTTTGCATGGCTCTGGTCACACTAGTGAGTTGATAAGCATCTATGCATACTTGTTGCTTGATACAACCTTATTTTATTGTAAGTTTAACTATACTATGAAGTGTATTGCCTGAAATTTTGCTGCTAGGGTGTATAACTTTTTTATTTCTGGCATGTTCATTGGCGTGCAATGGTTTTGTATCCACCATAGATTTAACAACATTCTTATTTTAGTTATTTTTTGTTTATTTGTTCCTTTGGTTTTTGGTTACAGCCATCTGACTTAGAGAAGGCTCAGCTAGGCCTGGGGCATAGCTATAGCAGCGCAAAGGTTAAGTTCAATGTGAATCGTGTGGATAACATGGTGATTCAAGCGATCTTTCTGTTGGATACACTTGATAAGGATATAAATTCTGACGATGTATAATACAGTATCTCGTATTTAAGGAAGTATCCGTATACGATTCCCTGGGTTACCGGAGTACAATACGTGTCTGGTAAGGATCCCGGGAGATAAGGTAGCCCTCCGTAAGGGGGAAGGACATCCCTTAAACTAGGAAGTCAATCCCAACGTTTAAGGAAGCCAGATTTCTACTCAGGCATAAGTCCAGGTCCGGTACGACTCTGGGAGCCCCCTATAAAAGGATCAGCAATCCTATAGGGGAGGGGGGAAAAGTTAGATCCAACAGGCTTTAGAAGGAAGAGATATCCCAACGATTCCCACGAGAAGACCCACCGCATCGAAGGAGTCGAGACCAGCGGAACTAGTCGTCGTAGTCTCCGATTAGGCCTAGGATAGCCACTGACATATACATCCCTTGTAAAGACATTCTCTAATCAATATATACGAACAGGACGTAGGGTTATTATCCCAAGGGCGGCCCGAACCTGTATAAAAAGAGCATTTTCCTTGCTGTCAGATCTCTTGGCCTTGTGTCCTAGAGGTCCCTACCCCCAAGTATCACCGTTCCACGAATACCGTAAGATCGGCGATTTACCGATCGTCGACAGATGGCACCGACCATGGGGACCTCTCCGGCTCAAGCCATCAAGGAAGCATCAGAGTCAGCAAGATGTGTAACTACCCGCGATCAGTCCTCGTCGCCGACTGCATGTCCCTCCCCGGTTCGACCCGAGGAGGAATGAAAGATCGAGGTCTATCGACTAAAGGGGGAGTGAATAGGAGATTATCAAATTTTACTCAAATTAGTTATTTAGCATGCAAGGGTGAAGCAGTTTGAGGGTGAAGCAACAAATATCAAACTAGATCTAGCTCAAATGAGGAATATTCACGTAAGTAAAGAACTAGAGAGAAGACTCGAGATTTGACCCAAAGTTCAAGTTGTTGGCAACAAATCTACGTCTTCGTTTGGAGAGGCTTGAGCACTTAGCTTCGAAGACACACAGTCTTCACCTTCTTCTCCTTGAGCCAAGTCCATTTAGAACTTGCTCAATCACTAGTGGTGGATCTTGAGGTGATCCCCGAACCTTCACAAACTTGTTGGAGGCGAATCCAGAAATCGGAGCTCTCGACGATGCCTAGCCGGCTAGGAGATGCCAAATCTCCAAGAGTAATGGGTCAAGATTACTAGGCTCGAAGAAGCTCTTGCTTGAATGCTCAATCAAATCTCAGTCTCACAAATCTTTCCTCTCTCAAAGTGGATCTCAAAGAGCAAGAGGAAAGGGGAACACACAGTGTGAGAAAAGTGTATTTTTGCGCAGAGTGTCCTCCCGAGCCCGCAGGGGGTCGGGGGCATTAAATAGGCACAGCTTAGAAAAAGTGTCGTTGGGAAAAAGATTCTTCCTCGGAGCAACCGAAACACAAAACCGGAAGAACCGAGTTTCAGACCAATGGTCATATTCTGAGGAACTCAGGTGCACAGCGAAATCAACACAAAGTCGGTAGTTCCGAAAGGAACACGGTCACACTGGGATTGAAGATTCTACTCCGTAGAGTTACTTCCAAAAGCGATTCCCGGTAGTGCCGACTTTGAAGAATGGTTAAACCGAGATTTGATGTAATGACACATTCCTCTATCACAAGAAGAAATGTGGTCAAACCGGAAACCAACTCGGTAACACAGCTTCACAAAAAGACCTAAGTCCAGAAGAAATTCTCGGTACCACCGGAAACTTAACCGGTAGAACCGAAGACACTACAAATGGGACTTAGTCTAAGATAATAGAAGACCTAAGTCTAGAAGGAATTCTCGGTACAACCGGAAATGAAACCGGTAGAACCGAAGACAAATCAAATGGGACTTAGTCTAAGATAGCATCAGAGGCATATTCCGAAAGCACCGGTCTTCAAGAACGGACGTACCGGTTTCTAAAATATGAAACTAGGGCAAACCCTAAACGGCAGGATTCCCTAACTCTCCGACACAGAGGCCATTCTCGGCAGCACTGGCTTGAAGACGGTCATGCCGCAATTGAAGCTCTTTGAGGCTTGAGATGACTAAGTCATCAAACCTCGCAACAGAAGCCAATCTCGGTACATCCGGTTCTTCAAACCAGTATTACCGAGAATCACTGTCTGTGTCTCAAAAGAGATTTTCAAAGAAGTCTTCTGAGATTTTAACTAAGCACACATGAAGATTCTTCCTATAGCTTAGATATCTTACCCCTCTTAATAGTGCGGCTTGTCCTATAGACTCAAATGATCTTTGATCATGTTAAACACTAGAAAGTCACCACTAATCTTCTAGGTCCAAGCCTTTCTTCATCATTAACTTTAGGGGTCGACATCCACTGGTTAAACCAATTACTTGGGGACTATACACCTGTATACACTCATTAGATCATTAGTCCCTTAATCGTTTGTCATTAATCATCAAAACCCACTAGGGGACACTAGATACACTTTCAATCTCCCCCTTTTTTGTGATTGATGACAACACGATTAAAGCTTAAAATTGGATATAAAAAGTTTGTGAGATAGCTCCCCCTAAATATGTGCACTATTTGAAAATAGCTTTGAATGCATGTGCACATTTTGAGAAATTTTGAGGAGCTCCCCCTACATCTTGGAACCCGTGGGAATGCATTGTATAGAAATAAACATTGAAACCACAATGCATAAGGGGTGATCTTTAGAGATATAGACATGCATATAATGAGCATTAAGCGAAGCACGTCTAAGAAATGTATCAAACACAAAAGATCACCGAATAGAGTTTACAAACCAATACAAGAATCATTAAATAAAAAACAAGGTTTGTAACTCTTGAAGACCCTCTCTCCCCTGGACACCCTTTGAAGCTCTTCTGTAACTCTCCCCCTTTGGCATCAACGAACCAAAAAGAGCAAAGAAAGATGTTTCAAGCACTGGAGGGACCACCAGAGGCAGAGGCACGTGGAGATGCCTGAGAAACTAGGGTTGGAGTTGGAGCTGGAACTTGAGGCTGAGGAGGCGAGGTAGCTGTTTCTTCAACATGTGGTGAACTTGGAGAATCAGGCTGGACAGTGGAAACAGAGACACTTGGTGTGACTCGATAGTGCAGAGAAGAGAGTGGATGATCATACCAGGGATAAGATTCTTTGATACCCTAGGCAGCCAGTTCTGCTTCTGTATAATGCTTCTTCAAGAGCACCCAAGATCTCCTTTGAGCTTCCCTATCAGTAGTTTGAGAAACCAAAGCCATGTTGAAGAAGGCATTGAGATCATGCCTCATGAGCCTGTGTTCTTTCCTCATTTGGTGCATTTCATGAAGAAGTTGATCAAGCTTTGAAGGTTCTTCAGGCTTTCACACATCAGGCGATTGTGGTTAGCTTTCAGACTGGTAGAAGTGGGGGTTATCACTAGCCAATGGTGCTCTTTCTGCACCAGCCTGAGGTTGAGGAGCAGATGTCTAAGGTGGAGGTGTAGCAGCCTTTATACCTTTGCCTTTGTCTTGTGGAGCTCTCTTCACCAAGTCTTCATATAGAGAAGGAGTGAACTTGGTGAGAGAGATATCACAGTGAAAGGCTATAGCTATCTTGTCCAAGAGAAATTTCATCAGAAAAGGGGCATAAGGCAGTTGCTTGACATGGTCTGCTATTGCCTCTGTCATGAAATTTCTGAAGAAGTCTGCTACGTTGAAGGGCACATGAGTCATGGTTTTGAGAAAAAGATTTCTTGCTCTGTGATGAATTTCATCCTGATTGCCCTTCTTGAGAGCAAAAGTCTTCCACAGTATCTTGAAGACTGTCTTGGCAACATATGTAAAATTAGCAGTTTTGGCAAGCACATAATCTTTGTCTTCAGGATACAATGGCTTCAACCCTTCCTTAGGCAGCATGTCTTCATCATGAATCTTAACATCTTCAGAGTTTATGTCCATTCCAAGACCTATTCTTGTAATGAATTCTTCAAAAGTGGCTTCATATTTAGAATGTCCAGTCATCCACTCCAACTTCCAAGTGTTGGATCAGTCTCACTTCCAGAAATATAGATTGTGGCATAAAACTAAAGAATGAGCTCTTCAATCTAGTCCTGTCTAAAAGTGATAAGGTCTACAAGACCTACTTGCCTAAGGGTTTCCAACACTGGAGCAAAGCATCGATGCTTCTCAAGGTACGCTAGAACAACATACTGATGTTTGAAAATTTTGTTCTTCTTGAAGAGTGTTGTCTGATAAAAATCCTTGGGTTTGAAGCATCTCTGGCATATTCATATGGGTTCAGATCCCATCTAATCTCCCTCAACTCTTCATTGGTCATTCTGTTGTATTCTACAACAGGTTGAGGCCTCTTGCCTTATTTGGGGATCATTTGAGTAGGAGCAAGTACCACTAAGGTGGCATTGTCTTCAATGCTTTGTTGATCCATTAGCTCAAGATCTTCATCATCAAGATGGATACTGGCCCTTTTCAGAGCTATTCTTGTCCTCTGAGGGGGCCTGGGTGGTAGCTTATCACTCTTTTGCTTCTCAGCTGCCTTCTTTTTCTTCTCAGTAAGGGCAGCTGGTCTTGGAGACACAGTTTGCTTCCTATTCCTTCTCTCATATCGAGGAATAGGGTCCTGGGCTTCAGGAGCGTCAGTATCAGTAGCAACAGCAGCTGCTTGTTCTTCAATAGCTTCTTTAGGCTGAGCTATTTGTTCTTCAGCCTGTTATTCAACCTCAGCTGATGGTTCTGCAATGGTTTCTTCAGGCTGAGTGGCTGGTTCCTCAACAGGTGGATCTTCTGATGGAGCTTCAGGAGCCTTTGGGCTTTCTGCAGGCTGAACTTCTTGTGCTTCAGCCTGTGGCTCACTGTGTGCTGCAGGTTCTTCAACTTGAGCAGCAGAACTTGCTGGGGCAGGAGTCTTCACAGGACTGACTGGAGGTGAAGAGGGCCTCACTGGAAAGCTAGCAACTCTAGGAGGTGAAGACGTTGGAGGTTCCCTGATCACAACTCCCTTAGGCTTAGGAGCCTTTGAAGCTTCTGTAGCCATTTCCTTTCTTAGAGCAGCAGCCTTCTTATCTGCTTTCTTCTTCTTAATTCCTGCAAGAGCTTGGCCTCTTTCTTCATCATCAACTTGTTCTGCTACAAGAGATTTATATCTTGCAAAGCTTTCTTTGCTCTTGGAGGATGCAGCTTTGAGTTTCTTCAACTCAGCTTCTCTTTTGGCTTTTTCTTCCTTGAAGGCTTCTAACTGAGCCTTGCTTCTTCTAGCATCTGCTTCAATTTCTAGCCTCTCTCAGACTAGTGCTTCTTTTCTGGCCATTTCTTCAGGAGAAATAACAGCCAATGAGTTAGATTGGGGTTGCTTGGCAGCTCTTTCCTTTGCATCGAGCTCTCTGCTAATTCTTCAAGCTTTAGATGCTTCCCACTTAGCTCGTTGCTTTTCAGCTATCATAGTAGTTCTGAGTCCTATAGGGATTTCATCACCTATGTCCACAGATGAAGAAGTTGTTTGAAGAGCAGTTGATTTAGATACTGATGATTCCTTCATTTTGGCAACTGTCTTCCTCATCTTTTGAGGGCGAGAAGTTTCCTCCTTCTGAGGAACAGATGAGCGAGCCTTAGCTGCCTCCTTTCTCTTCCTAACTTCTTCAAGAATAGCAGCAGTTGGTCTTTTTGATCTGGCAGGGGCCTTCTTGGTAGCCTTTTCATCAAATATCTTGCGTCAATATTCAGTCACATATTGGCCTGCCTTATCTTGTTTCTCCCAGTATCTCCTTATCCTCTGATGTCTATGTTTCCTCTCCATAGCTGATTCTCTAGGAGGAGTGCTCATATTCAATTCTTCAGGTACTTCATAGGCCATGTTTTGCAACCTTCTTCTACCTGAAGTTGTGGATGACCCAGCTTGAGTCCTTGACCTTTTGGGAGCAGGAGAGGAATCTCCTTTTGAACTGCTCGTAGCTTTATCAAGGTCACTATTACTGATTTGAATATCATAACTTCTCTCAGCATTTGAGTCACTCTGACTTGAACTCATGATCACTCCCTGTGAAGCATATGGGATACGAAGAGAAAAGACACGATCACAAATGTACTCAGCAAACACAATTTTGAAGACAAAGAGTTTTTTTTAGCTGCTGAATTGGTGGTTTTCTTCAAAGTCGAAATGACCGGTTTCACTTCCGGAAGTGCCAGGCTTGTGCTTCAGCATTGCAGAGCACAAACTCAGAACTACTGGTTTGAAGTCGGTAATGCCGAGAATTGTTGAAGAATAAACCGCTCAATTCGATAGGCGCAGAATGAGGGAATCTAAATAAGGAGCCTAAAATCTAAGAAATTTTTCGATTTGATAGGTTGAGAAGATCGAAATTGTACCCTGGGATTGAACTCGCGTGACTGAGGGATTTGAAGAGAGAGTCGCGAATTTCACAGCCGTGCCCTAACTCGGCGACGGCGGCGCTGCTACGGCGGTGGCGGACATTCAGAAGTCCGACGGCGGCAGGAGGTCCGAGCGTCGGCGGTTCCGGCGAGTCGGACGAAGAACAGTGGTGGCGCTGAAGCTTTTAGGGTTTTGTGGAAGTTGAGGCGACGCAGAGGAGAACTTGGTCTATTTATAGCCAAGAGTTCTCGGAAAAACGGGAGATGCGGTTCGAGTAAAAACCGGATCTGCCGTTGAGAGTCCTCAAACTCGGTGATGCCGAAGAAAATCTCAGTAGCACCGGAATTGAGTACTGGAGGATGAATCAAAATCTTCAGAGTCATAACAGTTGTGGTTCTCGGATATGCCGGAATTGAAACCGGAATGACCGAAGAATTGGTTAAAAGAAGAAACTGACTCTAGGGTTTCATCTCGGAAGCACCGGAAGAAAATTGGTGATGCCGAGAATGGTTTCAACAGTACACTTGTGAAGATAAGCATGAAGAATTAGGTAAGTTTAGATGGATCTGAGATTAGGGTCCATTTTCATCCACTTAGAGAAATAGCAGCTGAAGAAAATAAGCTATAAGTTGGATGATAATCAGTACTGGAAGCAAAGAGAGATAAGATCCATATCAAATGTGGTGGTTTGAAGCCACCATGTATGAATGAGTTGATTTAGAACCACATATCAATTTAGTGAAGAGGGTTCTATGAATCATATTCATCAAGATATACAAGTGTTTCTATTCTCACATATTTGGATGTATATGTTCATTGAGAGAGCTATACTTATCCTTAATGTGTTCACATCTGAAGCATCAATATCAAGTTATAATGTGAACATGTAAGCATGGTTTCAAGTCACGTTTTGAGAATCTAAGATATTTAGCTCACTCCTCAACTCGCAAAACCTACGCTCATTTAAGGGTTTTGTGAAGATATCCGCTAATTGATTATCCGTCCTCATGTGGCTAATCACAATATCACCTTTTGTAGCATGATCCTTAATGAAGTGGTGACGGATATCTATGTGTTTTGCGCGGGAATGTTGTACGGGGTTATTGGCTATCTTGATTGCGCTTTCGTTATCACACAAAAGAAGCACTTCTTTTATCATGATCCCATAATCCTTCAAGGTTTGCCTCATCCACAAGAATTGAGCACAACAAGAACCTGCGGATATATATTCGGCTTCGGCGGTGGATAGGAAAACAGAGTTTTGTGTCGGGATTTATATCCGGCAATAATGAATACGGGGAGGTGTGAGCACAGAAGATCTAGATGGGTGCACACGGGACATAATGTTTAGACAGGTTTGGGCCCTCGGAAAGAGGTAATACCCTACGTCCTGTGTTTGGTGGATTGTATTGAACGTATCTCGTATGAGGGTATGAGTCTATGCTATGAGAATCGTTGTGAAAGCTCTCCTCTGGAGTAATCTAATGCTCTGCCGATCCAGGGATCCCTCCCCGCCTTATATAGACGACCGGGGTAGGGTTACAAGAGTCCGGATCGGCTTACAGATATGTTTCCTAATCGGTTTCTACCCGGACAGTTGGCGCGCCAGGTAGGGGCCGTGCGCATAGATCCATCAGGATAGATCCAGATTGGTTTCTTCAACAACAACGGTGGCTTCGTTCCAGGCAGCATCATGCGACTTGCTTCCCTGAACGTTGTCCCTGATCCTGGCTAGCTTTTCCTATTCGGAAAGCTGGACTTCATCGCCGATCAGATCGGCAAGCTTCACCTCTGTGACTCGGTTTCCCGCCGATCATCGGAGGCTTCACTGACATCTTCACTCAGACTCGTCCTTGAGTCCACGCCTTCGGCTCCCCTCACCAACAACGAGGTTACGCCGAAGTCGGATCTGCTGCTCGAAAACGGGTTCCCACCCATCGGGCAGGGATCCCAACTGGTTGGTGCAATCGAGTCTCTCCTACCTGTCCTCGCGTATAACTCGGATGACTTCGAGAGCTCGGGAAGCCACCATCCTTCTCGGGAGGTCTTCATGGCTAGCCCGGACGTACCGGTCAACAACGACGACCGGCTCGTCCCCATCGAAGAGCAGGCTCCCGAGCAGCTAGCGGCCACTCGGCTCCGCCTCATTGCCAAGGAGGAAGAATTGGCCCAACAGCTAACCGCGTTGGCTCGCCAGCGTGGAGAGAGAACGCAATGAGGACATGTGGGATCGGGGACGCTAGGTCCACAGCGCACTCCGCATGCGTGAAAGGGATGGTGTCCCGATATTTCCGCTTCCCAGTCACAACATCATCACTGCTTTGGTGGCGGCACGTGCCATCAACATTCCTGAAGGCACGCCAGGCCACGATAAACTTCGGCGGCTCCAGATCCTAGTAGAGGAAGCAGCCCTCCAGTAGGCCGAGATTTCTGAGAACCGTGTAGGTTCCTCAGCGAGTGCTAGGAGCCGGCGTGTTTCCCCTCTAGGAAACCCACAAGCCGCGGAGCGTCATCATGCCAACCCCGAACATCATCACCCTGCCGGGTCGGTTCGCAACCGACTCGGACCAAATCGTGACGCGCGGGGGACTATTGTCGCAAGAAACCGCGCTCGACAAGGTGCGGACAAAAACGCTCACCCTGCCGGATCGGCACACAATCAACTCGGGCTGGACCGCGACGCGCGGGATATCCTTGAGGCCAAACGCGACGCGTGCCGAGACGCAAGGAGGGACAACCGCAGCAGTCGCTACGGTGACAGTAGCGACCGCAGCGCTACAAGCCGGCGGAGCTCTCCAGCTCCCTCTGGCATGTCCTATGTAGGCCCAAAGGTGTTCGGATCCCGCATCCGCGACGCCGTCTTCCCGTCGCGATTTCAAGTTACCAGGATCGACAAGTATACGGGTGAGACTCGGCCAGACATCTGGCTGGCCGACTACCAAACAGCATGCAGGACCAGTGGCGGCAACGACTACGTTGCGATTCACTACCTGCCCCTGTTTCTAGCAAACTCAGCTCGAGCCTGGCTCACCAGCTTGCCTCAAGGTTGCATCCAATCATGGACCGACCTTGAGACCCTCTTCGTGAACAACTTCCAGGGTACCTACAACAGGCCCGGGAACGCGTGGGATCTCTACAGTTGTACCCAAGAGGAGGGCGAAACTCTCAGAGAGTACATCCAACGGTTCTCCAAGAAGAAGAACTCTCTGCCTGAGGTGCGAGAAGGTGACGTCATCACTGCCTTCTCCAAAGGTGTTCGTAGCACCGACCTCATCCACAAAATTGCGCGTAAAAACCCTCAAACTACGCACGAACTCTTCAACATCGCTAACAACTTTGCCACTGGCGAAGAAGCCGTCCGTAGCGCGACCAAGGACGATAAGGGAAAAGGCAAAGCTGCCCAGTCCCCCAGGGGAAAAGACTGTCCCAGGTCATCCAAGAAGAAACACAGGAAGCACAAGGGCGAAGACTTCATTGCCGCAGCCGAGCGCGCCCCACAGCGTCGCCCTCAGTGCGGCAACGCAACTTTTGAGGAGATAATGAGTCGGCTGTGTCACTTTTATGGACCAGAATCCAATCACGTGTGCGACTGCAATCTCTTAAAAACTTGAACAAGCCTTTTGTCTCCAACCGGAACAAAAAGGACCCTCCTCCTCCCGAGGAAGGCGATGAGTTCCCAAAGGAGACTGCATGTCTCATGATCTTCGGTGGCCCCAACGGTTATGAATCCAAACAACGCTAGAAGATCACGGACCACGAAGTCAACGCAGCCGAACCGGCTGTCCCTCAGTACCTTCGGTGGTCCGAATCCATAATTTCCTTTGGCCGCTTGGACTACCCCGACTACATACCTCACCCGGGCAGGTTCCCCTTGGTGGTAGACCCAATCGTCAGTGGCGTTCGCCTCACCAAGGTTCTCATGGATGGAGGGAGTGGTCTGAACATCCTCTACATTAAGACCTTGGACGACATGAAGATCCCCCAGTCGGAAATCAAGCCTACCAGTGCTCCCTTCCACGGAGTCGTCCCGGGCAAGATGGCAAGTCCACTCGGGCAAATCAGCTTGCCTGTCACTTTCGACACTCCAGACAACTTCCGGACCGAGTCCCTCACCTTCGAGGTCGTCGACTTCTCAGGCTCGTATCACGCCATCTTGGGACGTCCCCGCTACGCCAAATTCATGGCTGTTCCCAGCTATGTCTACTTGAAGCTTAAAATGCTGGGTCCCTAAGGGATAATAATGGTGCAAAGCAGCTTCTAGCATGCTTACGCGTGTGACCTGGAAAACTGTAACCTTGCCACAGCCCTAATCACTGCAGCCGAGCTTGACAACCTCAAGTCGGTCGTGGTCGAGGAAGCATCCCCGACTAAAAAAGCTTCAGCAGCGACATCCTCCCAGTCGGCGAAGGACACCAAGGCAATCCAGCTCGATCTGGAAGACCCCTCCAAGACGACGCAGATCGGGACTGCGCTCAGTGACAAATAGGATAACGTGCTCGTCAGCTTCCTTCGCGATAACCGGGACGTCTTTGCATGGACGTCTTCGGACATGCCGGGAGTACCGAGGGAGGCTGCCGAGCACTCTTTGAACGTCCGGCCAGACGCCAAGCCGGTCAAGTAGCGCTTGCGCCGCTTTGCCGACGATAGGCGTAGGGCAATAGGAGAAGAGATAGCCAAGATGCTGTCAGCTAGTTTTATAAAAGAAGTGTATCATCCCGACTGGTTAGCGAACACAGTCCTTATTCACAAAAAGAATGGAAAATGGAGAATGTGCGTTGATTACACGAGTCTCAACAAAGCATGTCCCAAAGATCCTTTCACACTACCTCGCATCGACCAAGTGATCGACTCCACGACCGGTTGTGAGATTTTATGTTTTCTCGACGCATACTCGGGCAACCATTAGATCAAGATGAAGGAAGATGATGAAATCAAAACTTCGTTCATTACCCCATTCGGGCCCTTCTGCTACGTCTCCATGCCTTTCGGTCTCAAGAACGCCGGCGCTATGTACCAATGGTGCATGCAGCGCTGCCTTCAAGAACAGATCGGCAAAAACGTGCAAGCCTACGTCAACGATATGGTGGTCAAGTCCAAGAGAAAAGAAGATCTCCTAACCGACTTAGGGGAAACCTTCTCCAACCTTAGGCGTCTCAACATGAAGCTCAACCCGGAAAAGTGCGTGTTCAGAGTACCTTCGGGAAAGTTACTTGGTTTCATCGTTTCCGAACGAGGAATCGAGGTTAACCTGGAGAAGATCGACGCCATCATCAGAATGGGTCCACCAAAAATCCTCAAGGATATCCAACGGCTCACCGAGTGCATGGCGGCTCTCAGCCGATTCATCTCCCAACTCGGCGAAAAAGCCCTGCCCCTCTACAAGCTAATGAAGAAGTCGGACACCTTCACCTGGACACCTGAAGCTCAAGACGCTCTCGACGGGTTGAAGAAATTCTTGACCACACCCCCAGTGCTGGTCTCCCCAATGCCCGATGAACCGCTGTTGCTCTATATTGCAGCAACTACCCAGGTGGCCAGTACTGTCTTGGTCGTCGAACGCTCTGAGCCTGGCCATATCCAAAAGGTTCAGCGCCCGGTATACTTCATCAGCGAAGTGTTGTCCAAGTCCAAGGCGAGGTACCCACAAATACAGAAGATCATCTACGCGGTGTTCATAACATCTCGGAAGCTAGTCCACTACTTCCAGGGACACCCGATTACGGTGGTCAGTTTCTTCCCGATCGCGAACATCATCAACAATCGCGATGCCACAGGAAGGATCGCTAAATGGGCAATGGAACTAATGGCATTCAGCATAGTTTACGCCCCTCGCACGGACATCAAGTCTCAGGCTCTTGCCGACTTCATGGCTGAGTGGACAGAAGTCCAGTCTCCACCCTCTATCGTCGATCTCGAACATTGGACTCTCTACTTCGACGGCTCGCTAATGCTTCAGGGCGCGGGGGCTGGCATAGTGCTTATCTCCCCGAAAGGAGAACGTTTCAAATACATGCTGTAGATCCACTTCCCGGTGTCCAACAATGTTGCCAAATATGAAGCTTTGCTACATGGCCTACGCATTGCGAACTCACTCGGGATCCGCCGGCTTCTCGCCCGCGGAGACTCTGAACTGGTAGTCAGGCAAGTCATAAAAGACTGGTCATGCAGAGACCCGACCATGGAAGCCTACTGCCAAGAGGTGCGCAAGCTTGAGGCCAAGTTCGACGGCCTTGAAATCACGCACGTTCTCCGCCGAGACAACGAAGCTGCAGATGCACTCGCCAAGCTGGGGTCCAGTCGGGATGTCGTCCCGGCTGGAGTTTTCCTCCAGGAGTTGTATTTTCCTTCCATCAAAGCCGACACGGTGCCCGAGACCATCGAATCTCACCCTGACGATCCTGATAGCACTCAGCAGCCGCCTCACGAAGTTCTAATCATCGATCCCGACTGGACAACGCCTTTCCTCGACTACCTCCTTCGGGACACACTCCCGCCGGATCAAACCAAGGCGCACCGCCTTGCAAGGCGTGCTAAGGCCTACGTCGTGATCAACGGCGACCTGTATAAGAAGAGCATCTTCGGAATTGTTCAGCGATGCATACCTCAAGAACAGGGGAAGCAACTACTGTAGGATATTCACTCGGGAATCTGTGGACATCATGCGGTGCCAAAGTTGTTAGTCGGTAAAGCCTTCCGACAAGATTTTTACTGGCTGACTACCGTCTCTGATGCTGAGCACATCGTGCGCACTTGTGAGGGATGCCAGTATTTCGCCCGGCAGACACACTTGCCGGCCCAAGCTCTTCAAACCATCCCGATAACGTGGCCTTTCGCCGTTTGGGGCCTCGACATGGTTGCTCCCCTCAAAAAGGCTCCCGGGGGCTACACACACCTCTTCATCGCCGTCGACAAGTTCACCAAGTAGATTGAAGCCAAGCCAGTAGCCACAATTACTGCCGAGAGAGCCGTCGAGTTCTTCTTGGACATCGTCTACCGTTTCGGTGTCCCCAACAGCATCATCACGGATAATGGCACTCAGTTCACCGGCGGCACCTTCCTCCGATTCTGTGACGCGGCACCTTCCTCCGATTCTGTGACGATTACAACATTAGCCTCAACTTCGTGGCCGTGGCACACCCACGCACGAATGGGCAGGTTGAGCGTTCCAATGATCTTATTATGCAAGGCATCAAACCTCGGATCTTCCAACGCCTAAAGAAGTTCGCAGGTAAGTGGGCAGCCGAGTTAC
The DNA here is from genome assembly GCA_019208055.1 of Stipa capillata. NCBI lineage: Eukaryota > Viridiplantae > Streptophyta > Magnoliopsida > Poales > Poaceae > Stipa > Stipa capillata. Next base: position 26,772 of record JAGXJF010004364.1, read on the forward strand.
CTTCGGTGCTCTGGAGCCTCCGGACTACCCCCAACCGGTCAACCGGATACACCCTGTTCTTCATGGTCTACGAAGCCGAGGCCGTATTGCTGACTGACTTGGACTACGGGTCCCCGCGCACTCACGCCTGTAATGAAGACCAGTCGGAGGAAGCAAGACAGAATGACATTGATCAGCTTGAGGAAGCAAGAGAAGTCGCTTTACTTCGATCGACCAAATACCAACAGGGCTTACGGTGCTATCACAGCCGACACATCCGCGGGCGTGCATTCAACATTGGCGACTTGGTTCTGCGCCGAGTCCAGTCCAGCAAAGACATGCATAAACTCTCCCCACCATGGGAAGGCCCGTACGTGATCGCCAAAGTGCTACGTCGGGGGCTTACCGACTGAAGGACAGCAACGGCAACGTCATCACCAACGCATGGAACATTGAACAGCTACATCGTTTCTATGCTTAAAACTTTGTACTTTGATATTTTGGACAAACAGGAATAAATATTTTCTCGCTCCATGTGAAACAATTCTCGGAGTTCCCGACTGACTCGCTATGCAAGCTCCTGGCCATGCATAGCAGCCACTCGGCTTTTCCACCCTCTGGGTGCGCCCAGTCGCACTCGGTCTTTTCACTCAAACAAACTATTTCAGTACTGTGTACATAATCCAATGTTAACTCTTTGCTCTCGATCGCCGGTTTACGCCACAACCCTACGCTACACAGGACACAGCCCACGGCTAATCTCTATGCAAAGGGGGCTATAATGGGTCAGCAAGAGCACACACAATGGATTAACATACATAGGAACAAATCTTTTGCGAAGGAAATCAATAAACTTAAAAACAAGTTCATTACCAAATATGCATAACAAAATATTCACTCGACTTTCCCGAGCAGCTAACCTACTTGTTTCCGACTACTTGTTCCTACAGCCCAGCGCGGTCGACAAGGGGCTTCGCCGTGGCTTCTACCTCGTCCATTAGTCCGGGCACGACTTTGTCGGGAACATCCGTGGCATACCCCTCCCCGATTGCTTCCATGTCAAGCAACGGGTAGTAGGACTTAGCCACGGCGAGAGACAGCACGGCTCCGGTTTCCATGGCCTCCTTCTCCAGCTACTTTGCCTGGTCAGGAGCTCGTCACAGTCGCTCCGTGATCGCACCTGCGCACTCCGGGACCGGCTCGTCCTCCCACAAGGCACTGCAGGCTATCCGAACAGCCGCCTTCAATGACTCAGCCGAGTCACTGACCTCCTGGAGCTGGATCTGAAAAGCTGCCAGTACAAGACAAAGGAGTTAGTAGAACACTCACTGGACTCCGACTAACCAAAACCCGAAGCGAGGACTCACCGGCGGAGGAGTCAGCAGCCCACTTGTTCGCCGCCTCAACGGCCTCCAGATCCCGCCTCAGACTACCATCCATAACGGCAGCCTCACTCTCCAACTGCCCTACTCGAGCCCTCTCCGCCTCGAGCTCCTCCCGAAGCATGGAGGCCCTCTCTTCAGTGGAGGCAAGCTGCTCGACGCGAGCCTTCTCCGCCTCGAGTTCTTCCCAAGCTTGGAGGCCTCTCTTCGGCAGAGGCGAGTTGCCCGGCGCGGGCTTTCATCACCTCAAGCTCCTCCTTGAGCTTGGAGTTTTCACCTTCCGCAGCTGCACGAAAACAAGTCAGCACCAAGAGACAGAAATGATCAAGAGAAATTTGGTTTCCTTACCTCGAGCCCGGGTGGCCTCCTGGCGAACGTCCCTCTTGGGCGGGCACTTGATTCTGCGTCGCCTAGAGGGTACCCTTCAAATTGTCCCACTCGGCCTTACACTGGCCGAGTCGCTCGAAGGCCGGGAGCTGCTCTTGAAGGAACTCAGTCTTGTCCCAGGGATCGCTTGGCCAAGTTCTGCAAGGAAAGAACGGAGAAAGATAAGACACTCAGATTAGCAAAGAAGACATCAAGAACCCTCCGCCCGACTGTTCCGGTCAGCCGAAGGCTCGGGGGCTACACCCTCTGGGTGCACTGTTCGTGCCCCCAGAGTAAAAATACAGAAAAAAGAAGAACCCTCCGCCCGACTGTCCCAATTAGCCGAAGGCTCGGGGGCTACACCCTCTGGGTGCACTGTTCGTGCCCCCAGAGTAAAAAATACAGAAAGAGAAGAACCCTCCGCCTGGCTATCCTAGTCAACCGAAGGCTCGGGGGCTACACCCTCTGGGTGCACTAATCGTGCTCCCAGAGTGAAAACTACAGAACACAAGAAAAAGAAGAAACATGTACCTGCATCAGCGGCAGGAGCTTCCCGTTGACCAAGTTGGCACTCTCCCGGATCGCCTTCATCAGCGTCAGCAACTCCTCCCCGAGATTGTTAGCGGTGCCAAACACCTCCTCCCATTCGCCCGCTTCCTGGACGTCATCTATCTCCCGGAAGACTGCGCTGGGCCTCGAGGGGTCCGACTGCCGGATCCGCAGAGGCTGGAGGGCCAAATGGAGGCTTCCCAGGGAAGGGGACACGCGCCCAATGTCCTCTTCCACCACCGGAAGCACCAAATTCCCCTGGTGGTCAGGCGGGGTGGTCTGTGTCTAGCTCGGCTCCGCCTGCTCCGTCGCAGCAGGGGCCTGCATTCTAGCGGCGGCCTCTTCCGGCTGAGGAGCAGGTGGCAGAGTCGGCAGCGCACCACTCTGCTGAGGGGAAGGCTGCAGCGGAGAAGAAGGCCGAGGAGGAGACAAAGGCCGCATGTCCGGCCCCAGCTGGCTCCCGCCCTGGCTGGAGCCCGGGGCACTCGGTGGAGCCTTCGGAACATCCCCCGATCGCTGCGTCCTACAGCAAAACACCCCGGCTCGTTAGCTCCAAAGACAGAATGAGCAAGAAAATATTCACCAAGTGGCTTACTTGTCGGATCGAGGAACAAGGATGCACTTCCTGGACCCCAAGCCCGTTGCTTTGGCGCGGTGGCCGCTGGAGTCTGCGACACCGCGGGACCACTCTGCCACCCCCGAAGTCCTCTTCCCCTCCCCCGGATGGGAGGAACCACGTCATCAGCCGCCCGAGGGGCCTCTTCGGTGGCGGCGGCTGGAGCTGTCGGAGCTGGCGGGGCGGAAGAGTCGTCTTGCCCTCCCGAAGCGACGGGCGGGGCAGAGGAGTCATCCCGCCCCTCGCGACGGCGCCGGCCGCCGTCTGCCTCCTTCGATTAACTCGAAGGGGGACATTGTCTTCATCCTCCTGAGTCTCTTCCTCAGGAGTTGCCGTTACAACCGGCGGAGGAGCGCTGGGCTCCTCCGTCACCGAGGCACTTCCCCTCGATGACCCGGTGCCGACGAATGATGGTCGTGTGCCACTTTGTGGTGGCTGCCAGCCGCTGGGAACATCGGCGTATTGGGGTTGGTTCCATATCTCCTTCTCTAGAAGGGGAGTAGAGGAACTGAACCTGAACATGTTCTGCAAGGTTGGGATGCACAAACACAATCCAAATAAAGACTCGGCCAAAACTTAAAGAGTCGGAAGAACGATCACTCACCTGGTTCAGCGGGTTAGCGCGACTGAAGGGCGGTGGCCGCCGGGAGATGTCCAGGTCTGTCCCTTGGGCCATTAGCTTTCCGACCCGGCACCGCATCTCAGTCTTCGAGAGCTCGTCGGCTGACTCCTGAGTCACGTCTTGATTGTCAGAATATCTGAACATCGGGTGTGCCCTTAGTTTCATCGGCTGGACTCGACGATGGATGAAAGTGGAGACGACGATGACTCCGGAGATGCCGGCTTTGAGTGCCTCGGAGAGAGCCCCCATGAGCACCATGACCGCGGGCTGCTCCCAATCCTGTGGCAAGTCGGTCCAGCTCGGCCGGACCTCGGGCGGCTGGCCCCCGAATCCCGGAAGAGATGGCACCGGATTGGAGATGTAGAACCAATCCGAGTGCCATCCCTTATTGGAGGTCTGGAAGGGGAGATCCAGATAAAGCTTGACGGCTCCGGGCCGGAGCTGGAATCCGACGCCCCCCACCACGGCCAGACTGCTCTTGCTTGGCTGCGGCTTCACTATGAACAATTGCTTCCACAGTGCAAAGTGCGGCTCGATGCTGAGGAAGCATTCACACAGAGTGATGAAGGTGGCGACGTGGAGCAGACCGTTGGGGTTGAGATTGTGGAGCTCCAGACCGTAGTAGTACAGCAATCCCCGGAGAAAGGGGTGGACCGGCACCGAGAGCCCCCGGTGGAAGAAGGCGGAGTGGACCATGATCTCGCCGGTGTTCGGGGTGGGAAATTCCTCCCCGCCGGCGGCGCGCCATTCGACCAGCTCCTTCGCCGGCAGCACGCCCGTAACCACCAGGGCATTTAGCCGGGCTTCGGTCACCGTGGACTTCACCCAAGGAGCCATCAGGTTGATTGAAGAGTTGGCTTCTCCGAGACTCGCCCACACCAGTGCATCCTCCTCTTCTTCGACTGGATCAACTGCCCAGACGGGAGAGTGCATCCAATGCCGCCGGATCCAATCTAGGGTTGCTATGGGGCACCTGATTAGGGTTTGGTCGGCTAGATGGAGAGGTGGATGCAAGAGATGACAATGAGATGAAATCTATATGGCGGCAAGATGAATGCAGAATTGGCAGCAATCTGGATTTGTGGCGCGGCAGCGTTCTCAGTAAAGCGGGAAGACGAAAGGTTTGGGCGCGGAAGAAACGAAGCGTGAAAGGGGAACAAGTGTGAACGGATGGGGTTATAAAGGAAAGACAGCTGCACAGGAGCGAGATTTCCGCCCTGCGGGATGACTCTTCCGCTTCCACAGCGTGACTCACCCGCATTCACCGCGCGGCTCTTCCGCTTCAACGGCGTCAAACGTCCGTTTCTGGATTAGGCGCAATCGGGGTTTCAACGGTTAGCCCTCCGGGGATAACGCCCGTTTGAATACACCCCCCATAAAAAGCAACGGTAACATGCCCTCAACGGGTCACTAGTCGGTTACCGAACAACTCAGAATCGAACGTTACGGTTTTGATGGGTTTTATTGGTTGGCCTTCAGGGGAATGCAATCACTTGAATACACCCGAGTGAACGGCAGATATGGTGTGCCTTCAGCAGGCCACTACTCGAACACCGAGCAACTCGGAGCCACCGGTTTTTTCACCCAGACATTTCAAGAAATTTACCCTGGAGTCTCCGGGATCCGGAACTTCCAGATTTAGTGAAACGTCTGGGTATCAGGCTCCACCACTCGGGATAGAAACGCCATAGCTTGTGTTCTGGTTCTGACGCGAATCTCGAGGGCATCCCTCCAGAGGAATACTAGCTGGACCCGAGCCACTCGGGAAACCAGATGTCACTCGGGAATTCAGTTGGGGTTCATGGTATGTCCCCCGCTGGGCTATCAGCCAGTCTTCATCCACTGAAAATGACCGGATACCACCAGGATTAAGCCGTTATTAACTCAACCGCCATGATATTCCTGCCTTACGGGTGAATATTACTCAACTTATTTTCTTTATTCTACAGGAGCTTCATAAAGTCCTCCTTCACAATCTTCCTGCAAGCTGCAAAGAGGCGCGCTCAGGCGGATGCCACTCGGGAAAAGGAAGAAGGCAAAGGCACCCAGTGTGGATGTTACCAGGACAAGTCGCAGCCAGATCGTGAAGGACTCGGGGGCTACTGACGATGGCGTGGCATCCGGGTATCGTCAAGGAGGACAAAGCCGGCCCTCTGGACATAGAGTGGGCCGGGCCGACAACTCGGAGTCCGACTTCTACACGGGGGCGCCTCATCGACTTGGAGTACAAGATAGGGATAAACACATACTCGGCAATCCTGGATTCTGTTGTAACTAATTAGGAAACCAATCTGTAAGCCGATCGGGACTCTTGTAACCTACCCCGATCGTCTATATAAGGCCAGGTAGGGATCCCGTGATCGGTAGGTTTTTCCATAAGCTCTGATAAGCTCTCATAAGCTTTCATGCACTCTCATACTCTCACACACGTAGCCTTAGCAACCTTGAGATCTATTCTCGAGGACTTGCGGCAATACCAGCCACCAAACACAGGATGTAGGGTATTACCTCTCTTTGAGGGCCTGAACCTGTCTAAACATTGTCTCCCGTGTGCACCCATCTAGATCTTCTATGCTCACACCTCCCCTTATTCATTATTGCCGGATATCAACCCAGACACGAGGGTACCCAGAAATGGGTGAGGCCATAACCCTTTTCTTTGCAGAGTTTACAATAACTGACCAGACCAAAAACAAGTCTGTGCCCTAAATGAAATAACCCACAAATTTCACGTCGTCTAGAGATAATGATGTGTGGACTTCACAGAGTTCAGTGAAAAGTCTATAGGTATTTAACTGTGGCAGACTCCAGAATTCAATTTCTTGAGTA
>JAGXJF010004365.1:0-39844 GCA_019208055.1 Stipa capillata
GGATTCGTAGCATAGAAAACAAAAATTTTCCTACGAGATGCAAACGAAAATCTAGATCCAATCTAGAAAACCAAGATCCAATCTAGAAGAAGCTTGCAACGAGAGACAGATCATATCTACATACCCTCGACGAACACGTCAACGCAGCAGAGAATTTGACCGTTGTCGATGAAGCCCGCAGCCTCCCGCAGCTAGGTTATACCTCCCAGCCGCGAGAGGGATCTTCTCGTGTTCCAATCCGATCAAGCACCGCAACGAGCGGCACCTCCGAGATGTGCACACGTACGGCTCGATGACGTCTCCTCCTTCTTGATCCAGCAAGGTGAGGTGGAGAGGTAGATGAGATCTCCAGCAGCACGACGGTGTGGTGGTGGATGTGGTGGAGAAATTCCTGCAGGGCTTCGCCTAAGCAGCTGCGGGAGAGGAGTAGATGGGAGAGAGGGAGGGGCTAGCAGCTAGGGTTCAAGGGGGGCTGCGCCCAGCCCTCCCCCCTTTATATAGGCTCGGTACTGTTCACGTGAACAGTACGTGAACAGTAACTTGCCTCCCAAGTTCCTCTTTTTCCTTTATCTTTAGATCTCCTATTTTTAAGGGATATCGATCTTATCCATCTAGGAAGGGGGGTACTGTTCACGTGACACTATTCACGTGTGTACTGTTCATGCAGTACCCTTGGTCCATGTGGACCCCTCCGGGATAAGTGGGCCCTACTCTAGAACCCTCCGGAACCTTCTAGAACTTCTCCGGAACTCTGCCGGAAAAATCCCGAACCTTTCCGAAACCCTAAAAATACTTTCCCATATATGAAATTGTATCTCCGGACCATTCCGGAGCTCCTCGTGACGTCCTGGATCCCATCCGAGACTCCGAACAAAATTTCGGTCTCACCATATTAATATCTCATTCTCTACCCTAGCATCAACGAACCTTAAGTGTGTGACCCTACGGGTTCGGGAATATGCGGACATGATCGAGACACCTCTCCGATCAATAATCAATAGCGGGACCATGGATGTCCATATTGATTCCCACATATTCAACGAATATCATTTATCGGTTGAACCACGATGTCGAATGTTCCATTCCTTTGTCTCACGATATTTTACTTGCCCGAGATTTGATCGTCGGTATCACCATACCTAGTTCAATCTCGTTTCCTGGTAAGTACTCTTTACTCGTTCCGTAATACAACATCCTCTGTGACTAACTCCTTAGTCCCTTGCTTGCAAGCGATATCGAATGTGCATTACCGAGTGGGCCCAGAGAATATCTCTCCGTCACGTGGATGGACAAATCCCACTCTTGATACATGCAACCCAACAAGTACTTTCCGAGATACCTGAAAGACACCTTTATGATCACCCTGTTACGGCGTGATGGTTGATGCCCTCAAAGCATTCTTCCGGTACTAGGGAGTGGCATTATCTCATGGTCGAAGGACTAGAACATTTAACATATGATAGCTGAAGCAACTAAAACTTAGTGACACGATCAAATTGCTACGCTCAACTTGGGTCTATCCATCACATCATTCTCCTAATGATATGACCTTGTTATTAATTAACAACTCATGTTCATGGTTAGGAAACCTTAACCATCAATTAATCAACAAGCTAGTGTTAGAGGATCACTAGGGACACGGTGTTGTTTATATAACCACACAAGTAATAATGTTTCCAATTAATACAATTATAGCATGGAGAATAAACTTTATCATGAACTTAAAATATGACAAATAACAACTTTATTTATTGCCTCTAGGGCATATTTCCAACATTAAAATCACATGACTCCAAAATCCATCAACATGGAGTTTCTTCATGCATCTCTTTCCAATATGACTTAAACACAGGTGTCACAAATAAGTGAAATTCAAATCATTAGCCTCGCGGCGTTTTAGCGTCAGTGTTATGGATGTTGGTATTACCATCAAGATTTAAATGATCCATCCATTATGGAGCATGGCCATAATTTGAACAACCATTGTTCTCATAAAGCCGAAACAAAATAACAATTATTAAGCACTTATAATCAATCTCAAAGGCTCGAAAGGATGCAGACGGTGAACATAATAAACCCTTTTATTTAGTTCCCAATGTGCATCACTACCACATCTTTTGCTAGTCTTTTAGGCCATTGTAGTTCTTGTATCGTGTTGCATTGTATGACACTCATACCAACCGATCTAGTATCACATACCCAAGAATTACATTGTTTACTAGCAAAGAATACATCTACAACATGTATATCATCTATATACCTGAGCTGGACTTTTCCAGTCTTTTCTTTTCCTGCCAAATATTTTTCAGATCCTCTTTCAGCGTCCCCTCTCCTTTTAGAAGAATCTATCAACATCAACAATGGCACCAGTCACATTGGCACATAGTCTTAGGATTTTAGTCAAGTACTAGCACCCTTAGACTTGCACTTTGAAATTGATCACCATCATCACATGATTGGCGTTCTTTCGGATTCCACTTTTAGCTATCTTTAAGTATGGTAAATAAATTACCCATACACTTTATCCATCCCATCATAACATTTTATGATGAAGCTACTATAGCTCGTAGGGAAGTATGCGAGAATAATTTCAGTGCCAAACTATTTAGAAATCAAGACGCCTAGCGTCTTCAATCTTTGCATATACTCATACAATATGAGCACACGCTTTCTCACTAGATTATACTCAGTCATCTTGCAGCAAAACAAGGTTTTAGATATCACATATCTGTTACTCCTTGCTCACTTCTGAAACAATCCTTTCAGCTCCTAGATTATCTCATAATCTCCTCATTCTCAAAACAATTTTGTAGATCAAGTTTCACGGAGACAAACATGACTTTAGACACTAAATTGGAATCATTGCTCTTGGATTAATACAACTTATTAAATCACATGGAGCTAGGTCAGGTTACCGAAAGTTTGCAATAGGACTTTATCTTAACTTGGCACTAATATGGTACCATTCCGTATCATTACTACCAGATCAATTCAGTTTTTCTATCTCAATTAACAAGCTAAGTGTAAGGTAGATAACGGATGCCAATGACTACTACGAACTATGCAAATTCACTTTGATTAGTTGTTCATGATAATAAACTCCCACTAAATTCAACATCCCTCATAGTTGTTTTAGTGGTACATGATCCAAATCCACTACACCAAGTCCGATCATCACGTGAGATGCTGTAGTTTCAATGGTGAACATCAACATGTTGATCATATCGTCCATATGACTCATGTTTAACCTTTCGGTTCGCTGTGTTCCGAGGCCATGTCTGTACATGCTAGGCTCGTCAAGACAACCCCAGTATTCTGCATGTGCTCCGAGGTCATGTCTGTACATGCTAAGCTCGTCGAGACACCCGTCGTATGTGAACGTAGAGTCTATCACACCCGATCATCACGTGGTGCTTCGAAACGGCGAACTTTCGCGACGGTGCATACTAAGGGAGAACACGAACATGATATTACTTTGTGAGGGATCATCTTATAATGCTACCGTCGTCATACAAGCAAAATAAGATGCATAAAAAGGATAAACATCACATGCATAGATAATGTGACATGGTATAGCCTTTTTCTTCTTGTGCCTTTGATCTCCATCTCTAAAGCACCGGCATGATCTCCATCACCACCAGCATGGCGCCTAGGTCCTTGGGCGCCGCACATGATTGTCACCACCACGCGTTGCAACTACAACTATTGCTAACCATAGCGATAAAGTAATGCAATTACATGGCGTTTGGAGTTGACACGCAGGTCATACAAAAATATTAAAGACAACCATATGGCTCCTGCCAGTTGCCGTACTCATCGACATGCAAGCCGTGAAATATTACAAAACATGATCATCTCATACATCACATATATCACATCACATCTTTGGCTATACCACATCACATGCCCCTGCAAAAACAAGTTAGACGCCTCTACTTATTGTTTGCAAGTTTTACGTGGCTTCTAGGGGCTGCATACAAGAACCGTTCTTTACCTACGCAAAGCCACAACGTGGATTCAAGTATTGCTATTAACTTCTTCAAGCCTCCCGTTGCAATTTAGATCTCACTATAGCAAGAGAGACAGACACCCGCCAGCTGCTTATGCAATACAAGTTGCATGTTGATCGCAGAACCGGTCTCATGTGCGAGGACATGTAAAGTTGGTCCGGGCCGCTTCATCTTACTATCCCGCAAGATCCAAAGTGCACGAAAAGAGGTAGCAACAAGAGAATCAACGCCCACAATCCAATTGTGTTCTACTCGTACAAAGCATCTACGCATAGATCTAGCTCTGATACCACTGATGGGATTCGCAGCATAGAAAACAAAAAAAATTTCCTACGAGAGAGCGAACAAAAGCCAAGATCTAATCTAGGAAGATGCATGTAACGAGAAGATTAGATCTACATACCCTTGTAGAACACGAGCGGAAACGTTCTAATGAACGTGGTTGGCGTAGTCGTACTTTCTTCGCGATCACGTTCCCTTCGTGATCCAAACCGATCAAGCACCGCACGAACGGCACCTCCGAGATGTGCACACGTACGGCTCGAAGACGTCACCTCCTTCTTGATCCAGCAAGGCGGGAGATGAGGTAGATGAGATCAACTCCGGTAGCACGACGGCATGGTGGTGGAGGTGGTGGGGTTTCTCCGCGGACAGGGCTTCGCCAAGCGCTGCGCACGAGAGAGAGGAGATGGGAGAGAGGGAGGCGGCGGCTGGGATGGATCTCTCCGGAGGGCTGCCCCTCCCCTCCTTTATATAGAGGAGGAAACTTGGAGGAGGAGGAATAGTACCCGTGAACAGTACACGCGTGAACAGTACGCGCGTGAACAGTACCCTCCCCCAAGTAAAGCCTCCCCTTTCGATCTTATCTCCTATTTTTAAGGGATTTGATCTTATCCCTTGGGGGGCAGCCGCATGGGCCCTTGGGGCTGGGTGCCTGGCCCATGTGGGCCAGCGTGCCACTACCCCGGTCCATGTGGACCCCTCCGGGACAAGTGGGCCCCACCCGGGGACCCCCGGAACCTTCTAAAACCTTCCCGGTACGATACCGGAAAAATCCCGAACTTTTCCGGAACCCTAAAAATACTTTCCCATATATGAATCTTTATCTCCGGACCATTCCGGAGCTCCTCGTGACGTCCTGGATCCCATCCGAGACTCCGAACAAAATTTCGGTCTCACCATATTAATATCTCATTTTATACCCTAGCGTCAACGAACCTTAAGTGTGTGACCCTACGGGTTCGGGAATATGTGGACATGATCGAGACACCTCTCCGATCAATAATCAATAGCGGGACCTGGATGTCCATAATGACTCCCACGTATTCAACGAAGATCTTTATCGGTTTGAACCACGATGTCGAATATTCCATTCCCTTTGTCTCGCGATATTTTACTTGCCCGAGATTCGATCGTCGGTATCACCATACCTAGTTCAATCTCGTTACCGGCAAGTACTCTTTACTCGTTCCGTAATGCCACATCCTCTGTGACCAACTCTTTAGTCACGTGCTTGCAAGCGATACAGAATGTGCTTTACCGAGTGGGCCCAGAGTATATCTCTCTGTCACATGGATGGACAAATCCCACTCTCGATACATGCAACCCAACAAGTACTTTCCGAAATACCTGAAAGACACCTTTATGATCACCCTGTTACGGCGTGACGGTTGATGCCCCCAAAGCATTCTTCCGGTACCAGGGAGTGGCATTATCTCATGGTCTAAGGATCGGAACATTTAACAATGGAAAGCTATGCAATATGAACTTTGTGACGTGATCGAATTGCCTAACTTAATTTGGGTCTGTCCATCATGTCATTCTCCTAATGACATGACCCCGTTATTAACCGACATCACATGTCCATGATTAGGAAACCTTAACCATCATTTAATCAACGAGCTAGCCAGATAGAGGCATTGCTAGGGACACGGTGTTGTTTATAAAACCACACATGTATTATGTTTCCGGTTAATACAATTATAGCATGGAGTATAAACATTTATCATGAACAAGAAATATGATAATAACAATTTATTATTGCCTCTAGGGCATATTTCCAACAAAAACAGACCAACAAGGCTACATGGTATATATTGAAATCTATCCCGGATATCTTGGTTCAAACCTTTCATAAATTTTTCCCCAGCAAAGTCATCATCTTCTGGTAGATCACAACGTTGCAAACAAGTTTTAAATTTATTATAATAAATGTGCACGGTGTCGCTACCTTGTTCTAAATGTTGAAATTCTTTACGCAAAGCACGGGCATAGTATGAGGGAACAAAACTAGCTCTCATAATTTTCTTTAATTTAATCCATGTGCTAGGTAGGTCTTGATTTTTAGAAACATAATCATTCCACCAAAGAACAGCAAAGTCAGTAAATCTACTAGTAACAACCCTCACTTTCTTATGCTCAGGAAAATCATGATCATTAAATAATTTCAGTACGGATAATTCCCACTTGAGGTAACCAGCAGGGTCATAACTGCCATCAAAGAAAGGTATAGTATTTCTAAATCCAGCATATGCATCAAAACTCTCCTTAGATTTATCGAAGTCTGGCGCGGGTAGTGGGCATGGACGTGGTACAGGAGATGGACGCGGCCGTGGTGCTCGAGGTGTAGCATCTCACTGTTTCCTGAGCGGCATAGTTGTACCTGTCGAAGTGTAGGTGTAGTCATGGACGGGTGCGCCTCTTTCTTCATCGTCAAGGGCTATGGAACAAGCCCATGATGATCTCATCATCATTTTCCGCGTTGTACCTATCATGGTTAGTAGCGAACAAGAAAAATACACATGTGTATATAGTTCCTATCAACTACTAGAGTTGTGGTGGTGGGGTAGAAGGAATCTCAACAATTCGATAGCAAATACCAAGCTCTTACCAGTTCTTACCGCGCTGCAGTGGTTGTCAGCCTTTGGTGGTGTCAAAGATGATCAAAAGATTAATATAGCGATTACCAAGGTGACTGAACAAAGTACAGTATAGGAAGGTGGAGCTTGGTTGGTTTCAATATGGTAGCAAGGAATAGCAAAAATCAATTCAACAAATGCAAGTTGAATAAGTGCTCAAACTACTAGTCGATGTTGCTGATCCTAGCTCAAACCAGGTAATAGATAATCAATGCCCAAAAGATATAAGTGAAGCTCAAAGAGATGTGGTACAAAAAGCCCTAAAAGGAGAGTGAGAGTTCTGAGATTTCTTTTTTTTTAAATTGGCCTTCTGTGTGGCTTCTTACTCTTTGTATAGTTTTTTTATTTTTTTAATCTCAGAAACTCACTTCAACAAGTAAACGGGCAAATAGCTAAATCTGGTTGTCGCTACCTTGCCACAGCAGCAAAAAATAGACAAAAGTGGTGCCACGGCAGGATGTGGCACGAAACAGCAATCTGGAAGTTGTCGCGCTGCTGCCGCGGCAGCCGAAATAGGTAAAAACGATGCTGCGGCAGGAAAACGGCAGGAGGCCGAAACTTAAAATCACGATTTCTCCCACACCGCTAGGCCAATCGGCTGAAATTTTTATGGTAGACTCCTCAAAATATTCTTGATTTTACAGAATTTTTTCAGAATTTTGGAGCACTTTTAATTTTTGAGTCCGAAACAGATTTGAATTCGGACAGAATTTGAATCCGAATTAAATTTGGTGTCCTTGTCCGAAAGCAAGGGGAAGTGGATGTCCAGGAGGCTTTATAAGGACGTGGGGGAGCCCCTGTGGTTGGCCAAGGCTTGCCCAAGAGTGTTAGATGGGATCTGAACCAAAGTAGGCAGAGTTGAGGAACCTGACTTGAACTCCAAACAAACTTGATGATGATGGCAGTGGCACGATGATGGTGGCAGCGGCAAGACGATGGTGGCAATGGAAAGATTAACTAGACATGATCTACAACTATGACCAGCAACTTGACATGACAATGCAACCACGAATTAAACAATGCAAAATTACTGAAAAGAAAGATGCAATGACTTGAAGTGGTTTGGACAGTGGGGAGACCAATCTACTATTTTTTTGAAGGCTTTTTCTGGACAATAGGTAAAAACAGATCTAACTACAAAAATGATAAATCTCACCAATCAACTTAAGCTCTGATACCACTTGATGAGACGGTGGCCCGATCTTTCGATGAGACGAAGGTAACTATCGATTTGGTGGAGTTTGACCTTGACGATCCGACTATACCGTACGTGACGATACGCCTTAGCAATCGCTAAACCAACCTCTGATGGTTATTGACCTTGCCGTAGGAGCGATCAACCTGAACAACGAAGTTCGAGTTCCTGCAAGCAACCGAAGAACCAGCAAGAACTAGGAATACAATCTGAAATTGCGAGTATAAAATTGGCACAAGAGCTAGAAGAACAAAGTGTGGGATTCCACTGGAGATCTAAACAAGGCGGTAGTCCTACACGACTTGTAGATGCAATATTGTAGCAGTAGCTAAACAACTCAATGAAACCCAAAAACCAAAGGGTGAAACCTAGGGGGTATATAAATAGAAGATGAGATCTGTTTTAGAGACAGTCTCGAATTGTTTTGGCTGTTGCGGTCGGCTCGTAAAGAATTCAGAGATGGGGTTGGACAGGTTGGAAAGAGCACGAGATATAGACGTTTTAAGTCAAGACTGTCTTAGCAATCCGAATCAGAATTCAGATCTTGTGGGACTCTATCTCTAGCTCTCCTTGGACCAAAGGTGACGTGGGAAGACTCCTTGTACAACACAAATTCTTGTGGGGACATCTTCATTGACACATGAACTTCATTCATTCCTCCTCTTGAGAGTTTGAACTTGAATCATCGCTTGTTCTTCACGATCTTCACAAATCTCCTTTTGTTCGTTATCGCGGACGTAGTTGAAGTAGTGGTAGTAGAGGTGACAGCGGGTGTATCCATGGGGTCATGTCCTCATCAACACCTCAATCATCTACACATGTAACCATGCATATCTGTATATATGCGTATATGCAAACCCTATGTTACTCCATTCCGAGCGATGAAGTAAACCCTAAGGCCATCTCTCGACCACATATTTCTGGATCCACATTCCCATATGGTTCCCCTCACGCATGTTGTCACCATCTCGCGAATATACCCTTTTACCCTTTTCTCCCCTTTTTGCTGTATATTCAATCTAGGGCTAAAACCCTAAGTCTTTATTTCGATACTCTACATCCCTTCTAAATATATATATATATATATCAAAAATTTCTAGAAATATCTTGATTATATTGTAAACATATTCCTACAAAAATATGGTGGGCTGTAGTGCGAAATTTTCAAACCATTTCAAATTTTTTAAACATATTTGGCCTTTGAACTACAGCCCACAGAAATAATCCTCAGAGAAACCAATAAATTTCCCAAGAATATATGTAACGACATTAGAACAAATATGTAAAAATATGAGAACCCTAATTAAAAAATCTTAAAATAATTTAAACACCGTTTTGAGCTATTTTTGAAATTAGGCAGAACCCTGAGTTTTATACCCTGGAAAATCCCCCCAAAATTATAGAAGATGTATTTCATCATATATATATATATCTCAAAACCATGCTTGGGCACTTTTTCTATTGTTAAAAATTTAATAATGTCAAAATTACCTCTAGGCCATTTTGAATCTAGTTCAAATTCCACTAGCTTAAACATTTAAAAAATTCACAATTTTTGTAGGACCTCTTCCATCTATAAAGAATCTATTTTTTCAATAAATCCATGTTACTTATGTTCAAAATTTCCCACGAGTTCCTGGTCAAACATCAAATAAGCTTGCACTATTATGCTCTGCATAGCGTAGCCTTTATTCTCGGCTAAGTCCACATGCAGCTCTACCAACTAACCAGCCCCTACTCACCTCCACGGGGACCTGGGCCCGCGGGGCAGCCTCCTTCCTCCCCTTCCATCTTCTTCCTCGGGACCACCCTCAGATCTTTCTCCTCTGCTACCGAAGGCACCCGCCACAATCCATCGACTATGCGACAAGCTCTGGTGCTCAGCTCCACCAAGGACACCACCGCAGCCAGGCCTCGCCTGCCCCTTCGACCCCGCCGGCGCCACCAGATACCCCCTTCTTTCCCTCCATTCTTATCCCCTCCTCGAGTTCTATAAAGCCGAGCATTTGTGCCTGAACTCCCTTCTCCATTCCTTGCCCTCTGCTTCGTTTGCCATGCCACGCCTAGTGGCAACGCCTTGCACCTGCCTCCCCTGCAACTGGCCGAGCCCATCTCCCCTTTGCCGCACTCCCGCCACGCCGTGTGCTGGCCCGGCATCAAGACACGGAGACTGAAACCCCAAGCTCTCAAGTGGCCCTCTCCATCTCGTCTCCCTCTGATCTTTCTTCCCCCTTGCAGCCTCGGACTCACAGATGTACTCGTCCCCCGAGCCAGTCCAACACCAGCACCAACATCAAGCATTAGAGCCAAGCTCTTCTGCCATTTTTTTCTCCAACCAAGCAGAGCCTAAAGTCCCATCATCCTCCACCAGAACTCTCTTTCTAGCACCACGCTGCCACAGGCTGACGCCGGTGAGCTCTTGGAGCCTGCCCCTACTGTCGCGGGTCAGATCCGATAGCCCGCGCTGCTGTTGTTGAAGTCCACCACTGGTGCCCTCCACTGGCCGCCGCACACCAATTCATTGTAGGGCCATCCGCCTCGCCAACCACCTCCCCGGGTGCCCTCAGCCCCTACTTGGTCAGCGCTAGCCCACTGCCACTGCGCCCGAGATCCACCCGCGTCACCTCGCTCCTGCGAACGCCGGCGTTGGTCCCTTTCTCTGACTGGTGCCATCGGGTTCCCTCCGCTCGGCTCTGACATCACCCGCGCCGCGTGTGGTCACCCGTCGCCGACGAGGCACATCCAGTCATTTTCCTCGGCGTTGCCTCCCGGTTAGACTCCCATCCATTGTTTAAGCCTAAATGCTTGTTTAGTGCCCAAGCTTTCGGTTTAAGCCCCTAAGCACCCAGCCCACTAGGCAAATCAGTAGGCACGTGAAAGTACCTGTTTACGCTTTCACTCGGGGAATGCGTGCCGTCCCTTCTCTCTATGATCTACGTCTTCTTCTTTCAGTAAGCGTAAATATCTTTGCACTACATCTGTGTACATTTTCTCAGTACCAAAAGCGTTCTCTCCTAAAATGTGCCATTGACCTTTCCTTCCCCCTCATCCGGCAGACCCCCTCCATTTTTCCCTTTTCGGCAAAACTTCGAGTTCTCATAGGGTGTGTTTGGTAGAGTGTATGCTCTCATCCATTCTCTCCTCAACCCACTTTTGAGTGTTTGGTAGGGTGTATCAGGTCTCTCAGCCATGCCCACCTCAACCCACCAAAGCCTCCTAGCCATGCCCAGGAGAGAACCCACGATTGGAGGTTCCCTGGTCAGCATGGCTCCCTCAATCCCATAAAAAATCTGAGCGCAACCCACTGTTCTCCGCCCGTGCACCCGCTCTCCCCGATTTTCTTTCTCCCCAACGCAACCAGTCTCCTCCCACCCGAGCACCTCCTCCCCATGGCGGCCTCCTTCCCCATGGCATCCATCGTCGGCCTCTCCTGCGCAGCCTCCACGCCGAGCGCCTCCTCCACCTAATCCCCATCTTCTCCGCCTCCACCAAGCGCTGCCGGCCGCCGCCTAGATCTCCTCCGCCTGACGCTGCTTTCTTCTCCGCCCGATGCCGCTTTCTCCTCCGCCCGAGTGCCGCCCGACGCCCCTTTCTCCTCCGCCCCAGCGTCGCCCAAGCCCCGTCTTGAAGCTCCGCCCAACGCCGCCGCTTTGCCCGCCGGATCAGTGCCTGCCGCCTCCGCGCCGTCGCCCTTGCCGCCTCCGCGCCGTCGCCCTTGCCGCCTTCGCGCCGTCGCCCTTGCTGCCTCCGCGCCATCGCCGCCTCCGCGCCGCTTCCCGAGGCTGGTGAGTGCTCTCGTCCTCTCCCTCTCCCCTTCCCCTACCTCGCCGTCACGCCGCAGGTCGAGCGCCCCGTCGACCGTGCCTTCCGCCGCCGGCCACCGGAGGCACCACCGGATCCGGGCCATTCCAACCCCGCGCTGGCCGGGCCGCCTGCGCTCATCCTCCTCCGGCGAGGCCATGCGCCACGGCCGGCACCCCGTGCTGTGCTCTTTATTTTTCTTTCTGAGCTCTGTGTTGGATCCAGTGAATGAGAAATGCACTGATAATTGATATGTGGTTATTTGTTTCCAGTGAATGATAAAAGCATTGAGCTCTGTGTTGGATCCAGTGAATGAGAAAATTGATGTGCTTCCTATAGGATGAACTAGTGCATTTGTTGATTTATTTCCTATATATGCAAACATTTGTCAATTTGTTATTTGTCAGTGGCATTGTATAATGTAGTTTGATAGAAGCTCGCAATCAGTGTAATTATGTGATATATGTGAGTATGTGATGTGGTTTTCACTAATTCGTGATTATTACTTCAACCACATTATGCAAAGTTAGGATACACAATTTTTACAAATTTTCTTATACGACTTGATGATATTCTAGTCGTCATCTTTCTAGTTGTAGAATTCTTGTTTTAATGTAGCCTGGTCTATAGCTAGGAATCAGGTCATTCATATGGGTTCAGAGTTGAGATGCAGTATCTGTGTAGCTTGGTTAAATTTAAATTCTATTCATATGTTGCAAGTTTAGGATGTTGATGCCATATATTTGGGCATGAAATATCTGATGCTGTAGGTTGCCTGATCTAAAACTTTGTAATACATGTAACTGCATTTTTAGGGTAACAGATCTGCATGAGGGACGAGTTCTGAAACTGCAAATTAGCTTCACAACCTTGCCATTTTCATGGGTAATCAAGAACTAGGAGTTAAGGGTAAATATAGTGTATTTTCATTGATGGCTTGGTGATCTCTCATCTCTCCATTCTATGTATGGGAAGAATTTTGTTTGCTGATGCCGCATTTTCTTCAGCTTATTTCATCTTTTCTTTGTCTAATTGTGTATCGTGTCTTCATGAATATTTTAATTTCTGGAACAAAGCAACATATGGTTTTTAAATTACGTAGCATTGGCACTCTTCTTGGACTTTATGAGTTGTTTGTACCTAATATTCATTGTATAGTTTCCCATTTAATATATTCATAGATGAAACATTGATATGTGTTTATTGTATAGATGGATGATTTGAGAAGAAAACGTCGACAACTAATTGTGAAAGGAGCCGGCCTAGTTGCCGTATTGTGTGCTTATATGATGTTTATGTTAAGAAGAGCTAGGGAACAAACCCCGATGATAACAATTGGCCATAGGGTCGAAAGTGATATAGCTAGAGAGTCAAATTTGGGATACATCTATCATTCTAGCGACATAAATTGCTCAAATCAGCTAAGAATGAGAAGAGCTCCCTTTTTCCATTTGTGTACTTTGTTTAGAGAGAGCGAGTTGTTGAAGGATAGCATCCATACTTCTATCGAGGAACAAGTAGCCATGTTTCTCCTAGTAGTCGGCCACAACCAAAGGTTTAGGGCTCTACAACCGACGTTTAGAAGATCTATTGAAGTAATTAGTAGGTATTTTAAGGCGGTGCTTTTTGCTGTTGGGGAGTTGCGAGATGAGATGATACAGGCTCCGTCCACTCAAACCCAACCTAAAATTCAACAAAGCACCCGCTTCAATCCGTACTTCAAGGTAAATTATTTTCTTTACAAAAAATCTCAATACATGAATAATTTCATACGACTTATGAATAACAAATACTTGTCTTTATTAATTAGGATTGTATTGGAACAATTGATGGGACTCATGTGCTTGCTAGAGTCCCAAGAAATATCTCAGCTGCCTTTAGGGGTAGAAAAGAGGGGACTACCCAAAATGTCATGGCAGCGGTTGATTTTGATCTAAAGTTTACGTACGTACTTGCGGGGTGGGAGGGGTCAGCCCATGATGCCCTTGTACTTGCAAATGCATTGGAGAGGGACGATGGGTTGACACTTCCTACAGGTAATAAACTAAAGCCTACTAGCTAAATTTATTAATAGTTTTTTCCCATAGCTAATAGTTGATATTTTATAGGAAAATTCTATCTTGTTGATGCGGGGTATGCTGTGAGGCCAGGTTTTCTTCCACCATACCGTGGCACTAGGTACCACCTGAAGGAGTACGGTGGAGGGAATCATCCCCAAAATGCTAAAGAGTTATTCAACTTAAGACACTCTTCTTTGAGGACTTCGGTTGAAAGGGCTTTTGCTGCGTACAAAAACCGTTGGAAGTTTGTTTACAATAAACCATTCCATCCATACAAGACCCAAGTAAAAGTAGTGCTAGCTTGTGCAATTCTCCACAATTGGGTCCTCCAACATGGTGAGGATGAATATTTCCCACCGGAGGACACATGGGATCCGGAACCCATCAATGAAGATCACAATGAGTTTGTTCACGATAATAATTCTTGGTCTCAAAAGAGGGATGAACTTGCAACTCAAATGTGGGAGAATCGGGGGTTAGCACACATTTGATGTATCTTATTGTGACTTGGCATTGCAATTGCATTATATGAATTGTGACTCGAAATCTATTATTTTAAAAGCATTCTATAAATTGTGACTTGGAATCTATTGTTGTAATGTCTTATTTTAAGGCTGAAATTTGTTTTTTATTGCTGAAATCTCTTATGAAGTGTTGAAATCTCTTATGAAGTGATGAAATCTGTTTTTTATTGCTAAAATCTCTTATGAAGTGTTCAAATCTGTGATGTGATATATGTTTGTTGTAGATGGCTGAAAACGTGCAGGAGGTTTCGGATGTCGGTGCTAAAGCCAAGAAGACCGGGAAGGTGCTTAATTGGACCCCACCGATGTCGGCTTTCATGATGAAATGTCTTGCCGAGATAGCAGCAAAAGGTGTCAAGACTGATAAAGGATTCAAAGAGATCCATCTTACACAAGTTGGAAAGTCTTTGAGTGATTTTCTTGGTTATCAAGTGACTAGCATCCAAGTGCACAATCATCTTCGAAAGTGGCGGAGTAGGTGGCAAAAAATTACTCAGCTGAAAGGATTAAGTGGGGCACTTTGGAATGATGAGAACAAAATGATAGTGCTAGAAGAGCAACACTATTTGGGCCACACTCAGGTATGTATGTACGTGTTGAAATCTGTTTTTTATTGCTGAATTGTTGCTTTAATTGTGCAGGATCATCCAAAGGATGCTGAATTCCTCAACAAAGTACTTGACAACTACGCATATATGGAAGTTTGCTTCGCTGATAAGCTCGCCACCGGGAAGTTTGCAATGGGGTCTAGTGAGCCATTGGGAAAACCTATTGATGTGGAGGGCCAAGGAACAAGTAGTGAGGGATTTGTACATGGTGCAGCTGGGTTTGAGTTTGGTATTCCTGGTCTTAGTGCTACTAATGAGCCTTCGCCTACTTCAAGTAAGAAGAGAAAGAGGACATCTGTTTTCAGTGAAGAAGATTCAATCCAGTGTAACAACATGTCCGATGCTGTGGGTGAGATTGCGAGTGCTATCAACAACACGTGCCATACTGAAACGCACCCTGATTTGTACAATGCCGTTATGGACCTTGCTGAGTTTGAGCTTGAAGAACGGTTGACTGTCTTAGATTATCTAACAGAACATAAGGGAAACGGCCTTAATTTCGTGAAGATGGAAGATGAAGTCCGCCGTGCATCGTTCAAGCATATCTTGCAAAAGAATCCTGATCTTATTTGAGTTGGTGTTAGTTGGTGCAATTCGAAAAATTATCCCTTTTGTAGTGCTTATTATAACTTGAATGTGGATGCAGAACTATTATGGATGTTGAACTATTATATGTAATGTGGATCTAGTGGTGTCTTGGTACAATCCGATGGTGATGTATTTCTGAAATGCATTATTTATGTGCTGAAATGTGTTATTTGCTGAAATATGTTATTTATTGCTGAAATATGTGCTGAAATGCATTATTTATGTGCTGAAATGACATATTATAGCTGAAATGATGCTGAAATGACTTATTATTGCTGAAATGATGCTGAAATTACTAAGTATTGCTGAAATTTGCTGAAATGATGTTAAAATTACTTAAAATTTGCTGAAATGATGCTGAAATGACTTGGTTTTGCTGAAATTTGCTGAAATAATGTTGAATAGAGTCTCAACAGATACAGGCTACCAAACAAAGTCTCAGCACAACATGTCTCAATAGATACAGGCAACCAAACAAACTCTCAACTCAGCATGTCTCAGCACATACAGGCTACCAAACAAAGTCTCAGCTCAGCATGTCTCAGCACATACAGGCTACCAAACAATTGTACTTGTATGTACTCAGCATGTCTACACTCAGCATGTCTCAGAGGGGAACAGCTATGCCAGGGTCATGCAGGCTACCAAACACACCCATAACTTCTTCATCGTAGCTCCGAGTGGTTCCATTCTTTTTCCTAGGTTCTTCTGAAATCATAATCTATCCAACCAGACAAGTTTCATAAATTCTGAAATAATTTTTAATTTTAGATTCGAATTCAATGCAAATTTGTATATTCGGTAACTCTCTCTCGATAGCTCCTTTGGAGTTATTTCTTCCTCCAAGCCTCATGTTAAGCTGTATATAATGGGTTGGGTCCAGTACCCATTTAAATTTCAATTCCATCACCCTCAAAAATCAGTAAACAGAATGAAACCCTAAATAGGAATATCCTCACTTCCCTAATAGATAATCCTTGCTATACGCTCATGAATCCAGTGATCACGATACCTAAAAATTTGGTAATATATTGCCTTACACTCACTGGTCCAGATGAATACACGATCACCAAAAATAATTAAACCCTATGAACCAAATTGTGTATTTTCTGTAAGAGACATAAATCGTTGTTTCATACCCTATCGCATATAATACCCTAAAGATCTTCCAAGTCTAGGGCCCAGCCCTTAACATTTCTTGAGTATATATTTGGCATTATTTGGGTCATATCTCGCACCGTTAATTTATTCGACGTCTTTTGAAACATGTAGTTCCGACAATCAACGAGTCGTGAGGAGGACTCCGAATGTTGCGACATCACGACAAGGTTAATACTTGCCAGGCAAGCATCCCTGTCTTGATCATGTTGAACCCTATGATGATTGCAAACCATGCATGCTATCTTGATAAGACCATTATTTTATGTTAGTGGTAGCTACATCCTATTTTTGCATGTGATCAATATACCATCCCTTGTTGCCTTAGGAATACTTCCCCTAATGCTATGGTAACACCAGTGGGAACCTAGGTAGTAATATATAAGCTCATATACTAGAGCCGCTGTGGGGGAAATCAATTTTTTGACAATCACTATGAGTTACTTGTTCATGTATGAGATGGATCCTCGGGGAGGTGTCCATTGTCCAAGGGAAGGTTTTTGGTGAAAATAATTGCCGATAAAAACCTAAATCAAATCGGAGTTGATTTGGGTCAGGGTGAGAGATATAAGGTAGTGTTTGGGAGGGAGTTTTGTTGGAATGAGGATGCCTTATGTGACATTATTAGTATCTAGTCCTGTATGACTTGGAATTGAATTAGAGTCTTGCTCGGATCAATTAAGGACCGAATCTAAGTGCCGCTCGGCCAAGTTCACCTTGTACATCTGCATGCCCTATCTGGGAAGGGCTTGGCCTACTACTCTGTGTAGGGCTAGTGCATGAACCCGTAGGCGATAGGTGATATGTGCGGATGATGGGTTTACTTCTGTAGAGAGTGAGTCCCAGTTAGCAGGAGGATGCTTGACACAAAGATGAACTCCACTCTAATTGTAAAAATGAAACCGATGCAAGTTAGAGATGGGCTCAGTCTATCTAGCGGGTTCATCGTTAGTGCTACATGGGGGAAAAGCCTCATTGTGACATCCCTACCGGTACACCTCGTGAAGTGTACTCATCGAATCCTGGTAATAGAGGAGAATCACATTGTGTGGGTAAAGCTGTACAACCTTTGTAGAGTGTCAAAATTTATTTGAATAGCATTGTGTGGGTAAAGCTGTACAACCTTTGCAGAGTGTCAAAATTTATTTGAATAGCCGCGTCCGCGGTCATGGACACAACTTGGTTAAGCCACACCCTGGTTAGACTATGTTTTCATTTTAAAATGGGTATGTGATTAAGGATGTGGACATGACGTGTTCATAGTGTGTAGTATGAGCTATGAGCGAGGTAGCAGGAATTGCAGAAGCGTGACCTTCGCCAGACTATGTGGTGATAGTCTGGCCTAGTAGGGGAAGTATGAATGGATAGCCTGAGCTATCAGTGTTTGGATTGATATTACGGTAGCCGGTGCTACTTGTTGACTAAAGGTTGCAACGTTATACGATTAGTATGATGCTCTTTTTTCCAAATGCTTGTAAACCCTATACCAGTATTGCAAATGCAAACTTACTTTTTTGCTCAACATGCAACCTAGAATAGAGCTACCTTCTTGAACAAGCCATGCATGAATATATCTGTTATACTCTCCTTGTGGGATGCTTGCGAGTACATTCAATGTACTCACCTGGCTTGTTGACGTGGCCAGACGAGAAAAGTTATACTCCGAAGACGATGACAACTTATGACGAAAACTAGGGTGTAATCCCAATCAGTTGCGTGTCGGGTAAGGCATATCGGTGGGCCGCAGCATCACTTATTTTTCCATTGTAGACTCTTAGGCACTGGGCTTCAGGTATATGGACCCGACCATGATGGTCGGTTAATCTTTAAATATCTAATTGAGCGTGTATGACCATGATATTCAAACTAACCTGCGTGTACTGGCTACTGATTATGAGACCAGTACAGGAAACACAGGGGTTTATTCGGTCTTAAAACCGGGTACGTCACACCTTCCCACTTGGGGGAAAGTTTGTTGTTGCCGCCCTGGTTCTGAACGAGTTGTAGAACCAAGTCTCTGACTTGGAGAGGGCATTCCCTAACATTCTGGTCGTAGTGGCGCTAGAGGAACTGTTGGTACTTGGCCACTCGTAGCAGCGCTTGGGTCCTTTTTTCCTCAATGACGTTCTGGTTGTCCTCCTGTCAGTAAGATTCTTCCTTGTCGGCGAATAACTCGACCCAAGTGGACCATAGCTTTATTTCACAGGGGAGCATGGCTTCTGCCCCATAGATTAGGAAGAATAGTGTTTCACCTGTTGCTCGACTGGCGGTGGTCCTGAGTGCCCAGAGGATGGATGGTAGCTCAACGACCTATGTCTTGGAGTGGGTGGAAAGGCGGTCGAAGACACGGGCTTTCATGGCCTAGAGTATGAGTCCGTTTGCACGCTTGACCTGACAGTTGCTCTGTGGATGAGCTATAGAGGCAAAGTAGATTTTGGTGCTGAGTTCGCTGTAGTACTCAGTGAAGGTCACGTTGAAGAACTGAGTGCCATTGTTGGTGATGATCTTACTCGGGACGCATCTTCCTCGCATCATGGAGAGCCCTATGCTAGTAGAAACCTTGTCTGAAGGCCTTTCCTGTTGGAAATATGCCCTAGAGGCAATAATAAAGTTGTTATTATTCTATTTTCATGTTCATGATTAAGTTTATGTTCTATGCTAAAATTGCATTGGTTCTTGAATATGAGATTCAGAGGAAAACCTAATTGCATGTGTGGAATAATAAACACCATTCAGATCCCTAGTCAGGCCTCTGGACTAGCTCATGTATTGTTGATGATCTTGTTTTCCTGATCATGGGCATTGTTAATGTAACAAGGATGCCGGCAATAATGGGAACACATTGTTAGGGTAACAATGGTGTTGGATAGACCCCTTATGAGATACTGCGAGATCACTTCGTCAATATGTTGTCAGTATCTTCTCATGATGTGTTAACGTTTACTTGCGTCCTTAGACCATGAGAATATCATAGACCCGGATACCGGATGGTTGCTTTGGGGTCATCAAACGTTACACCGTAACTGGGTAATTATAAAGGTGACTTCCAGGTACACCAGAAAGTATATCGTGGTTCTAGATATGTCAAGGCTGGGATTTGCCCATCCGGCGATGGAGAGATACACTCTGGGCCCACTCGGTATTACGGTGTCTAGCATCGCCTGGCCAGGTATTGTGACTAAAAGGTTAGTCACGGGGATACCGGAATACGGAAACGAGAAAAGAGTACAAACCGGTAACGAGGATAACTAGGTATGGTGATCAAGGAGTTGATCACAGGGATACCGTCAAAGTCTCGCCTCGGGTTGTGTAATGTATCGTGAGGCAAAAGGAATTGTATGCGACAATACAAGGTTTGCTCGATAAAGATCTTCGATGATATGTGGGAGTCGTTATGGGTGTCCAGATCCCGCTGACGATTATTGACCGGAATGTATTCCGGACATGTCCACATATACTCGAACCTATAGGGTCACACGCTTAACGTTTTAGCGACATTTAGGAATGCTACGATTTATGGAGAACGAGAGAGAAGGGTTCCGAAAGTGTTTCGGATGATCTCGAAAGTGTTCCGGGAGGTCCCGGATGGTTCCGGTGATGTCCGGAAGTGTTCCGGAAAGTATTGGAAGGTTCTGGAAGGTTCTGGAAGGTTCTAGAAATTCTAGAAGGTTCTGGAAGGTTCTAGTGGAGTTGGACTCCAACTCCAACAGGGTGTCCCTGCTGGAGTAGGACTCCACCTGCCTAGGGAGAGCTGCCCCAACCCCTATAAATAGAGGGGCAGGGCACCTCAAAGGGTATCCCAAGCAGCCCCTGAGGCAGCCCTAGTCCCTTGGACTAAACCCTAGGCCGGCCATCTCTAGATTGGCCACAGCCTTCTTTTTCTCTCTCTTCTAGATTGGATCTAGTACAGCTGCCGGCGCGCTGCTGCTTCTCCTTCTCGTAGATCCCCGCTGTTCTTGTGTGCTGGTCCACACATTACCGCGGTGTCGCTGATCCGGTACGCGTGGATACCTCGGAGACGTCGTATACTTCGGCGTTTGATCGGGCGAACTATTCACGAGGAGATCGCTCTCGCGGCTGGGAGGTATAACCTAGCTGCGGGAGTCTGCGGACTTCATCGACATCGGTCAACTTCTCCGCTGCATTGACGTGATTGTCGAAGGTATGATATCGTTACCTACACCTCGATAGTGTTTCTTGGTTTGGTTCGTGCGCGGAAAAATTTTGTTTTGCGTAGCGCGTTCCCCAACAGTGGTATCAGAGTGGTTCTATGCATAGTTGTAGGTATGACTAGAGCATATGTGATATGCGGCATTGCACATATGATGTGCGGGGTGTTAGATGAGATCTACCACCAGATTTTCTTGTTGTTTCCCTCTCATTGCAAAATTTTGATCTCGGCGGCATCGTGAAATTTTCAGAGGTCCGGCGAACCTTACGATCTTCGGATCGAGACATGCTAAGGATGACTTTGGTTTCACTTTAGTTGAGAAAGATAAATTTGCAATGAGCGGGCTTGTAGATGTGATCTACATGGGGGTCATGCGTATGACGAAGTTTAGTATGGGGTTCGAGATTTCCGAGTCTCCAATTCCAGACACCCCGACAGTTAAATAACTGCAAGAGCAATCATGCTTATGGTAACGTAGGTAGCAAACGGTTTGCAACGTAGCCATAAAGCCACGTATTGTAGCATAAACGTTAGAGGCGTCTAACTTGTTTTTGCAGGGTATGCATGTGATGTGGTATAGCCTATGTGATGCAATGTGATTGTATGAGATGCAAAGTGTTTGTAATTTTAATTTTGTCATGACCTGCGTGTCATGAGTACGGCAATCGGCAGGAGCCAATACGATTGTCATTATTTATTATATTGACCTACGCGTCAACTAGAAAGCCATGTAATGCATTTATTTTATTAGCTATGTGATAGCAAATAGTTGTAATTGCAAGGACATGGTGGTGACAATCTTACATCGATGGACCTCGACGCTACGTCGTACGCGAAGAAGGAGTTCTCCGCCAAAAGATGTTGGAGAAGTCTTCTTCAACAAAAGGGGCTATACCATATCACAATAATTTAATTGCATGTGATGTTAATCCCTTTTATGCACCTTGTTTGATGCGTGGTAGACGTTGTTAAATAGGGTGATCCCTCACACAAATATCAAAGTAGTTAGTGTTCTTCCAAGTGTAGCACCGTCTGGAGTATTTGCCATTCTGAGGTACGCCATGTCACATGGGTACGATAGGTTTGACATATATGAGGCGGGCGCGAACCGTTCGCGCAGCAAAGCACTCGGTTGTCTTGACGAGCTTTGCAAGATCGTCTTGGGCTCGGAACACACCCATCGAAAGATGAACAAGAGTCATATGGGATATGATTGGCATGTTGACCTACCGGTCTCGTTATTCCATCATCAGTGATGTCACATCAATGGTGGAGTAAGTGAGTCGTGGATCTTGAATCACTAATAATCAATTATGAGGGATATTGGTTTTAGTGGGAGCTTACTCTAATTAAGTGTTAATTTGAGTTGCTTTAATCATGAACAATGTCTAAAGTGTATTTGTTTTTAAGTTGTAGATCTATGGCACCCGTAACCACCTTTCCACTATGCGCGTTGCTTGAGAAAGAAAAACTGAATTCATCTGGTAACAACTTTACGGACTGGTACCGTAATGTGAGGATTGTCCTCAAGAGTGCCAAGAAGGACTATGTCCTATCGCAAACTCTCGGTGAACTCCCCGCTAACGCTACGGATGATGAGACTCGTATCTATCAATCTAAGAGCGATGATTCCATTGCAGTACAGTGTATCATGCTTGCCTCCATGGAACCTGATCTTCAAAAGCGTTTTGAGAATTGGGCTGCTTATGAGTTAATCCAGGAGCTGAAGGCTTTGTTTCAGAAGCAAGCAAGGACTGAAAGATATGAGATATCCAAAGCCTTGTTTGAATGCAAGATGGCTGAGGGCAGCTCAGTGAGTCAGCACGTACTTAGATTGTCTGGGTACGTGCAAAGGTTGGATGCACTAGGTTTTCCAATCTCCCAAGAGTTGGGCACTGATCTTGTTCTTGCTTCCCTCCCTCCGAGCTATAGTAGCTTCATCATGAACTACAACATGAATGGGATGGAAAAGAGTATGGGTGAATTATTCACTATGCTTAAAACTGCTGAGAGTGGAATCCAGAAGGACGCCAATCATGTGATGATGGTGAATAAAACAACCAACTTCAAGAAGAAGGGCAAGTCTAAGAAAAAGGGCAAATCCAAGGGTGCTAGTATGACTGACACGCCTAAGAAATCCAAGACTGGGGCCACTTCTGATGTTGAGTGCTTCTTCTGTAAAGAGAAGGGACACTGGAAGAGGAACTGCAAGAAATATCTGGCAGAAAAGAAGAAGTCTGGAAAGTCCAGCTCAGGTATGAGTGTCATACATGTTATTGATGTATTCCTTGCTGGTCCGCAATGTAATTCTTGGGTATTGGATACCGGATCGGTTGCTCATATTTGCAACTCGATGCAGGAACTACAGAGGCCTAAGCGACTGGCAAAGGATGAGGTGACGATGCGCGTCGGGAACGGAGTAAAAGTTGCTGTGCTCGCCGTCGGTGTCCTACCTCTACATTTATCTTCAGGATTTATATTAGAGCTTAGTAATTGTTACTATGTTCCGGCCTTGAGCAAAAACATTATTTCTGGATCATGTTTGTTGCAAGACGGTTATTCGTTTAAGTCTGAGAACAATGGTTGTTCGATTTATATGGATAATATGTTTTATGGCCATGCTCCCGTTGTGAATGGGTTATTTATTATGAATCTTGATGGTAATACACACATCCATAACACTGACGCTAAACGTCGCAAGATAATCGATTCGAATTCCACTTATTTGTGGCACTGCCGTTTGGGTCATATTGGAAAGAAGCGCATGAAGAAACTCCATTGTGATGGACTTTTGGAGTCATTTGATTATGAATCATTTGACACTTGCGAGCCTTGTCTAATGGGTAAAATGACTAAAACGCCGTTCACAGGCCACGTAGAACGGGCGACTGACTTATTGGAGATCATACATACGGATGTATGTGGTCCAATGAGTATAGCTGCACGCGGTGGATTCCTCTACTTCATTACCTTCACGGATGATTTGAGTAGATATGGGTATATCTATTTGATGAGACATAAGTCTGAAACCTTTGAAAAGTTCAAAGAATTTCAGCATGAAGTAGAAAATCATCGTAACAAGAAAATCAAGTTTCTGCGATCAGATCGCGGAGGGGAGTATTTGAGTTACGAGTTTAGCGAACATCTGAAGAGCTGCGGAATTGTTCCACAGCTTACGCCTCCCGGAACGCCACAGAGGAATGGAGTGTCCGAGAGACGTAATCGAACCTTGTTGGACATGGTAAGATCGATGATGTCATCAACTGAACTGCCATTGTCTTTTTGGGGTTATGCTTTAGAGACTGCCGCTTTTACACTAAATAGAGCACCATCTAAATCCGTTGAAACGACACCATATGAGATATGGCATGGGAAGAAACCCAACTTGTCTTTTCTTAAAATTTGGGGATGCGATGCATATGTAAAGCGTTTACAACCAAATAAGCTCGATCCCAAATCGGATAAATGCTTCTTTGTTGGTTATCCCAAAGGAACTGTTGGGTATTCCTTCTATCACCGCACCGAAGGCAAAGTGTTTGTCGCAAAGAACGGTGTGTTTCTCGAGAAAGAGTTTCTTGCGAAAGGGGTGAGTGGGAGGATAGTGCAACTCGACGAGATTGGTGAATCTTCGTCATTAGGTCAAAGTGATGCAACGCCGGAAGTGGTTCCAGAGTTTCCCACAATGACTGATACGGAAGCCCCTACATGTGATGTAGAGACTTCAGTCGAGCCAGCAGCTGAACCACGAAGGTCTGGTAGGATTCGCACGAAACCACAGTGGGTTTTCGGACGAGGTATTGTTGTTAGACAACGATGAGCCTGCGACCTATACGGAAGCAATGATGGGCCCTGACTCCGTTAAATGGCTAGACGCCATGAAATCCGAGATAGAATCCATGTACGAGAACCAAGTTTGGAGCTTGGTGGACCCTCCTGAAGGCGTGAGGCCTATCGAATGTAAATGGATCTATAAAAAGAAAACAGACGCGGATGGGAATGTATACATCTATAAAGCTCGACTTGTCGCAAAGGGTTTCCGACAAGTTCAAGGAGTTGACTACGACGAGACATTCTCTCCCGTAGCGATGCTTAAGTCTGTTCGGATTCTTCTAGCGATTGCTGCATATTTCGATTACGAGATATGGCAAATGGATGTCAAAACAGCGTTCCTGAATGGGAAGCTAACCGAGGACGTGTATATGATACAGCCCGAGGGTTTTGTCAATCCAAAGGATGCTGGAAAGGTATGCAAACTTCAGAGATCCATCTATGGACTGAAGCAAGCATCACGGAGTTGGAATCTTCGCTTTGATGAAGTGGTCAAAGGGTTTGGCTTCATCAGGAACTGCGAAGAGGCTTGTGTTTACAAGAAAGTAAGTGGGAGCGCAATAGCATTTCTAATACTCTATGTGGATGACATATTGTTGATTGGGAATGATGTATCTTTTCTTGACAATATTAAGACTTCGTTGAAAAATAGTTTTTCAATGAAAGATTTAGGCGAGGCAGCATACATATTAGGTATAAAGATCTATAGAGATAGATCAAAGCGCCTAATAGGGCTAAGCCAGAGTACATATATAGATAAAGTACTGAAGAGGTTCAGTATGGAAAACGCCAAGAAGGGGTTCTTGCCGATGTCGCATGGGAAAAGTTTGAGCAAGAATCAGTGTCCTTCGACAACTGATGAGCGAGAACGCATGAGTAAGATTCCATACGCATCCGCGATTGGGTCAATCATGTACGCCATGATATGTACACGACCAGATGTGTCCTATGCTCTAAGTGTTACGAGCAGATACCAGAGTGATCCAGGTCATGATCATTGGACAGCAGTGAAGAATATCCTAAAGTACCTGAAGAGGACTAAGGATATGTTTCTCGTATACGGTGGTGACGAAGAGCTCGTTGTAAAGGGTTACACCGACGCCAGCTTTGTCACAGATCCGGACGATTTTCGATCTCAATCAGGCTTAGTGTATACACTGAACGGTGGCGCAGTGAGCTGGAAGAGTTCCAAGCAGGACACTGTGGCGGATTCTACAACGGAGGCTGAGTATATCGCCGCTTCAGAAGCGGCAAAGGAGGGCGTTTGGATTAAGAAGTTCGTCACCGAGCTTGGTGTGGTTCCGAGCGCGCTGGATCCTATGGAGCTCTATTGTGACAATAGTGGCGCCATAGCTCAGGCCAAGGAGCCAAGGTCCCACCAGAAGTCCAAACATATACAACGCCGATTCCACATCATTCGTGAATTGGTGGAGCGTGGAGACGTAAAGATATGCAAAATACACACGGATCTGAATGTGTCAGATCCGCTGACGAAGCCTCTACCACAAGCAAAGCATGAGCAACACCGGAATGCCATAGGTGTTAGGAGCTTAAGCATTGGCTAGATTATTGACTCTAGTACAAGTGGGAGACTGTTGGAAATATGCCCTAGAGGCAATAATAAAGTTGTTATTATTCTATTTTCATGTTCATGATTAAGTTTATGTTCTATGCTAAAATTGCATTGGTTCTTGAATATGAGATTCAGAGGAAAACCTAATTGCATGTGTGGAATAATAAACCCCATTCAGATCCCTAGTCAGGCCTCTGGACTAGCTCATGTATTGTTGATGATCTTGTTTTCCTGATCATGGGCATTGTTAATGTAACAAGGATGCCGGCAATAATGGGAACACATTGTTAGGGTAACAATGGTGTTGGATAGACCCCTTATGAGATACTGCGAGATCACTTCGTCAATATGTTGTCAGTATCTTCTCATGATGTGTTAACGTTTACTTGCGTCCTTAGACCATGAGAATATCATAGACCCGGATACCGGATGGTTGCTTTGGGGTCATCAAACGTTACGCCGTAACTGGGTAATTATAAAGGTGACTTCCAGGTACACCAGAAAGTATATCGTGGTTCTAGATATGTCAAGACTGGGATTTGCCCATCCGGCGATGGAGAGATACACTCTGGGCCCACTCGGTATTACGGTGTCCAGCATCGCCTGGCCAGGTATTGTGACTAAAAGGTTAGTCACGGGGATACCGGAATACGGAAACGAGAAAAGAGTACAAACCGGTAACGAGGATAACTAGGTATGGTGATCAAGGAGTTGATCACAGGGATACCGTCAAAGTCTCGCCTCGGGTTGTGTAATGTATCGTGAGGCAAAAGGAATTGTATGCGACAATACAAGGTTTGCTCGATAAAGATCTTCGATGATATGTGGGAGTCGTTATGGGTGTCCAGATCCCGCTGACGATTATTGACCGGAATGTATTCCGGACATGTCCACATATACTCGAACCTATAGGGTCACACGCTTAACGTTTTAGCGACATTTAGGAATGCTACGATTTATGGAGAACGAGAGAGAAGGGTTCCGAAAGTGTTTCGGATGATCTCGAAAGTGTTCCGGGAGGTCCCGGATGGTTCCGGTGATGTCCGGAAGTGTTCCGGAAAGTATTGGAAGGTTCTGGAAGGTTCTGGAAGGTTCTAGAAATTCTAGAAGGTTCTGGAAGGTTCTAGTGGAGTTGGACTCCAACTCCAACAGGGTGTCCCTGCTGGAGTAGGACTCCACCTGCCTAGGGAGAGCTGCCCCAACCCCTATAAATAGAGGGGCAGGGCACCTCAAAGGGTATCCCAAGCAGCCCCTGAGGCAGCCCTAGTCCCTTGGACTAAACCCTAGGCCGGCCATCTCTAGATTGGCCACAGCCTTCTTTTTCTCTCTCTTCTAGATTGGATCTAGTACAGCTGCCGGCGCGCTGCTGCTTCTCCTTCTCGTAGATCCCCGCTGTTCTTGTGTGCTGGTCCACACATTACCGCGGTGTCGCTGATCCGGTACGCGTGGATACCTCGGAGACGTCGTATACTTCGGCGTTTGATCGGGCGAACTATTCACGAGGAGATCGCTCTCGCGGCTGGGAGGTATAACCTAGCTGCGGGAGTCTGCGGACTTCATCGACATCGGTCAACTTCTCCGCTGCATTGACGTGATTGTCGAAGGTATGATATCGTTACCTACACCTCGATAGTGTTTCTTGGTTTGGTTCGTGCGCGGAAAAATTTTGTTTTGCGTAGCGCGTTCCCCAACATTTCCGACCAGGGTTTGGAAGGAAGCATAAGCTTTGAAACCCCCCCTCGTGGATCCCTTCGAGTAGTTCGATACCTTGTTTCCGAGTGATACTCCGCATGAGCACTCCATGGACACCTCTGCGGTAGAGGACACCGTCAACCAGGGAATACATCATGGCCCTACGGGCAATTTTATCTCCTAACACCTTGTTCTCAGGTATAACTTGATTTTGAAGGTACTGGTGGATAGGTTCCATCCACAGTTCTTCTCGATCGAGCAGAGCTACAAGTTCCCCCTACGGTTCTCCCGCTGCTCCTCGTGGAGCGTCAATACCTGGTGACATCCTAAGCTGGCTGTCTGCCGTTCATTCGGCCGTGTCATCTGCAGATATCGTGGCACGCACCATGTCATCTGCCGATGTCACGGACGACATCGATATCTTTTTGATAGACATTGGAAGGACATAGAGATCATAAGGATGCTAGTTGGGCAAGCATATCGGCGAGACAGTTATCCTTGCGGGGGATATATCTGACCTCTAGTCCGATAAATTTCTTTTCAAACTTCCTCACCTCTGAAAGGTAAGCTGCCATGGTCTTATCCGATGTTTGATAATCCTTACTTGTTTCACCAGTAGCTGTGAGTCCCCACTCACGAGCAGACGGCGGATACGAAGGGCAGCAGC
The DNA here is from genome assembly GCA_019208055.1 of Stipa capillata. Lineage (NCBI taxonomy): Eukaryota > Viridiplantae > Streptophyta > Magnoliopsida > Poales > Poaceae > Stipa > Stipa capillata. Next base: position 28,794 of record JAGXJF010004365.1, read on the forward strand.
TACTCGGAGTCCAATGAGCAGACCTTCAAACTCAACCACATTATTAGTGGCAGGGAAGTCAATCTGTAATACGTATTGCAAGCATTCTCCAGTCGGGGAAATAAGTACAATCCCAGCCACTGAGCCTTAAAGCGTGAGCGAGCCATCAAAGTGTAGCTTCTAGACATCTGAGTTGTCGGATGGCCCTTGTTGTGGCTGCTGTGGCTCGGTCCACTTGGCAACGAAGTCGGCGAGGTCCTGTGATTTGATTGTTGTTCGTGGAGTGAAATAGATGTCAAATTCACTGAGTTCGACATCCCATTTGGTGATCCGGCCAATTGCCTCTCTATTGTGAAGGATGTTGCCAAGCGGGAAGGTGGATGGTATGACGATCTTGTGAGCCTGGAAGTAATGTCGTAACTTGTGAGAGACTGTAAGTACTGTGTAGAGTAGTTTCTAGGCTTGCGGGTAGAGCTCCTTTGATTTGTGAAGGACATCGCTGATGTAGTAAACCGGTCGCTGTGTCTCCTCTCACTTACCAGGCTCTTCCCCATAAATGATTTGGTCTTGAATGTTGTCATATGAATCTGGGAGTGAACACAATAAATTTTTCCCCGGATGTTCCTTGTCCATTGAGCTACCCAATTTTTATAGTCAAGCACCGCCTTATGGAACTCATTAATATGTTGTTTGATAAGAGTACCTTCTTGCATCCCATGCTAAACAAGTGTATCATGAGGTAGAAACGACTGGAGAGTGACTTGTCCAAATAGAGAGCTTCCAATTTCTTCCAAAGTGCCAAATCTGTCTTCTCCACACAAAGTTTCCGTAACACATTATCGGCAAGAGCCAAACGGAGCACCACCAATGCCTTCTTATCTAACTTCTTCATCTCATCATTTGACATATCTTCATCACTACCTTCCAACACAATGTCTAATCCCTTGTCAACCACAATCAAAATTCACCATTGCCATTAGAGTTGCTCGCTTCCAAAGTTGACATTTTACACAAACAACAAACAAACAAGTGCCTTTGATATGGCCAAGCTCGGATACCACTTGTGAGCGTAAAGTGGGTAGCGGAAGCGATAAAATCGACAAGCTAATTCTTCACAAGCAATTCAACAAACATCTTGTATGGGTATGTAGCAAAACAACACCTATGCATCAATCCACAAGCAACAAGTTTTTCAATTTGTCACAACAACAATATGCTTGCAAGATGCTCACTAGAACATCAATACCCCAACACAATCATCAACATATCAAAGAACCCGTGTATGTCACGCCTCAACTGTGAACTCAACCAAATAGTACCAAACTTGAGCAAATGGTGCCAATAGCAAAAAAGCTCATGAACCAATCAACACATATGACAAAAGAGAATACCCAATCAAGGGGGAAACACAAGGATTTACGTGAAAACCCCTTGCAGGGAAAAATCACGGGCGGTGGTGAGCTATCTTCTACCATAGATGAAGTAAGTACAAGATAGAAGTCAACAAGGAGGGGATGCTCCAAACCCCCAATTTACTCTTTCTAAGTTGAGTGGATTTCGTGGATCAAAAGCCTCTCACTTTCTTCTAACCCTAGCTCTCTCAAGAATACAAGAACTAAACTCTCTCTTACTCAAATTTGTGCAGCCCAAAGGCTTATAGTGATAGTTTTTTAGAAAAACCTCTCAGTTTGCCAAATATCTAAAATAACTCATATTTGTTTATATATATATATATAAACAATGTTTACATAATATATAGGCTAAAATGGAGTCGAAATAGTGAGATTAGGAGCTGCACATCCTTACACTGACGTATTGGACAGATTCATTGAACCGGCAGCGTTGGAGTGGTAGGAATACCGCGATCCCCAGGAGGATCCCTTCACCAGAAATCTTCCTTTTTTTCTTGTGATTCCATGTGGAATCTAGCTCACACAATAGTCTACATCTTGCTCTAACCACAAACTTGGTGCTCACACACAGGTCCTAACATCCCGTCCCCACAACAGTCGGCAAATATGGCCACTATTTGGTTGGCAACGGCATGAGGCACGCGCTGCTGCAAGATATCCCTTTGTCGCAGAGATGGCCAGATTGTAGTAGCGGTACCAATCTGCAAATTATGAATTCGTAGGCCACAATTTTAAGAACATCGATCCCAAGTACGTTTATTTAACGGGATTAACAGCACACACATTGAAGCACATTAACAACATAATTTCGATCCTCTCTTTATGGTTACAACCTGGTTGGCTTCTGAGTTGCAAGCAGAATAGTTTAACACATGTATATAACACGATCATCATTTCATGATCAAAATAGAAAATTGGTCGCTATATATATTTGTGCCATTCTTTGGGCATTATGGAAAAAAGAAATAAAGTATGCTTTGAATCCAAATATGATTCGCCATGCATCCTCTGGCTAATGGCTTTGAGCCTCACTAATCGCAACGAAAAATGTGGGCATGTTCCGCAGAGTCCAGTCCGGTCTCCGGGATGAGCTCTGAGCAGGTCTATCTGCGACAAATGTACTGCAGGAGCGACACCCTGTCTCGTCCCAAGGGGAACATAACTCCCGGCCGGCTCCATGATCAATCAGACGTACATGCACGGACAAGTGGACGGTCCAAATCCTCTGCGCCCAAGACGGCCAGAGAGCAGCGGCAGCCTGAAACTGTACCAAGCACAGCTTGTTTGTCCTTGTCGTTCGATGTACTGTGCCGATCGACGCTGCTCTCTCCGGTGAAGAAATCTTGGAACCTTGCGCGGGGGTCTCCGTCCGTGGTGCGGCGGTGCGCGCGTGGTAGGCCGGGAACGATCACGAGCGCCTGTGGCTTCGATTCTTGTTTGCGTTATCCGTTTGGTCCCACCTGGATGGCTGGATGCGCATGCTTGTGGCCTCCGTACGTGAGAAGAAAAGCTTGATTCGCCTGTAGCAATTGCTCCGTAAATGAGGTGAGCTCTTCTAGTAGCGCACGACTAAACACAGTTGGAAATACTTTTCCTGTTTCGAACCATAAGGTGTACTTATTTTTGAGATCTTTTCTCGACTAATAATTCATTTAATAATAATACAAATTATGTGATTTATTTTTGATATTATTACATTCATATTTAAAAACACTTTCTAACCGTGTCAATTTTGTGTGTAAACAGCATGTTTGTGTCTTCCGATGGAGATATAACGGCTCGGATAAGCGCTACGGTGCCAATACCACAGTGGTTGTCCCCCCCGGTATGCCGCGGTGTTTGCATATATGCTACTGTTTTGTATTTGAATCCTTGTGAGAGGAAGATTAGGTCGTGGCTAAGGAAAAGCTGAACGGCGAGGTGCGGATAGGAAATTCTTCCCCTGTCAGTCAGCGGCAGCGGTTCTTCTTTTCCTTTACTATTTTTCTTGTGCTCTCATTAAGGAGGAGATTAAGGTTCCTTAACATCAGGAAAAGCATGGGAGAAACGAAAATCGAGCTGCGGAGAAGCGACATGTCGTTCAGGAACCTACGGGCCCACCCGAGAGGGGGCGCCATCGGCCCGTGTAAGAACCTAATTGTAGAAAAGCGACATGCTGTTAAGGAATCAGGGGGAGTCAGGTTCAAAAACTGTAGAACTCCATTTCAGAAAAGAAGGAAGGAAAAAAGCAAAACCCCATATATCTTATCTTCTTATTGTGTGATTGATACGCTCGAAACTTCTGGAACACGTCACATATAGTCACGCTTCCGCCTCAAGCCTCACGCTCCACCGGGACTAGTTCGCCTAGTTTAAACGTTCTCACAGTTTAGCCCAAGTAACTGGTGGGCTGTTGCCTCTCATCGATCACAACAGAGCTATTGGCTCGTAGACAGGGCTGTTCAACGCACAGGATTCCTCAACCCGTGCCAAGCCGCCGTGTAACCCTGCGGCGGAGAGAGGACAAAAAAGTCATAGAAGTTATGAAGAAAGTAACAATATTGCCATAATATTCATCTATAATATTTTAAAATGCATATATCATATTATAATATTTTAAATTTAAATTCGATCCAAGTATAAGAAAAAGATATTTTTATTTAACTATTATCTTAAAAAAAAACATCTTGTACAACTCACAGACGTGAGCACAAACATACGATCACACCCACGTACTCATATCATGCCCACTGATAATTGGACTCGTCGAGTTTGAAGATCGACGAAGTCATCACCTTCTGCACATTGCCTACCATTGAAAAAAAATTATATCTTAATAAGACATACAAGGAGCAAACCTAGGGTCTAATCTTAGGTGGACAAGTGTACAACCACCTCTAATAACAATTCAAGAAATAGATTGGTTCTCAGTGAATAGTAGCTGAATCTTCTATTCATGACAAATTTTGCATCTAACATTATTTATATCAGGACACGTCTCTTGTTTCTAGATGTATGAACTCAATTAGAATGTTTGCGCCACAATTCGTGTTAATGTGTCTAATTGTGTAGGATTATTTTGTCACCTTTTTTAGCGAGTGTACACTTGAATTCTTTCTCTAGGAAAAGATATAAAAATGCATCCGTAGTGCAACTTATTAACAGCAAAGGGTTTCTTATCATACAACACTATTGTGTACATCCCTAGGCAGGCACCATGTTACATCCCCTAGCCAAGAGTACTTATCCCCTATGATAACACTAGTTTAGATCTAGACGGAAGAGACGTGAGATAGAAGTAGACTTAGTCATGTCGCTAACTAGATTAGATGGGGGAAATTATATCGCGCATAACTCTCATTACATTCCTACATCACAGTCATCTTATGCATACAAGTATTGATACATATGTATACAATAAAATTTGATTTCAATTAAATTAAATATAATCACAAATATTGTATAATATTTGATTACAAGATATAAAAAAGGGGTAATAAAAGGATGATTGCAGGATACAAAAGAACAGGTACTAAAGGAAGATTACAATTAATATGACTACAAATGTCTCCATACACAATTGTTACAAGAATAAATACAGAGGAGAAAAAAAGATTGCATTAGAATGGATAATCTACCTATACATCAATATCTAAACCAAATCTTCAACTGTCGAGCCGCAGAAGTCCGAGTATGAGGGAGATAACCTTGGAAAATATTTGCGGTATCCGAGATCGTCAAGTATATGCACTCAAGACTATTAGGATTATGCAAATTGCTATAGGAGGCAATGAGGTTTGAAAATGTGTTTTTGAAATAAAGGCAGTTCTACCGGCACATTTTCGCCTTTTTTATGGATCTTCATCTTTGCTATCGATGAAGGTTCCTTGATATATCATATCAATGACATTTTTACTTTCAGCATTTAATTCTCCATAAAAAGCATTCTTCCTCATCCATCCTAGAATTTGATTATGAGGGCAAGCAAGCAGCAAACTTCTAAATCTATCATAATCCAAGATAAGAGGTTCTTTGAATTTGTGCCTGAAATTAAAAATAAAAATTCGAGCAGCACATGTTTTCTTTTCAGTGTAATACTTACAAAGAAAAGTAGCATTTAACACATACCAAGGACTAGTTTCAGACTTAGGAATAGTAAAAAACCAATTCAAAGCATCTTACAAATACCAAACAATCTACGCCTGACTTCTTTAGGTGTAATTGCACTTTCTTTAAAGGTATTACAAAATCTAATAAATATTTCTAAATGAGCATAAGGATCTCTATTATTCTTACCTTGAAAAAGCATTTGCTCTCAAAAGTTAATAAAATCATGATTAATTTGAAAAGGTAGACTATCGTCCTTGAGCATTGTAATATTTTCTCTCTTATCTTTCTCAGGCAATGAGTGTTCAGTCAAAGCATCTAAATAAGTTGATCTAGAGAATCTATAATAAATAAAAATAAGGTAAAGTTTGCAGCACACTGTTATTTTCCAACCTTTTCTCACACACGCCGCAACAACCAATCTTTGTGAAACAAACTTCATTTGTTGGAACACACAACATCAATTAAAAATTTGGTTCTTAGTCAAATAGGTGAGAGTATTCAACAAAATGGAAAAAAATGCCCTTCATGGTCCTTGCTTGACCGCACCTCTTCTCTCCCCAAAATCCTCCCGTTCTCCTCTGCAATTCATCGGCATAGCTTGCCACGCCGCCCAAATCTCTTGCCATGGCCGCCCAAATCGCCGATCTATGCATGCCTAGGTACTCTACTCCATTGCTAGCAGGGACACGATGCTCAACGTCCACCAGTGTTGTAGGAACCCTAGATTGGCTGAAGCAACACTGCACACTGAAAGGACCGAAGGTGCCGACTAGAGGGGGGTGAATAGGAGGCTAATTAAAATTACTCCTTTTAATTTTGTTGAATAGATTAAGTCTTAGCTAGTTACAGGATGAGCTAACTGTGTAATAGGTGAGCAGCACAGACAAGAAATTATGTATGAATTAACACTTAGCTGTCACACAGGTGGCTAACATAGGTGAGCTAAAGACCTAGAAAAATGTGCAACCTAACTGGCTGTGTAACAGGTAGCTAACACAGGTGTGAGGTAAGATCAATAGCAACTGAGACACAGCTAAGGTAGCACACGTAAAAGGTGATCTACAACAGATGAACAGAATAAGTCTAAGATCACACAAGCATGCAAGAATAGCAAGTGCTCTAAGAAATGAGTAAGTACTTTGAGACAAGGTGTTTTTCACCGAAGTTCCCTTCTCTTCTCAGAGAGGTACGTCTCCGTTGGAGAGACTACTCTGAAGAGATAGCCAGCACTGAATCGTGCTTGTTCTCTGAGTACCTGACGATCAGGCCCCTTGCTTTGCTTGTGGAAGTCCTTTTGCCTTGCAGCAGGTAGACTTCAGATCACCTTCACAAACTACTGGTTCAGCCCACACAAGTTTGGGTGATACCAGCAACTCCTACGCCCGTCTAGGAGTAGAGCTCCAAGAGTACTAGATTCAGCAGCAACGAATCTTGGAGGAACCAAATGCTCTTTTGCTCAAGGACTCTAACTCCCCTAGTCCCCTATATATAGGGTTCGCAGGAACCCGACCGTTACACTGTTGCCACGTAGGATTAAGTGAACCACCGGTGACAGGCACCGGTGACACAGCTACACACTACGCCCAACCTATAACCGGCTCGGGCAGACCGACACCTGTGTCACCGGAGGCTGACACAGGTGAACTCTTAACTGACGTAGCAGCACTACTCAGCCGGTCCTGGCACATGACATGCCCTCAGCATACAACTACTCTGATCCCTAATAAGGAGAGAACCTCCGACAGTCTTCTGATTCAGCAGACAAACCATCGCAGTGCAGGTCCCTTAGCATTTACAAGCTCTCCCCTGGTACAGAGATGTACCTGAGTCATAGAACACTAGACCACCTGTGACACAGCTGTGTCACACTGGTGACTCTAACCCCTAGGGTTTTCTACTGCTAGCACTGCAGAGTGCTAACAAAAACCAGTTTCACACTTGTGCAAAAACTGTTGACACAGGGCCACTGACCTCAAGGCATCAGTGCCACTGTCCAACACCCTGAGCATTGAGCAAAAAGATCCTCCATAGATTATTACTACTTCAGCCCTCTTGATAGTACGGGTGTTTCCTATGGACTCAAAGAAACTAGCAAATCTAGGCTTTACCTGCCACCTTCTGTATTCACGGCCCTTGACGTATCAAGCCACCATCACCTTGCTTACAACTCCTTGCACAACACCGGTGTCGCGGGGATTTCGCGGCAATATACATTTCTAGTAGGATTTTGGGGAGCGCACGTGGAAGATCTAAGCGGGTTCACACAAGAGGTTTTTACCCAGGTTCAGGCCCTCCAATGGCGGAGGTAATACCCTACTCCTGCTGATTGTATTACTAGCCTTGCGTGAGAAAGGTTACAGAAAAAATGGTGGATTCTCGTCTAGAGCTTGAAGACAATGCCTAGCCTCTAGTCTCCGAAAAAACTCTCTAACCCCTTTGCATGGGGCTCTTGCCTTATATAGGCTGTACGTATGCCGACTCAGCCAGTCGACCGAGCTACAGTAACTGCATACTTTAATTGACATATTTATTCTACGTAACTCTCCGAGTAACGCCAGCCTTCATGCTAGCGAAACGCCTGCCTTGATGAGGTTGTAACGCCTTCCTTGATGGCACTCGGATGTTGCTTCCGCGTGGGCCTTACTTGGACCTTCATCCGAGTGGGCTTCTGTGGAACTCCCCGAGCCTGTTGGGACCGACTCGCTGTGCTGGGCCTACCCGGATGGGTTCCCCCCGTCAGTAGCCCCCGAGTGCTTCGAGGTCTCGACACGGATGCCGACTGGTGAGCAAGCTGCGTATGCTCAAGTCGCTGATGGAGAGACCTCGATGGACTCCTGTGATACCTGAAAAAAGGTTAAGTTTGTGCTAAGTGCTAGGAATTCGGTGATACCCACGCTTTCTGGCTGGGGAAGTCGGCTAGTGGCCTTCTGGGAGGCGTATCATGAATTTTGAGTGAATCCGAAATAGCGCCTGGGCATGTCCGAGTGGACCGTTGCCGACTTGTGCCCGCAGGGGGGACGCCTTCGATCTTTAGCTTTGAAACGGAGTCCTCGAACTCCGGCATTGAGTCCCGAATCAGTGAACCATTTTGCACCGCTGTGGCGTCGGTTCTGAATCAAGGACTATCTTGTGCCGCTGTGGATGCCGGGTTCGTCCTTAACTTGGGTGTTTCCGAGTGACCTGCGAACCCTGTTGGGTCGGCCATCGGCACCCTTTCGCAGAACTAGTCTGCTTCCGAGTGTGGCGGCCGGTGCGCCTCGGAATTGTTTGGTGGAGTCGGTACAACTTGTGACGTGTCCCAATGAGCCAAGCCGACTTCAAGCTAACTCGGCGTTCGAGCGCGATTCGACTCGATCGAGCCGAACCCGGTCGAAGCCGGCTTGTGGTCACACGGTACCGTCTTGACTGTAAACGGTACCGGCTTGTGGTCGAAGTCGGTTGGACAGAGCGCCTGCAGCACCGCAGCGCAATGATTTCGCCTTGAGTCCCGCGCGAAGCGTGCCCGAGACATCCGCTGCTGCTATGACTTCGCGGGGCGTCCGAAGCGATGGTTCATCATGATTGCGCCTCGAATCACGCGGGCGGTGCGCGCGGGATGGTTGCTGACGTAACGCTCGCTGGCCGAGACGCCTGGGACGTCGAGTCATGGCGAAAAAGGCGCCCGAATCTCGCGTGTTTCGCGGCGCTGCGGGACGACGGTTTGCCGCGGCGGTTTGCCGCCAGATGTGGCGCACGATGGTCGACGGTTTGCCTCCTCCCGCTATAAAAGCGGGCGTAGGGCGACTGCGGCTCCCATCTGCCTTCGTCTTCCTCGCGCCCAAGCCCTTTGCCTCCAGAGCTCCGCCATCACGCATTGCTTCCCTTCTTCCCGAGAAAAACACCCGTTTCGCCGCCGTCCTTCGACCATCCGACCATGTCGCGCGTCGGCAAAGGCAAGAAGACCGACGCCTCCTCCTTCGCCGCCGCCACCCATTCCGAGGGGTGGGAAAAGGGCGACTGGGTCCTGTCGGTTGTAACCGACCGGATCCTCTCGGGCTTCGCCGGCGAGGGACTGCTGCTCGCCCCGCTCCATCGGCAACTGGAGGGCTCCGTATCAAGAGGAGAAGCCCGCTCCGCACGCGCACGAACGCGTGATGATCGTCCCGTTCATCGAGTGGGGCTTTCTCGCTGCCCCCGCACGACTTCGTACGCGGCCTTCTCTTTTTCTACGGCCTCCAACTTCACCATCTGAGCCCCAATGGCATTCTGCACATCGTGTGTTTCATCACGCTGTGCGAATGCTATCTGGGGACTCGGCCTCACTGGGGGTTGTGGAAGAAGATCTTCCTGGTGAAGGCGCAGCCCATCAAAGCCGGCGGCCGCCTATCCGTCTGCGGGGGAGCCGGTATTCAAGTCAAGGCCGGTGCTCGGTACTTCAAGCTGCAACTCTCGGACACCGTGCAGAAGTGGCAGGACGGGTGGTTCTACTGCCCGGATGAGCGCATGCTGACTGATCATGAAGGGCTCCCCCCCGTACACCGAGGGTCCTCCCGAGTGGCGGAAGCGTTGGAGCGCCAAGCCCTCCAGCACGGAGATGCCGAGGTCGACCGACTCCTGAGGAGGATCCAGAAGCTCCAGGAGAAAGGACTCACGGCACCGACCTCATCGCCACCTGGTTGAGTCGGCGAATCCAACCGCTTCAAGCCAGGACGCACCCGATGTGGGAGTACTCGGGCGCGTCCGACTCGACAGGGTATCGGTCGATGGGCTTCCGGATGATCTTTTCATGGATCTCCTGAAGAACTTGACCAAGGAGCGAACCGGACTCACCAGGGCGCCGCACGTGACCCCCTTTTCTACCGCCAAACCCCCGCCGACTGTAAGTGTCTCGCATTCCGAGTCGGATTCTTGCATATTGTTGCTTATTCATTCCTCCTAACACCGAGTCTTTTAATGCTGCAAACTTTCCTTAACTTGAACTCCATGCCGCCACTCCCGAGCAAGTTCAGCTCCGGAGGCGTTGGACGATGTGGAGGTCGACGAAGAACCCCCGAGGGCGGGGACCTGGAACGGGGGCGCGCGTTTAGGTCGACTCGGATACTGAGTCGGAAGGGGGTCTCTCTGACCTTCAAACGGAGGCCGTGGAGATGACGGCCTCCGAGTCTAGGACTCCGCAAGCGGAGAAGGGAGCCGGCTCAGGCAGAGTCAGCCGCCAAGCGGGCTCGAGCCGAACCTGCCGGCCCCGCGGCACAAGTTCCGGCTCCTGTTGCCAAGCCGACTGCGCCCCTGCCGGCATCCGTCAGTTCCTCGGGGTCCGCCGCCCCGGGGAAACCGAAGAAAAAAGCAATCCCCACAACCACCAGGTATGAATCTTTTTTGCTTTGTCTCATACTCCAGTCGAAGTAGAAGAATGTTGAAGTCGGTTTGGTGTTTTTTAATGTCACAGAATCAACCAAAAAGAAGTCTCCGACAAAGGATGGGAGCTTCGTCATCCGGGCACTCGTACCACGGTCACTTGCGATGATGTCCATGGGTCCCGTGCCGGAATGTTACAAGGTCGAGGCTTACATTTAGTCTGTTGCGTCCGGACTT
>JAGXJF010004366.1:0-345884 GCA_019208055.1 Stipa capillata
GGCTGACAGTTTTATGCTCAGCGGGACCCGCGAAGAGAGGCTTGCCGGGCCCCTCCTGACTAAGTCGGTGAAGTATCCGCCCCTGGGCCCGCGCGTCAGCGACCAAACGCGGGCCACGAGGCGCGCGGTGATTTGACCCAAAGGGGCGGAAAGGGGTGACAGCGACGCGGCTGCGCGCGGGGCAGCGCGCCTGGCCGGTCAACAACCCTGTCAGACGGACCCCATCCCCTGACAGGGGCTATGGCAAAAAGGGATTTGCCCTGCGGGGATGGGACTGGCCTGATCGATATCATGCCCATACGGGACTGAAGCATTTAATGCCTGAATGACAGGCATTAAATGCCTCTGCCGGGACTAAGGCTTATGGAAGAAGCCAGCTCACTGCTGCGGCAGCCCGGAGGAGGGCCCCACAGGGGGGCCCCACGACCCCCGAGCGCCACCTCCCCCGAGCAGCCCCTTCGGCCTCGGAGAGCGCCAGCTGTCCCGGTCTGCCTTGGCCGACCCGGGCGCTCGGGGAGCGTCCGTCGGGGGGTCGCTCGGGACTCCGCTCGGGGGAGGTGCTCGAGGGGTCCGCCCGGGGACCCTCCCGAGCACTCCTCTGGGCCCACGCCTTGCGGGATGCCGGTCGCTCGGGGAGAGGGCCCCGATCGCTTCCTTGATTCTTGGGCCTTGGACCCTCGGGACCGCAAGGCCCTTAGATGGCTCGCACGAACGTGGCACTCGGGGGAATCCCCCGAGTGCCCGGGTTTGACCACCGGGCCCCACCTGCTTCTCCAGCGGGGCTTTTGCCGATAAGGCCGCCACGTGTCACGCCCTGTGGCCTCTGGTTGGCCTGCGCCGGCGGTTCGGGGGACTGTGGGTCCCATTCCGCCGACAGTTGCGGCATCTCAGTCATACCTAACTGCACCATCACCTGCAATGCAAGAGAGGAAATACAGTGAGCACACTTTTGTATCCCTGGTAGCTGCGAGGTATACCTTTTCACTTACTTTCAGAATGTGGCAGCAAAGTATTCCATCCCTTTCAAATTTGCAGCATTGGCAGCTGTACACCCTGTTTTGAACATCTGCAGCAACTTGGTAGGTTCTTGTTCCATACTGTGGTACAAAACCCACTATAGAAATCAGCAAGTACATGTTGTTGCCTATGTGCTGGCAATTATAAGACATGCTTGAATGCATTTCTGCCTGGAATCTGTAGTAAATGTTCCTAGGATACAGCTTCGCCATCTGAACTTCAATTGGGTGTCTGCACCATGTGCCAGGCACAGTAATGGCTGTATCGGCCTCTTGCTTGTCCTCGGCTGTCATAATTTTTTCTTGTATTGCGGCATATTGTTGCACAAAGTCATATATGGAGTTTTGGGGGTTCACATACTTCTTTAGTACAGTATTGAATCCCTCACTATGCTGGGTGGACTGGAGGAAGGGATAGAAGTCGTGTGTGAAGTAGGCGGGCACCCACCAGCTTCTCTTGTCGAAAAGATTGGCCAGCTCTTCATTGTCTCTGACTGTTTGTCTCTATATCATGTTGTTCTATTTCTGATCAAATTCCTCTACAGACAGGCTATTGTTTATGCAGTCTTCAAATTCTGCATGTAGCTGTGGCCTACGACCAAAGAAAGATCCAAGTTTTTTAGTCGCATTTTTCATTATGTGCCAGCGGCAATTTCTGTGTCTTGCAGCTGGGAACACCTGGTCTATTGCATTTCTCATTGCAAAGTCTTGGTCTGTAATTATATTGGCTGGTGGCAAACCTCTCATTGCTTCAAGAAATGTCTCAAACAGCCACACAAAGCTTGTTATGAGCTCATTCCTCAAGAACCCACAGCCAAACTGTATTGATTGTCCATGGCTGTTTATTCCAATAAAAGGGGCACATGGCATCTTGTAGATATTAGTCATGTATGTGGTATCAAATGATATACAATCATTGAAGAATTTATATGCTCTTCTAGCTGCACCATCAATCCAATATATATTCTGTAGCCTGTCTTCATCATCCAACTAAAATTTGTAGTAGAAGTCTTTGTCCTCAGTTCTCATCTTTTCAAAGTATGTCATTGTGTCTTGCATGTCTGTGAGGCGGTGCTCAAGACGCAATGATACTCTATACTTGGCAACATCTTTCACTGTGTATGGGATATTGTCAAGACAGCCATGTAGTTCTGCTAGTATTTGCATTTGACGGCTCGTCTCCAAATTGCATGCGTGAAGCATCTTGATGAATTCTTTCTCATCATCTGGTATGTGTCGGTGTGATCGTAGGTAACCAGTTAATGACCATTTCACTATGAGGGGATGATTGTGGTCATCGTTGAACTCAGTCACCACCCAACTGTTATTCTGGTGTTTCACAATCATCCGGGCAGTGCAATCTGTCTTAACAGTAGTGTTTTTCCGCCGTTGCTTCATGATTGGCTTGGGTTTTTGCGTGTCCTCCTTGTCTTTTGCATTTTTGCTAGCTTTGTGGCACACTAGTGAAGCCCTGGTAATTTTTCCATGAACTTCAGACTTCCTCCTGTAGTCATACCTTACCCCAAAACCCTTGCGTCTGGCATATACCTTGTAGTGCTTCTCTGCCTCCTCCAAAGTGTCAAATCTCATCAACTTGAATGGCTGCTGTGGGCTAGACATAACTTCAGGAATACCATCATTTCCATTGTTGTCAAGAGCAAGATGAGGTGTGTGTTCACTAGAGCCATCCAAAGTATGTTCTGTGGTGGCATGCAAGTTGGAGTTTTCTGGACCATGCACCACCATGTCAGATGCGTGTGTTGTCTCAAAATTGGCATCTTGATGAGTAGCACTTGGTGCTGCAGGGTGTCGAGTCATGGCCATTGGCAATGCGGGAGGGGGGGCAGATAACTGTTAGATAGTAACATGGTAAGTTGGTATATGTAACCCGGTAACACCGTATATAAAACTAGATAACAACTGAGCGGTATATGAAGGATGGTGTTAAATTCATACCTGGATGAGATTGGTTAGGGTGAACAAGTTGTTGTTGAGGGTTTTGGGATTCTGGATGCATTTTATCAGATTTATATACATGCCTGTTATTTTTTACCCTCAAAATTAGGTGCAGCTGACATTTTCTGAAGTAACTATGTGTTTTTTTTTCGAAGGGTTGAGTGCCAAGGCTCACATAAATTCAACTCAGATGTCCTCTGTTTGGTTGGTGCTGGCATGTTTTTTGGAAGATGTTTTGATATCTACAAATATAGTTGTGAAGGAAAAACAAACGGGGTCTGTAGCTTATATCAGATGTGTGCTTTCTTTTTGATGCTGGGTGACATAGAGCCGAACAATGTGCAAAATTTCTGTGATGAAGTGATGTTAGTTTTTGTTGCTTTTTGGGTCAATTATGATAAGGTTTGTTGGGGAAAATAGTACTTACCTGGTTATTGAAAGGATCTGCTTTTGTTCCCTTTTTATATTGATTTGGGATTAAGAGGAACCACATCTGCCATATTTGTTTCCGTACATGACTTGAGGAAGAAGAAGATAGGGGAGAACGAGGCAGTCTACGCGTGAATGGAGGGGGCGGGTGGACAGGCTGGCTTCGCTGGAGAGTCCCGCGCGCTTCGGTGGAGAGCCCCGCGCTTCGCTAGAGGTTTGGTGGGCAAATTCCGCGCGCTTCGCTGGAGAGTCCCGCGTTCTGGCGCGCGCGCGCACGATCAGCCCAGTTAGCGGCCCAACTCGAAGGAGTGACTTGGGGCCATCGGCCCATCGTTACAAAGGCTTAGCTGGGGCACGATTGCCGTGTAGTTCGATCCAACAGAGAAACGACGAGGAACGTGCTTGCCGGCTCTATGAATATTTGTCAGTGACTGACTGGTGGGCCCGATCTCTCCTCCCATCTGTCTCTTTTTAGCTCGGCTCGAGATCCAGCAGACTTCTCCCCCACATACAGACACAGCCGCGCAAACGATCCGGCGGCGCCACCGAAGCCCAAACACCCCCTCCATGGCTCGCTCCTCCTCGCAGTCCCAGTCCTCCGTCGGCGCCGGCGCCGCCGCCGGCGGCTCCCGCCCTGCCACCGTCGGCCCCCGCGGCACGCCCGCCGCCGCGGCCGGTATGCGCCGCCGCCCCGGCCGCACCTCCTCCTCCTCGTCCGGCGGCAGCGGCGGCTTCTCCGGCGGGAACAACATGCTCCGCTTCTACACCGACGAGGCCCCCGGGCTGCGCCTCTCCCCGACCATGGTGCTCGTCATGTCCCTCTGCTTCATCGGCTTCGTCACCGCGCTCCACGTCTTCGGGAAGCTCTACCGCTCCCGCACCGCCGCTTCCTCCGCCTCCGCCTGATCCGGTGGTGCCCTTCCTGTTTCTTCTTCCTCAGATCAGAATCACATCAGATCACATGGTTTTTGGGTGTAAGAGATCCAAGAGGTGGTGCCTTGCTTGATCCTTTACCTCCTGAGTTAGATCTGCAAATCAACTTTACTAGTTTAATTATGGTGCCCTTTCTGTTTCTGTTTTACCATGTTGCAAGGAATCGTGGCTAGTCACTTGTGCTTGTGAATTTGACATCACCATATATGATATGTGCCTCTTGGGGATTGGGGTACAGTTTTGCATCTTTTCTTGCTAACTTAGATGTGCTTGTGAGCATTCCTAGTGCAATTTTGCATCATGGTAGCTCCATCTGTTGCTTAATTTGTTACCTGCTGCATTTGTCCATTAATTGGCATTACTTAACTTCTATGTGGTGCACTTCACTTTCTTTATTGCACTGGCATTTGTGATCATTTATAAATTGGAACTAGGCTGGTGCCTTTTACCAAATACTCCACTTGCTTGCTTGGTGATCACAGGAACACGTATATGAGAGCTTTGATTTTGGTTTACTGGAGGGACTTTTTAGTTATTCCAAATTTCTGAACAGTTCAATTTCTCTGGAAATGCTGTATCAAGTGTCAACATGATATCTGTCTTCAAAGGATTTTATTTAGGCCCTCATGGTATAGTTACAGTTAGAACTAAGTAGGGCAGGTGTTTCTTATGATATGACAGTGCACGAAGTAATTGTTCAAATGAGTAGATCTCTTAGAGAATCTTTCTTAAGTTGTAGGTAGATATCTGCCTCTCGTATGTTTGGTTAAGCATTCGCAGTTATCCCCGTGATAATAGTTGCTAAGCTTTGTTGCAATAAATATTTTCTCTGTATTTAGAATAATAGTTATGCCATGTTCGTAACACCCATAATGCTTTGTTGTCTTGATGGTTGCTGATCTCTCTTATGGTGAGAAATCTGCTTAATCTTTGACGGAATAAAAAATGCTGAATGATCAATCTGTTTTACAGTTGATCTAGAATTGTCACAAAATCTAGTTACCTCTTGAGTAATTCACATAGTGATGTACCTCTAAGAGATGTTATTCTGTCCTTATCACCATTGCCACAACTTTTGCTATGTGCCTTAATCATGATGGTACTTTTGGCGAAGTTGCATGTTTATACTGTAGTGACATGTCTATTTGTCTGAGCATTGGTTTGTCAAATTTGTTCAGCCTGTTGCAAAACCTCAGGTTACACTCTTGAGTGCTGTTCTGCATCATTCTGGAAAGACCTAGAGTTTGTGTGATGTAACTGGTAATGATCACGTTATGTGAGAAGTTTCTGTGTCATGAATCTGTAGGTGTGCCTTAATTTTCTTTTCACTAAAAAAAATGGTAGTCAGAAATGAGGGCATCATATTTTACGGTAACAAGAATGGCATGTCTCAGATCCTAGTGCGAAAATCATGTGTTTTTGTATATGGAAGAGATTAAGTTTGTCTACTTGTTCCGTAGTGGTGGTATAGTGGGCACAGGTACCACATGGATTAGCTGATTTCAGTAGTTCTTTTGAGGGATTCTTGCGAAGTCCTTCTGTGCTGTCGGACACGATGCATGCTTCTCTCCTAAATTTTGGTTTTTAGCTATGTTGATGGGTCCATTACTAGTTATCTGCGATTAAGCATTTTTGTTCTTCTTCTGTTTATGCGAGCGGTCAATGATATGGTG
This sequence comes from Stipa capillata, assembly GCA_019208055.1. Classification (NCBI taxonomy): domain Eukaryota; kingdom Viridiplantae; phylum Streptophyta; class Magnoliopsida; order Poales; family Poaceae; genus Stipa; species Stipa capillata. Next base: position 6,008 of record JAGXJF010004366.1, read on the forward strand.
AAAGAGTGGAAGATCATATTTTTCCCTGAGCATATTGTCACATCCTATGGTCTTGCAGGTTGTCTTGTGATCGCCATTACTAATGAGTAGACACCCTCAACTTGTGTTTGTGAAATGTGACTAGTTTCTAGTGGTGGTTTAGGACTAGAAATTAATGCTGCAGTATAGAAACATCATAAGCATCCTTGATGTTACTTGTGATCGATGCCAGTAATTTTGGTTGGGCGTGGGCATGTTTTGTCTGAACCTGTACTTTGGCTAAGATAGCGCTACGCTGCTTAGGCTTGCCATCATTGAGAAGCATTCAGTAACCAAACTTAGCAACTAAGAAGAGAACAAGGGATTAGTAACCTTGTCCAAATAAGCAAGTGATTGGACTGCTCCATGCTTGAGTTGCGCTAGTTCCTGGTTCATCTGTGCTAATGCTTGGCTGACTAGCTCGGCGTCTGTGATGCAAAACTTGGTGAAAGCTTGTCAAATTTCGAACTAAAATCATGGTCGTTGTTGCCGTCCACCAACGTGTCCACGCATGCAACGGCACTAAAACATATATATCCTGATACCATCATTAGTTAGCACAAAACACCACCCCAAACAAATGTAACCACGACAAAGGGGGATAATTAACCATTAATTAGTGCTCCCTGTGTACCTAATTGTATAACAAATCGTAAGATTGCAAACTAGGAAAAAGAAATTGTCTGATGATCAAAGCAATGTAAATGTCAGAGAGAAGTAGGCATGTGCTGCTTGCTATATAGGAGTAGTCGTATAATTTACCTGGAGTCGTTACGTTGCCGTATTGGTACACTAGTTGGAGATACTACAAGTGCAATAGTTTGCATCTATACGCCGCATTTCTAGAGGTAGAGGACCAGAATTAACCACACTTTGCAGCCTGTGGTTCCTCATATCAATAGCGAGAACCCATGACTTGAGGTGCAAGAATTTCACCCTGGCCGTCAGTTAAACAACATCGCGATCGCCATCGCCGCCGTTCATGCCGTAAGCGGGCTAAGACACAAAGAGGTTCTGCAAGCCTCGCTGCTCCGGCGGCCGCGGCGGCGTCAGCGGCAGCTCGGATTCGGAGACGGCGATGTCGGAAGTTCAGAGCGTGCAGTCCTTGTGCCAATCCACACATGAATCACTCATCTTTCTGTTGCTCCATGTGGTGATCGTCCAGCTTTCCATTCGGGAGGAGGTGCACCCGGTTTCTCGATCATAGATACCAGGAAGCGGGACGATGTCGAATTCCGACTCGAAGAACCTGGGGCGGCCATTGATGAAGACAATGCCACGGAAATACCTTGCATGGCCTAATATCTGGTTTGATTTGTCGACAGCAGTGATATACTTCATCGGCAGCGGCAGCGGCCGGCACACCGCGGAGTGTGTGCTCGTCGCAGAAGACGATGCCGCGCCAGAGATCAACCCAGCCCATGGTGCCTCCGAGCGCGATCACACTGGATGTGTGATGGTGAGAGATCCGGACTCTAGTCTTGATGGGGATTTCCACCGGGAACTCCCTCTATGGCGACTCAACACACAGCATCTTGAGCTCCATACCTCGTCGGTCTCGGAGTCCAACAGGTGGAGTAGGAGCTTGTTGGGCGTGGCTCCGATGGGAAAGCGCGGCGATGGTGTAGTGGTCGTCACCGCGGGGGAGTGACATGTATATATATTTTTTTACTTCAGTTTTTAAGAACAAATAACTATCTAACATATTGTTGACTTCGCCGACGATCTCATTATCGTCGATCTTCATACATAATCTGCTTTTTACCGTAACTAGTCCAACATGTATACCATTTCTAAAACCGCTCTTAATTAAGTGTGCCTAGATTTGAGTTCTTGAACATTTTTTCATTATCGTAGCCAATGCATGGACGATACATCCACTCTTTCCCTTATTAACCATATCCTCTTCTAGCTTGACTAAAAGCAAAGATACAATTGATGTACTCTTCAGTCGTACGGTTCTCAGCATACATCCACTTCGATCCATCTATACAGCACAAAACAAAATATTTTTATTCACATTCATATAACAATTAAGTGTTAAATATATATATACATGTAATAACAATAATATATTAATTAACATTACATAAATATATATTAATTAAATTAGAGAAATTAAATCAATAATGTTCAATTTCTAATTATATATTAATGTAATTAATTAATTAGAGAAAATTAATAACCTATATCTCTAATAAAATCTTAAATATTAAAGAATTTTACTAATTACAAGCTTTAAATTACCAAGATCAAATGGATATATTAATAAAAAAATTATCCAACAAAATACCTCGAAATTCCAACTTCACCAGCCAGCTGCAAGAATTGAATGACCTAACCCCTACAGCTCTGCTCAACTACGCCGACGGCTGAATAACAGATCTCGAACGGTTCAAAGCGAGAACCGTCTAGGATGATGGCAATACCTCAGTCATTTCTCTAACAAACGGTATGCGATTCTTTGACGCTTCCAAAAATCAACCATCTGAGATATTCCTATTATCATGGACGGTTATCTATTTCAACCATCTGAACTAATCAGACGGGTTGTTTTATAAGCCGTTTGTGATATCTTGTCATCTCTGACGATTAATTTTATTTAGCCGGTTTTTTTATAAACCAATCGAAATTGTATTTATTACATACTGTTTTTAATAACCGATTGACCTCTATCGGAGCAAGCTAAAGAGCCCACTTCATGGAGTCTAAAATACTCGTTTCTGTAATAGTGCCTCCACATGCCCAACCATGCTTTGGCAAAGAGATATATGGCAGTAGGATTTATTTTCTCATTTTGCCTGGATCATTCAACTGCGTGCATGCATTATTAATTATTCAAGTTGTGGTACATCAAGTGCGTGCACTGCATGCTACAGTCCCAAGTCAGGGTTGGTCGCATTATGCTACCCTGCCTACACAGAAAGAATGTTTTACACAGTACAGCTCGATCGAATCGAATCGTCCCTTTGTGGCACAAAGTAGTATATGTGATTTGGTTTTGGTTGTTGGAAGGCACGTTAGTGTGTGTTCCTGGTAGTATATGTCTGATCAAAGAAAGAGACCAATTCAACTGCAGTTGATTGACCTTTCTGAGAGTCAGGCTGCGGAGAACTCAACAGGTAAAGGTGGGACTCGGGCCGGGTTATTCCGGGCTTGCCCGAGGCCCGGCCGGCACGGCCCGACGCACGACCCGGCCCGACACGCCTGGCAAACGGGTCGGGCTGGCACGGCACGACACCTCGGGCCGGGCCGTGCCTGGAAACGGCGCCCGATGGGCTGCACGGCCCCGCACGATGCAGCGGGTCGTGTTCGGGCCGGCCCGGCCCGTCCCGCCTCCCCACCCTAAATCCAGCCCACCCCGATTCCCCACCCACCCCGATTCCCCACACCCCAAATCCCCACCCCGCTCGGCCCGACACGTCCGGCCTCCACTGCCCCTCCTCCCGCGCCGTTTCTCGCCGGCGCCGCCGCCCGTCCCCTCCTCACGCCGTCTCCCGCCGCCCGTCCTCCTCGCGCGCGCTGCGCCTCCATTGCAACTCCTCCCTTTCTCTGTCTCCCGCCGGCGCCGCCCCCTCCTCGCCCGGTCTGCCGCCGGCGCCGCCCCCCTCCTCGCGCGCTCCGCCTCCACCGCCCCTCCTCCCTCGCGCCGTCTCCCGCCGGCGCCGGTGCCCGCCCCCTCCTCGCGCCCTCTCCTGCCGGCGCTCGCCCCCCTCCTCGCACGCGCCCTCTCCCGCCGCCCGCCCCCTCCTCCTCCCGCGCCGGCGTAGCTCCTCCTCCCCGCCCGTGGCGTGCCCGTGCCGGCACGGCCTGGAGGCGGCACGGTGGGCCACCGTGCCATGTTTGGGCTGTCGCTGCGGCTGCGCGTGCCGGCACGGTCAAGCGGCGGCACGAAGCACGCCGGACTCGTGCCGTGCCGGCACGGCACGGCCCGAGTCCCACCTTTATCAACAAGCTAGGTACCAGCCTCTTTAGATGGTTTCTTTTCCTAAACTGATCCGCTCTCTTTTTTAAATGATGGAAGAATAATCTCCTAGTCTCTATCTGTATTGCGAGATGAATCAATACTCTATAGACAAATAGTAGTGGTAACACTTTTAGCTATAGCTAGCTGTATGTAACAAATCATCATGAAAGAAATCATACGCTTGTCTTGCAAAGCCAGCCTAGCTAGACACCTAGGTAGGGTGCTTGCTGATTTCCTGAGTAGAAGAAGACAGTTGAGAAGAAATATATGCATTCTTTCATGGCTGTGAAGGAGTAGCAGGTGATGTATCCACCAAACCAAAAGCCCGGCGGGTGCTAGCTGTAAATGGAGCTAGGTCCATATATATGGCTGCAGGGTAGGTTTTCTTTTTGTTTAGGTCATTCTAGCTGTAAACAAAGAAACACGGTACGTGCCTTGTGAGTCGCGTGCAGTCCCAGGTCAAGGTCGTTCACATTATGCATGGTACTAAAACAAAGAACAAAAATGTTGGGTTGGTAAATCCGATTCAATTCGATTCGATTGATTGGTTAAATAAAAGAGTTATTTATTATCGTGCTAAATAAATCGTCCCTTGGTTGTGAAAGATGCATTACATTACGGACATATAGAGTCAATGCTTGCATATATAGCTCGATCGAGTCGTCTCAAAGAAAATAAATGATGCAAAGCCTTTGCTTCGGTCTTGCTTATTGGCGGCCATGTTAGCCTCGCTACATGATCTGCTACAGGATTAAAGAAAACGGTCATTCTTTTGCAAATCACTCTCTAGCTTTCCCAATTCTTACCTCTCTTAACTCTCTAGTGCTGGTGCATGCATGCACCTTCAACTTTATTGTTCAGATGCCTCTTAACTCTTTTCTTCTTCTTTCCCCTAAAAAAGAGAGGGGATAAAATAAATAATGTTGTTAATCTTCTGATTGGTATCCGGAAGTTGCATGGGATGTGTCCCCAAGGGAGCCTCATGCATGACAACACGTTTAATTCCCCTTAATGTATAGGATCGATGTGTCATAAAGGGCAAAGAGTTTGTGCTGCCTAATGCCAAAAGTTCTTATTTTTTTGAATGAAATGCGAAAGGTTTAAAGTGCCAAGATACAACTGCAAGGCATTTGGCATGTGAAATATCTTAGTGATGAAATACCTACAATACAATGTCGATTGGTGAAGATGCCTGGAGAATAGCTAGCTAGCAAAGTTGTGTGAATACTGAGTGAATAGATGCTCCATTGGTGGAGGAGTACTTACCCTGGACGTAGAATCGTATCTGTCTTTTCTAAGGGAATCATCTATTAAGGGAAAACCTTGGAAGCATTACGAGTATTTACTAGTTCCTCCGTTTCGAGATACATGGCGGACTTCTCTAATCGTTGATCAATAACTTACAAAAAATACTGATCAGTCAGGAATAAAAATAATGCATTAAATTTGTCACGTTTCAAGAAGAATTTTTCTGTGGTGCTATTTGGACTTTACCTTTGCAAAAATGAAATGGAAAATCTGATGATGGTAAAAACAAACAAAAAAAGACTTAGTGAAAGAAGGGGTTGCATGCAAAACCTCAAACCCACCACTTCCAACTTTTTCAAACGGTGGCTTCTCCGTCCCGTCGCTTGGCATCTTCCTTCTTCCCCCCCCTCAACTTCCTCCCCCATTTCTTCATTTCTACTGCGTCTTCTCCTCTCCTCGTTAACAAAAATTCAATCTTTTCGTCTTCTATCCCACTCGGCGGGGAAAGACTAATGGCGGCAACCCCCACGCGCCATTAGAGAGAAGAGATTCTCCTAGGAGGAGGAGGAGGAGAAATCAGCAGGGAGATTCGAGCTCCAACATCCAACAATGGGCAGCTACGCTTACAGGTACTGCATGTGCTTCACCCGCAAGTTCCAATCCCCGGACGCCCACCCGCCCCCCGAAGTCCGCGCCGCCCACCAAGCCGCTGCCTCCGCCCCTGACGACGGCCTCCGCCGCTTCCTCGCCGACGTCCAGGGTGAGCCCCCCGCCGAGGTCGACCGCATCCTCTCCACGCTCGCCGGCGGCGCCGCCGGAGGGATGGCGCGCCTCGTTGGCAGGTCCCCCGCCCATGCCACGCTGCCCACGCTCGACGACTTCTTCGGCTTCCTCTTCTCCCCGGACCTCAACCCTCCCATCGCCAACCAGGTTGGTTAGTTACTTACTTACTTAAGCTTCCTCCTTTGCCTCATCCTGATTATTGCTACGGAAAATTAGATTGATTGCTGCAGCACTGATCTAGTAGTTGGAGTTGTGCCGATTTTGGTTCAGTTCGTTTCATCTGCGATCTCTCTGTTCTTGTTGTTGTTGAGGGAATCACCTGCTCTGTCTTGTTATGCAATGCTAGTGAGTATACTTGCTTGGAGGTCAACGACCTCCTTTGGATTGGATGGAAGGTGAATGGCCGATGTGGACTGCACATCCGCAGTGGCAGTGGGCTCACCTTCGCTTTTATAGTGCACAAGACTAGAAATCCAGAGAAGGGGCAATCTTTAAGGAGTAGAATGAAAACTACCTCTTGTCAAAAGACAATCTTGATTTCATCACCCACATACCAACGATTTTTGCTCTACCATTTCTGAAGTGTTGTCATCTCTTACTTGTAAGAGAAAAATATTAACACTCCGACGCGCACGCTTGCACCACGAAATGAAATTCAGCATCAATTTAATTTTCTCATTCCATTACTCTGTGACTCTGTGCAATGTTCTGATTTGCCCGGCATTTCATATGATCGTTACAATTTAGTGACTCTTAAGCACCAGTTTTAGACTTGAAAGCCCACAACTTTAGCTCCTTATTCCACTTATAATGATTTGGGCTGTTGTACAAAATATGTGATTGGTGTTGCTCGGTGCTCATTACTCATTCGCATCGGCTGTTATTTTTCTGTTGTTCTACCTTACACAATGTCTCAATCTTGTTTTAATTCTCTGCTCAGGTTCACCAGGACATGTCAGCCCCGATTTCTCATTATTATGTATTCACCGGTCATAATTCTTACTTAACTGGGAACCAGCTTAATAGTGACTCCAGTGACGTTCCAATTATAAGTGCATTGCAGAGAGGCGTGAGAGTGATTGAACTCGATATGTGGCCAAATTCTGCAAAGAACTGTGTTGAGATTCTCCATGGAGGGTAGGAATTCTGCTTCCTCAAACATTTGATTTTATGAATACTTTCTCTATTTACATTACAGCAGAGCACTCGGGATGGTTCCAACATATCTTATATCATGATGCCCCTTTAACAAATGCCCTTCTGCGCTTAGCTCTGTTTCTGGAGTGGATTTGTTGACACTAGTGACATCAACTACTAGATGGTTCTGCTGTAGCGCACAATATTGATGCATATTCACCTATGAGCCTGTGAGTGTATTCACTGCGCTTCAATTTAAGATCCACTATAGCGAGGTCAAGTTAGCCAATTGTTCTCAAAGAAGCAATGTGAAAGCCTCTTTATGTTTCAAAGATAAGGCACACTGAAATTCAGTGTTGTACGCATAAGGTACATTTTTAATCAGAAATAATAGTAATTGTGGTTAGTATTGAATATTGTACATACTTCGGGGTATTTAGAACGGATAGTGTTGTTGTTTGATAAGATGCAGTATTGTATGTATAAGGTAGAATTTGACATTACGGGCTACATGTTTGCTTTTGGTACAAAAAAATGATCAGGTTGTGCTTCGAACTGAACAGTGTATATAATATTAGGAACTGGTAGAGTTATGGCATGATATACTATATAACTCTGTGTACCTTAATTTAGAAATTTATACCCATAAAAGGAAGGAAGGAACAAAAAACTTTCTACCTACACATGCCACTATAGCAACATTTCTCAAATCAAAATTTCACTTGACCTTAGCTTTTGTTTTATTAGCATCTCGATTATATCTTGTTTTTCAGTTTGTCAAGTCATAACCTGTTTCTTGAATTTACAACCATCCTTCCAATATGTTTCCTTAGACTTCCTTTTTGTGCCATTTGGAAGGACATTGACTGCACCTGTAGAAATCATCAAATGTTTAAAGTCCATTAAAGAACATGCCTTCTGTGCTTCTACGTATCCTCTTGTCATTACTCTAGAGGATCACCTCACACCAGATCTCCAAGCCCAAGTAGCTGAGGTAAAGTTTACCCTTTATATTCTTCACCTACATGTGTTTTGTTTAAATCCTCAATTCTGACTCAACAATTTTTTAGATGATCACCGGAACATTTGGAGATCTCCTTTATGTCCCTAGTTCAGACACACTAAATGAGTTTCCTTCTCCAGAAGCTCTAATGAAAAAGATAATCATCTCAACTAAACCGCCACAAGAGTATAAGGAATTTCTTAAAGCTCAGGATAATCAGAACATCAATGACAACACAGCTAATTTGACAGAGGAATGCAGCTTGACAAGAATAGATTCAAATGCTGACGAATCTGATGGAAAGGTCTGGAATATCTCCGCCTTTTGAGTTTGAAGGCGTGCACCTATTAACAAAAGGAAAAGCTCATTCAGCAAACAAATTCATAATTTCTTATTGTCATGAACAGGATGAACTGGATGAGGAAGATGAAGAAGATTCTGAGGAGGAGGATCCCAAATTTCAGCAGGATACTTCCTGTGAATATAGGAAACTGATAACCATCCACGCTGGCAAACCAAAAGGCCATTTGAGGGACGCACTTAAGGTGGATCCCGACAAAGTCAGGCGCCTTTCTTTGAGTGAGACACAGTTGACTAAAGCGACAGCTTCTCATGGTGCTGATATCATAAGGTAGTTGAAATATACCAATGGTTGATTATATTTGAAGTTCAGTGCACAAGCACGTTAGAAGTTTTAGGGTCAAATAATTGAGATACATAAGTGCAGTGGGGTTTATGAACCCAGCCACGTCCAATTATTTTGTTATTGTTGCATTTTTTAGTTTTTAATGTGTCAAAAAATTATTGATAACAACAAAGTTATAATAGACTCTGGCTTGGATGAGATATGACGCCCACAGTCATGCTGTTACTCTTACACAATGTTATGAATTGAATATGTCTAAAATTCTGGGGATACTTATGCAAAACAACAATTGTTACATCCACGGAGTTTCAATTGGTCACACCATACTGATCTTAGAGACTAGAGGATATATAAATCTCAAGGGAATTTGATGTCAAAGACCCTGGTCGAATATTTGGAAATGATGGATCTTCCTGTATGTGGCATTCCAAATCAATGTTTCTCTGTGCAAACATTACCGTATCTATTTAGTGTTTACTTTTCATTATGCGATATTCTTCCAAAAGGAAAGCTGATACACTGCTGGAGCTTGAAAACTTAGATGACCTAATTTAGCTTGCATCTTGGAAAAAGTTTATAGAGTTCCTTGAACTTCTGGTGAATGTTAGTCTGACACACCTAAATGTGATTTAGGTTCACTCAGAAGAACATACTGAGAGTTTATCCGAAGGGTACAAGGATTAATTCTTCTAACTATGATCCAATAAATGCCTGGACCCATGGTGCTCAGATGGTTGCATTCAACATGCAGGTTGGATTACAATTCTTAACTGTCATGACTCATGAATCATTGTTTCCCCATTTTTGCTTGTGTTTATCCTCACATAGTTTAAGTTGTTTGAGCGTCTCATATACTGAACTTACTGAATCTCTTGGAGATAGCATTTGATATCCAGTTAAAATGTTCAGGACCAACAATGACTTATATGAAGTGCGGACACCTGTCCTAATACTACTACTCTGCCAAACGTCACCTACTCAGAAAGAAGTTTCGATTTTGGCCGAATGACTTTACTAATTGGAAATCGTTCTTGTCTTAAACAATTAACATACACTACGACCAAGATTGATCCCCAAAGTGTGTCTCTCACTCGAAGTATTATACAGATTAATCTAGTGTTCTAGGTGAAGCTAAGCTGTTCTGACAAAACACCGAATGTAATTTGCATCCTGTAGTTGTGGTGAACTTATAATAGTTGACAACACTTTGTCATTGTTACACTTTCCTTGTTTTGATTGGCTTTCATTTTTCAGGGGCATGACAAATCATTAAGGTTAATGCAAGGATTTTTTAGAGCCAATGGGGGCTGCGGATATGTTAAAAAGCCCGACTTCTTGCTAAAGACAGGTCCAAATGGCGAAGTATTTGATCCTAAAGCAAATCGGCCAGTGAAGAAAACTCTGAAGGTCCATATATTTCTGAAATGAGAATCCGCCTGATGCTGCAGCCTGACTAACACATGCTCTATTGCTTAAGCAGGTCAAAGTATATATGGGAGATGGGTGGCGCATGGACTTCAGTAAAACTCATTTCGATGCCTTTTCTCCGCCGGATTTTTATGCCAGGGTAGGTAATTTCCATAGTGAAACTTTTTCGTAGTATCGAACTGGACTGGTTGCCCTTGAGTTGAAACAAAAGATTCATTCGGTTAACAGTAAAATATATAACTTATGTTGAGTGTGCCTGGTAATTAAGCAGGTAGGGATAGCGGGAGTGCGAGCAGATTGTGTGATGAAGAAGACAAGAAGGATCGAGGACCAGTGGGTTCCGGCGTGGGACGAGGAGTTCACGTTCCCGCTGACGGTCCCGGAGCTGGCTCTCCTGAGGGTAGAGGTTCAGGAGTACGACATGTCGGAGAAGCATGACTTCGGCGGGCAGACGTGCTTGCCGGTGTGGGAGCTGAAGCAAGGGATCCGTGCCGTGCCCCTCCATGACCGCAAGGGGAACAGGTGCAAATCCGTCAGGCTTCTCATGCGCTTCGATTTCGTCTAGGCTCTGCACTCTTTGTGTTGTGGCAGCAAGTCAGGAACACACATATTGTGGTTGAGCTCTTGTATCTATGAGAATGAGGATGAGATCAATCCCAAGGAAGGATAGCATCATGCGTCATGTGGGTTGTGCTTCAGTCTGGTGGTGTATGTAGGAGTAGTCATCTTGTCGGATAAGAATACTAGCACGGAAGCATCATAGTCCTGGTTTTCTTTTCCTTCTTGTCTTGTGTAGTCAGGGAGTTCTGTTAAACTGTATTTTGCTGTGATACAGTATAGTAAGTAAAAGTGCAATATATACTGGAGTAGTGAGATTTTGTGCTTTGGTTTATTCGGCAGGAATGAAGGTTTTCTTTTTTGAACATAAATATAGTTGAGTTGAGGTTTCAAGGATGGTTTGGATCTCAGATGTAGGGTTACCGTGGACACGTGATGCTTTTGTTGTTTTTCTTTTATTCTGTAGGGTGGACACGTAGCTATGGATTTTATCATCATTCATTCAGCAGTCTTATCCATTTTGTTGAATCCACCAACGGCGGGCCCAGAAGGAGCAGTTGGACTGATCTTCCTTTTCATTCCTTTTTTTTTGCATGTGAAATGGGATATCCATTGCTGGAAAAAATCTCCGGAAAATTGAATTGTTCCTCTGAAATTCAAGTAACAACTTAAAAAAATCAGATATGCAGTGATGTGCAGTAACCAGTGAAAAATAATGTACTGGTAGGTGTAAGCAGCGAATGTTCGGCAGTTGTTGTACCACAACTTCAGAGTGACCACACGATCAGCATGGCAAAAAAATGAAGGCCATCACATTTCATTTCCCAGGAAAGATTGGAATTTTTTCTACTGAAAAAAAGCTACCTTTGTTTTCTCTCGTTTTGGGTTCTTGCTCGCGGCTCGCCGCTTCTCCGCCTCCCGTCTCCGACCTCCTCTCCTCTCCTCATCGAAAGAAACAACACAAGCTCAGGTTGTTCTTCTCCGCCGCCGCTCGCCGGACCTCCATTCACTCGCTACCTCAGGTGAGGCCACCCTCTGGTTAACCAATATGCGTCCTTTCCCGCCGCTCGCCGGGATCCACCGCCACCGCACCACCTAGTGCCGCCGCCGTCGCCTGCCTTGCCGCGATGGCGTCCGACCACCCTCTCGACGCCCTCCTGGCCGCCGCCCGCGGCGCCCTCGCGCACCTCCACCTCCAAATCCCCCATCCCGGATCCAATCCCACCAAGCAGCAGCAGCAGCGCCAGCCTGACTGCCTCCTCCACCTCCACGTCGTCCTCACCAACTTCCTCCACAAGCCCCTCAGGTCATTCTCAAGATGCTTCGGCAACGACGACAAGCCCAAGCGAGGCCGGAGCAAACAGTTGCCGTTGCCGCCGGCCCGGGACACTGCAAAGAAGAAGCAGCAGCAGGTAGAGCTTCTGCTCTGCATTGCATTCGACGCCTTGGCACACAACCTGCATATGCTGCAGCGCGCCTGCAAGCAGAAAGGCGAGGAATTTGGTACCGCCGCCCTACAAATCAATCAATTTGAGGTTGTCAGGAAGGTAATCATCGGTAAGAAGGCAGATTTCGACGGGTTCCTTTCCAACCTGGCGTTCGCCAGGATGGGGGCGCCACCGGCAAGCCTTGTGGATGACCCACCGGCCTCAGCACCACTTGGCCGGGAGGGTGATGTAAGTGTAGTCGGCGACAGGGAGGGGGTTGACAGTGGTGGTGATAGTGCGCCGCAGCCACCACAGAAGTTTGCCGGCCGGTTGCTCAACATCCCATTGTCAAACGTGGAGCGGCTGCGGTCAACGCTATCCACAGTCTCATTGACAGAGCTGATTGAGTTAGTTCCACAGTTGGTTGGCAGATTGTCGACTTCAGCGGATAGCCATCCAGACAAGAAGAAGCTTTTCTCTGTGCAGGACTTCTTCCGATATGCAAAATTCGAAGGTATAGTAGCACCCTTTTTCAATGGGAGGTGTTCCTCACATGAGACATTACTTCTTTGGTATATAGGCTGATGATCTGCAATTGACAGAAACTTATTATGTGTCTCATCAAATAAAGAAATGGTATTATCTATTATGATGCTTAATAGACAATCACCAAATGGAACAACTGTAGGATAAATGTTGAAATGTACAAAATATGTTGATTTCTAATGATGTATATCAATAGTTTGTCTTATTCACATAGATGACCTTGAAATATGCAGATTTAGGATCTGTGCTAACCGTGTAATTCTGATCATCTGATGTGATATTCTTCTACTCTGCTTACCTAGAAAATGCATGTTAGGCTTGTGAGCTGTTACTTACACATTAACAGTCAGCCTCACTAACCACTGGAGAACATGGTAGTACCATCACATTGTTTTTCAATTTTAATAAACGCCACCCGGACTATGCGCTATAATCCATTAGACACTTCTCCAACAGTAATCTAATAGTTGCGAGGGTACTGTATCATCCACAGTTATACATCGAGAGCTCCAGATATTGGCTTGATGCTGTTATTCTGACACAAATATTGCTGAAATCTTACTTGTGAAAGGTTGCTTTGTTGATCTATTCGAAATGAATAGAGTTAGCTCTTGTCATGTTACTCCTAAGCTTTATTGTGTACTTGTGTTGCTGCAGGAAAGCGATTCTTTGAGGAGTTGGACAGAGATGGTGATGGTCAAGTCACCCTGGAAGACCTTGAAGTTGCAATGAGAAAGAGGCGACTGCCAAGGAGGTATGCTCGGGATTTGTTACGGCGCACCAGAAGTAACTTATTTTCAAAATCGATTGGGTGGAAACAATTTCTATCCTTGATGGAGCAGAAGGAAGCAACAATACTCCGGGCATACACCACATTGTGTTTGAGCAAGTCTGGGACACTTCAGAAGAACCAAATCCTGGAATCCTTAAAAGGTGCAGGCCTTCCGGCCAATGAAGATAATGCTGCTGCCATGCTGCGCTATCTAAATGCAGATTCTGAAGGATCAATCTCATACAGCCATTTTCGCAGTTTCATGCTTCTACTTCCTTCAGAGCGCCTTGAAGATGATCCTCGGTATGTTTAACGTATCATCTTGAGCTATTAAATATTTACATTGTACTTCTTAGTTGACTTGACTGAACATCCAACTAGACATGGCAATAATCACCATTTCTTGACTATCTGCTAGCAGTATTTGGTACTCAGCTTGCCATTTGACTTGTTTCTAAACATACAATTGTATTCAGGAACATTTGGTTTGAAGCTGCTACTTTGGTTGCTGTTCCCCCACCTGTAGAAATATCCACTGGAAATGTTTTGAAGTCTGCTTTAGCTGGAGGTCTTGCTAGTGCACTTTCGACCTCTATGTTGCATCCTATTGATTCAATGAAGGTACAAAAGCATGCTTCCTTTTACATTTTAGTTCAAACAAGTGTTTTTTCCAAAGCATTGATTCAGCAATGTCTTCACTTGATATTCACTAAAACAGGATGTCATAATGATCAAAGTGACTAAAGCCAAATATATAAATATTAGCTTCCACTTTATTACAGATAATATGAAACACCAGCGGCTTCTTGCAGGCTCCATGTTAGAGAATTAACCATACAGCCTTAAATTATAAATTTTAGGAGTCTTGACCATATGCAAACAAATAAAAGGTGATACAGATAGGAGAAGCAGAGGATAGGTCTCTGGAGAGCATTCACTGTATAATCTATCATTCTGAGTTTTTCCTCTGTGACTAATTGACAATGATTGTCCATCACGAGTCAGTTTATTTGACAAGGCATTACTTGCTGTGAGCTTACCATATCCTGTGTTTTGGCCTAGGCCGACTGAAGTTTAAATTATCTCATTGGGAGATTTTGCAGTTCCATGGAGATTTCTCATTCAAGTTCTTCATGTTTTTTATCAGACACGTGTCCAAGCATCTACGCTCTCATTTCCAGAGCTCATTTCAAAGCTTCCACAAATTGGGCTTCAAGGATTGTATCGAGGTTCTATCCCTGCAATTCTCGGCCAGTTCTCAAGGTGCGTTTTTTCCAAAGTTTTACATGCATTGTTATGTAGGCTGCATATTCACATCCTGTCATTTGCAGCCATGGTTTGAGGACAGGAATATTTGAAGCAAGTAAGCTTGTATTAGTAAGAGTAGCTCCAACACTTCCGGAGATTCAGGTACCTGTTAGTACTGTTCGTCGTGCAAATTTACCTTCTCTATTCTCTACAATACGAAGTGTTGAAATTTTGTATATTGCACTCGGTGTCTCATTTGCATTGGGCCTGGACCCGCCTTGTCAGCTTCACAACAGAAAGTTCTAAAACTTTGTAGCGATAGCATGAACTCTCTCTGGCTTGTCCCTTACCTCTCACGCTAATTAGAAACTTGACCTGCCTCATTTACAGAACCACATTCGTACCTTGTTAGCGTTCTGATATGTTTATGGACCAACCTAAGCCCATTTAGTAGGATTCCTACCTATTCTTGCAAAATTTACACTTAACTTATTTCTAGTCAGGGTGAGAAGGCAGCAGAGCTCTGGTAAAGAGGAAGTTAGCCTGCCTGTGCACACCTGTTTAATGACATCTGAACAAATAGTTTCTTGAACAATTGTTGTTCTTTATGAAATTGCTTGATTGCATACTGCTCTTTTCACAGGTGCAATCGCTGGCTTCCTTCTGCAGCACAATCTTGGGAACAGCAGTCCGTATTCCTTGCGAGGTTCTCAAGCAACGTTTGCAGGCTGGAATCTTCAACAATGTAGGGGAGGCCATTGTTGGTACCATGCAAAAAGATGGCCTAAAGGGCTTCTTCCGTGGCACTGGAGCCACTCTTTGTCGTGAGGTTCCTTTCTATGTTGCTGGAATGTGCCTTTATGCCGAAGCTAAAAAGGTATTCTGTGTTCTTACTAATTCTATATTTTCTTCACCACACCTTCAAATTGACATTCTGCAATCCTTATTTTGTTAACTTAATGGCCCATCTGCCTACCTTGAGCTGCCTTCAGTAGATATTAAGCTTATTATCAGCTCTGTAGATTTGAAAATCTTCATGCATCTGAAAATAGCTCCAAAATGGCAACTTGATTGAATTCTGTTCCATGCATCTATCAATAGTTGACTGACCTGAATTATTTCGTGTGCTTTGGTTTCTCAAAGATGCGCACAGTAAGGTTGATACCAACCAGGCCATAGTTTAAGGGCAGAACTAGTAATGCTTTTAGTCAAAGTTGTCCAAAGTTAAATGTTATTAACATCAGTTCTGGAACTTTTGCTCTTAATGGTCTGAAATTTAGAATCCTGTTTTAATTGCGATCTCTTATTAGTTGTCCAAAGTAAAAATGTATCTGATGATCATATTCATACCCTTGTTTCTGTAGGCGGCACAGCATGTCTTGAGCAGAGAGTTGGAACCATGGGAAACTATAGCAGTTGGAGCATTGTCTGGAGGGCTTGCAGCAGTTGTCACCACTCCCTTCGACGTGATGAAGACCCGGATGATGACTGCCCCTCCAGGCACGCCAGTCTCCATGCAGTTGATAGTCTTCTCCATCCTCCGAAACGAGGGCCCTCTCGGGCTCTTCAAGGGGGCGATCCCCCGCTTCTTCTGGATCGCTCCTCTTGGAGCAATGAACTTTGCAGGCTATGAGCTCGCCAAGAAGGCGATGATTGAAGCTGAGAGTGAGTCCACAGACTCTATGCATGAGAAGAAAAACCATGGTGAGTTCCAGAGGATGACAGATCCATTCACCTGTTTTGGCTGGTTACCTCTATGGTGTAAACAGAAAACTGAAGCCAATGCAACAGAAGTTTTGTTTTCCCTTGTTGCAAAGAAGCAGAACAAATTTTCCACGCTACCTTCTTGATACCTCTACCAAATGTTGGGTTCTTGTATCTTTTGCCCTCTTGAGGAAAATTTGTAGATTTCCTCCATAGGCCTTTACATCACTGTATTATAGTAGATGACAGGAACTACAGGAGTAGACATGCTGCTCTTTCCTGCAGAGCTCACATCATCTGTTGTTATTTCTTAAGCAATCCCTAGCCTTGTTGTCATGTGCTCTTTTTGTTTTCCCCCCTCTTTTTTCCCTGTCATGATCAATTAGCTATGATTTGTTTCTTCTTTAAGAATTGAGATGAAGTGACAGGAATTTTATTTTACCAAAAAAGAGCCGGCTCTGTTATGAGAAGCATACACATGTTATCTGAGAGAAGATTCATTAAGCTAGCCTGGAAATTGCACAAGCTCAACAGAATTCAAGGTTTGAGCCTGACATAATGTTCACCTACTTTGGGGAAGTGCCTAACTTCATGGCTGGCACAACAAAAAGCACCGATAGGTAGCAACATCGGTCGGTAGATACTATAAGCAAATAGTGCGGTAGGAGATCCTGCTTATCTAATTTAGCTGACTTAGGTATATATAGCTGCAAAAGAACTTGATGTTGTAATTCTGGACGATGGACTAGTTATTGTAGTTCTAGAAAATTCGGGCCCCTCCACCATGGTGACGACCGTAATCCTGGTTATAGCGATGGCCTTCTCCAGCGTAGTAATCATCGAAATCATCCTCGTAATCATCATAGTCATCATCATCCTCCTCAAAATCATCACGGATAATATTGCCTTCATCCCACAGAAGGCAGAAACAGGTCGCTTTCTTGTCCTTCCATTCTTTCCCACAGGTGTAGCAGAATTCATAGCCGCACCTGGAAGAAGCAAAGAACAAGATGCATGAAAAATGTTGACAGGAAACAAGTTTGAGACTGTGAGCATTAGTGCACGAAAGACACTAAAGAGGAAACAGCAGATTGACATGAAAAATCATTAAGCAAAAGTTGATTCTTGACGCTATAATTAGTAAAGATAATATGTTTTTATTCTCAAAAAAAGGAGAGATAAATATGCGAATGGGCACAATCGGAAGTAAATACTTACACGCAAGTCATATGGTAGCAACCCTCTGCGAGTTCAATCATGTGCTTGCATTTCACACACTGGCGCCACAGCCGCTGCTGTGCAAGGTTCTGCAACTTTTCATCATCTGGACGAGCGTGGGGGTACCTTCTCTTGTAGTCATAGCAAGTCATCCTATCATGCCATGGGACCTTACAGCTGATGCAGAATGAGCCTCTGCATTTGACACACTTTCTCAATGTGGCAGCATCAGCAAGAGTGTACTTTGAGGAAGATTCCTGCATTGGGTGCATCACTTCAGTCAGGGACATTAAGGCTGAGCACTTGGGATACGGGCAATAAATCTTTTGAGTAGGAGGGATCTGTCCTTCCCTGATGTGCTGCACCATGATCTCTAACAGTCGTGGCGATAGGAAAATCTTTGAACCATCTACAGTTAGCTTGGTACTGCAACCATCTTGTGGGCAAGCTGGGAGCATTCCATGGAGTAGCTTTACTTTCACATGCTCCTTCATGCAGCAGAAGCAAAAGCGATGTGCGCAGCCTTCAACTATATGAAATTTAGTAACATCAGTGTCTTCCAAGCAGATGGCGCAGGTCTCTCTTTTCTCCTTGCTAGCATTCACAGCAACAGCTTTCGCAATCTGAGAGAGTATCGAATCTCTTGCTAATTTCATCACATAATCAAGTTGGCTTCGTTCGACAAGTGAGATTTCACATTGCTTGAATTTCCTTTGTACTGACACAACCTGATTTATCATATCTGCAAGCTTCTTCTTTGTTGGACGCCAAATTCCAAGCATCTGCAATCCCAAAGATTACAAAATAAGCATGAGAGTATATTTTGTATATGTTGATCTAAAGGATTCAATCCCTTGACCGTTGAATTTACATGCACACCAAGTATCTGCACATGTATGCAAAATGTGAAACAGCAAATACTACTACAATGAACCCAGAACCAAGACCAGCACTGAACTAGACATGTCACTGGTATTCAGCTTTTAAGGGAAAATTAAAGTTCCCTTGCTACTGATGTACCATTTTACTCTTGAATCTTGGCCTACAACCTTTGTGAGTACTGAATACTGCTGCAATACTGCATTGTACACTGACATCTCACTAAACTAGTCAAATATATAGTGAGATTCATGTCCAAATATAGTATCTGAAAACCAACTTCCCTCCTCTGAATGAAACCTTTGAATTAAAGAGTTCAAAAAAGCATTTGCATGGAACATGGACTCAATAGTACTAATATTTTCAACTGAAACTGACAACAGAAAAATGAATCACCAATACAGAAAATCTCATTCTGCTTTTCTCACAGTATAACAAACAAGCACATCGGATAGCAAAATCCAAAAACTGTACAACAAATAATAAGGAACATCCAAATAGCAGTATAAGTTCATGTTTAAGCTACATTTAGCTAAAGACGGGAATCTCTTCTCGGTGTAGAGGTTTACTAACTGTATTTCCCTGCCAGAAAAACACTATATATCCGTTTTATGGTGAAATGGAAATGGGAGTTGATCCCGGTTCGAATTTTTTTAGCTAAAGATGGGATTATCCGATTATGTGACGATGAAATCATCACTTTATGGTAACTTTACGTCTACAACCCATTCATTTGCTTCTCCTCTCCCCTTAGATGAGGCTCCCGGTAAGACAATACAATTGAACAGCTACTGGAAGTCTGAAACTGTCGAGCATCCTAAACATTAGAAAACAGCATCACCAAAATATATGCTACTATGAGATAAATTTTCTGATGCAACACGAAAATTCTAAATTGACCTGCATACGCAAATCCGAGCCCTTCAATTAGTAACCACTAAGCAGTAGTAAAATAGATGATAGATGCAAAGATTTAGTGGTTGCATCATGGCATACATGGTTGTGCAGCGCCCTGTAATCAGTGACGATTCTGAGGCTCGGGATCCCCAACCCGAGCGCCGCATGGAGGCCCTCCTCGAGCGCCATTACCTCGAGCGTCATGCGCCCTCCCACAAACCCTTCCACCGGCTTCTGTATCCTGAGCACCACCTTTCCCTGGGGATCGCACACTGCCACGGCGAGCACCGCGACACCGGGGTCCCGGTCCCGCGGCGCCACGACCTCCTTGCTGGACATGCCCTTGAAGAAGACGCGGAAGAGAGGGCGGGTAAAGTCCAGGGGGCGCTCGAAGTTGTCGCCGTCGTGGGCCCACCGGTCCTCCGGGATGGCGGCGAGCGCGCTCGCGAAGAGGGCGTCGTGGGCGGCGAGGCGGACGGAGGCGGCGGCCTGGGCGTGGTAGGCGCGGCAAGCCTGGGCGTCGCGGCGTTCCTCCTCCGCGCGCGCGAGGTCGGCGGCGTGGACAGCTAGGGCGTACGCGACGTCCGACGATTCGGGAGGCGCGGGGGCGGGATGAGACGAGGAGGAGGAGGAGGAGGAGGAGGTGAAGGCGGTGGCGGCATTGGAAGAGGAGGGGTTATTGGGGGTGTTGGCGCGGAGGGATGCTTGGATGGCCTCGGAGAGCTGGAGTTGGAAGGCCAGGTCGAGGTCGGAGGCGGAGACGGCGGCGGAGGATGCGAGGGCGACCTGCTCGCGGAGGGCGGCGAGGTCGTCGTCGCCGGCCATCATCGGTCGGTAGCGGTGCGACAAAGACGAGGGTTTTGGCTTTGCTGCGAATACCTTGGAAACGGCTTCGGCTGGACGCCACCTCGTATCTTCTTTTTTTCGCTTTTCTTTCCCTTTTTTTTTCCCTTTTTCCCTTCAAATGACGCCACCTGAATCTGATCCTGTGTGTTCAAATTTTGAACAAAAGGGTGCAGTATAATACACGTAAATACTCCTCCTATACGAAAAATTGTTCCTTTTGCACGTCGCATGATGTTTGTGTAAAATTTACAAGTTCACGATATATACATAATATTTTTATTAAAAATAATCAACACTTCGAAGTATGATTTAGCCCATGTTCATATGCACACCGGTATCATCTACATATGTTTGTCAGCCACACCTAACTTGCATGCACTCGTCACAACAGAATTTGTGTTTTTTGTTGCCCACGTCTTATGCCGATGTTATTTTGAATTTGTTGGTGACATATTTATTTGTTGTCGTTTGTTGAGAAGATCATACCGACACAAGCATTGGGAGCACTAGCTGGACATGTTGTCTAGATCCTTCCTCTAGAAATGACTTGAGCTATCTTTCATAACTTTTGGTGATCAAATAATTAGTATTCCAAGCTTTCATATGATATAATTCCGTATCTAGACATTTTTAATTTGTTTGTCTTATAAGCTGGTTTTGACTCTTGTTACAATTCAGCTGAAGTATCTAGAAAATTTTCGTACCTATGAAATTTATTTGAAGCAATTCTACAATACAAGCATCTGTCACATGGATTTTCGTTCGGAGTTCCAATGAACATACAAGGGATTGGACGGACGTGATTCAATTAGTCGTGTTGGTCGGACGGCGGTGCAGCCCCGAGATGCCAAAAGTAGATGGCGCCATCTCACTTCCTCGTGCTGGGTTAACGATTCGAGCTCCAAAGTTCCACATCGCCATCTCACTTCCTCGTTCCCGTCCTCCGCCGGCGACTGCATTTCCGACGAGATCCACGCATGGCCTCGCCGCGCCACATCCCCACCGCCGCCGGATCCGGTGAGCCCCCCTCTCTCTCTCTCCCTCTCTCTCTCTCTCTCTCTCTCTCTCTCTCTCTCTCTCTCTCTGCGCTCGCGCGGGAGCGATTTGATTCGGTTATCCAAGGTGGGTGGAGACTGGAGACCAAGGTTCTGTCTTTGTTTGTGCTTCTACGCCATTTCTAGCGCAACGAAAATGCTTCTCTAGGATTTTAGTTGGTCCAGACTGCTGTTATGCTGCGTCCATTGGTACGTTTTGCATTGGTTACTGACGGCTTCACACCATTCAGTCACGAATTCATGGATAGTAATTCTAGATTTCTGATTTAGCACAGATTCCTCCACCACTCATGGACCGAGACCGAGATATCGTCTCCGGTTGCCGGCCCTGCAAAGGGAGAGGGCTCTCTCTACCAAGAGGAAGAAAAGCCTGGGGGTTTCAACCAGAGGAAAAGCATAGCATGGAATCCTGCCTTCTTCTTTTTTGAGCAATTGGAATTCACGGAAGAAGGTTTGACGCGATAATTCTTTTGAATCTGTCCGACCCACCTCGGGCTGCAACTAAACTGATCCCGTGAAATTTGCAAGTGTTTTAAATAACATGGAGCTTACTACGCTTAGTGACTCCCAAATGAAGCCAAATAGGAGCAATTGGATCATTACTCTGTTGGAATAAGCTATATAAGCCTGCATCGCATCATTCCTTTTAATTTTACCAAAACATTAGGATTTATCTTATTGCTGGTACATCTCTTTTCTCCCTTTTCCTTCTTTTTCTTTCTGTTGGAGAAACAGTAGAGCATGCCATATAGCTGGCTGTTACACGTTCCGTTTTGTACTGTATCA
The DNA here is from genome assembly GCA_019208055.1 of Stipa capillata. NCBI lineage: Eukaryota > Viridiplantae > Streptophyta > Magnoliopsida > Poales > Poaceae > Stipa > Stipa capillata. The sequence goes on from JAGXJF010004366.1 coordinate 28,174, forward strand.
CTGTCTTCACTGCGAGGTTTGTACCTGAATGTATTTTAACAGGAAGTTTTGGAACAGAAGACGAGCTGTGCAAAATTCTCCTACCGACAAAACTGCCCCAGAACCCAGTCCATGGTCTCCGGTATGCTTCTATGAAATTGCAAATATGAGACTCATTTTCTCCAAACATGCACAAAATGATGCTTCACTGATAAGCATGCACTCCCTATGATTCTTGTGATTTTCAGTATAACGCAACAGCTTTTCATCCATCAGTCCCCGTAGGTTAAACGGAAGGCTCAAGATGTTGGTCCATTTGACTGTACAAAGTACTCCAAGAGCGTCCGAACATCTGATACCCCTTAATTGCGCTGCACTTCCTTATATATCTGCCTTCACCTTCTCTTGAGATACCAGCAGCCACGTTGTATAAGGTCAGGGCTCAACTCGGAGTCTTATGATCTACCACTGAATCTCATTTTGTCCAATCTAACTGCCTTGTACTTTCAGCAGCCCGTTTGACGTGCTTTTGTTATCTCCCATTCTTTCTTTCAATTGTAAAATCCATACTGTTCAGATCACGCCACAAGCAAATGCTTGGTAAATAATAGAAGAGAGCTTTTTTTTCAGTTTCATCTGAATCCACATTAGCAGCAAACTACACGATCCATTTCAATTCCATTTGTCTGCCAATCTTTAGATTTGCCAAGGAAAAAAATTTACAAGGTTTTCTTATGTCTCTAACCTAATAGAGAGCAACATGATCAGATCAACAAGGTAAAATTGCTTCCATGCCATTATGCACTGATGATACAGCAACAATGCGTATAATTTCCATTTGCAAGTATACGATTGTCAAAAATTTCCGCGGGGAATCCCATATATAATGTGATGGCAACATGATCAGGATGAAGGACCCATTAATACAGCAAAATGTGTAATATCTCTCTGTAAGTTTGGAATTGATTAGCAATGGTTAGCTGGGGTTGTCGTCGTCGTCGTCGACGAGGGGCTCGATCCGCCACTCGCTGCCGTAGTATGAGTTGGGCAGGCCGAGCCAGAACTTGAAGGCCTCCGCCGCCCTCTTGCGCTCCCTCCTCCGGTCCTGCCTCGCCTGCGACGCATGCTTGCTGGTGAACATCCTCGAGTGCATCTCGATGTAGATCTTCTTGTACTTTGTCTTGTTGGGCGCGATGCCGTTCTCCTCCATGCACGCCACGACCTCCAGCGCCTTCCTGAGAATGCTCCCCGCACGCACACGTCCGCTAGCGCGTCGAGGAGCTCCTCGTCGGGCTTCAATGGCGCCGGCTTGCCCGTCTCGCACCGCTCCTTCACCTCGTTCCACAGCAGCAGCGCCTCCCCGGGCTTCCGGGCAATGGCGATCCCCTTGGCCAGGCTGCCGTACGTCGCCACATCCGGCTGCACGCCCCGCTCCTTCATCCTCTCCACCGCCTGCTTGGCCGCCTCCAGCATGCCCTGCCGGCAGTACCCTTCCACCAGCATGTTCCATGCCGCCCTGTCCACCGTCACCCTCGGGTCCTTCTCCATCTCCTCGAACACCTTGTGCGCCACCTTGGGCTGCCCCGACGTGGCGAACGCCTTCATCAGCGTCGTGTAGCTCACCGTCGACGGCGCCACCCCCCGCGACCGCATCTCGTTGAACAGGGCCAGCGCGCCGGCGCTGTCGTCCGTGAGCACGCACCCGTCGATGACGGTGTTGTACGTCACCACGTCGGGCTCGATGCCGGCGTCCGTGGACATCTCCTGGAGGAGCTCCCTGGCCCTGGTGATCTGCAGCTGCTGGCAGTACCCCTTGATCAGCACGTTGTACGTCACCCGGCTGGCGGGGACCCCTGCTCTGGCCATCTCGTCCAGCACGGCGTGCGCGCGCTCGATGTCGCCGGCGGCGACGAGCGTCGATATCACCGTCGTGTACGTGACGTGGTCTGGCCGGCTCGCCGGCATCGTCTCCCCCTCCCGCCGCATGGCGCGCACCATGGCCACCACGTCGTCGACGCGCCCGGCGTTCATGTAGCCCTTCATTAGCGTGGTGTACACCCTCGAGTTGGGCGGGTACGTCCTCGGCAGCAGCGGTACCTCGGTGCCCTCTTCCGGCTTGGCCCCGACAATGTCCTCGAGAACAGCGCTGTTCTCGTCGGCGACCACGGTGCCGACGCCGTTGCCGTCGTCTCCTTCCGCTGCCACTAGCCTGAGCAGCAAGCAAAGGTCTTTGCGGCCTTCGCGCATGGCCTGCACGATCCTCTCGGCCGTGGGGATGTCGCCGAAGCCGATGTAGGCCGCGACGAGGGAATGGAAAGTGGTGGCGCAGGGGGCGAGGCCGGAGGAGAGTATCCGCTCGAGCACGCGCGCGACGAGGTCTTTTCGGCCGGCGCGCGCGCACATCTTGATGGCGACGTTGTAGGTGAGGGCGTCGGGGCTCGCGCCGCTCCAGCTGCGCATCTCGTCGAACAGGTGGCGGAAGCGGCGGCAGTCGGCGGCGTCGGCACAGGCGCTGAGCGCGGCGTTGAAGGCGGCCGTGTCGGGGAGGGATGACAGAGAGGCTTGTTGGTCGGTGGGAGCGCGGTGGCGGAGATGGTGGAGGACGGCGTCGAAGAGGCGGAGCGCGTGGGCGGGACGGAGGCGGGAGACGGCGGAGGTGTATGCGCGGCGGTCGGGGAGGAGTCCCCGTCGGAGCATGGATAGAAGCAGAGAGTATGCGAGGTGGGCGTTGCCGGAGCGGGCGGCGGCGGAGGCGGCGAGGGAGAGGGAGTTGGCGTCGAGGAGGGCGAGGGCACCATGGGCGCGGAGGCGGGCGAGGAGCGCGGCGGCGCGGGAGAAAGTGTGGGAGGAGGTGGAGGTGTAGGAGAGCTGGGCGAGGAGGCGGGAGGCGGCGGTGGGGGAGTCAGGGAGGGAGGGAGAGGCGGCGAAGAGGCGGTAGGCGGCGTCGGTGTCGCCGGCGCGGAGGAGCGCGAGGAGGGCGTCGTCGTCGTCCGTGTGGTTGGAGAGTGGGGTGGTGGTGGAGGAGGTGGGAGAGATGGCCGAGTGGATGCGGTAGGTGCGCGAGGAAGAAGATGAGGGGGTGGGCGGCGAGAAGGGCGGTGGTGCGGACAAGGAGGAGCAAGGAGCAGCCGGAGCCGGAGGGTGGGGTTGGGGTTGGGGTTGGAGGTGCAGCATGATGTCGACGGCGATGGCGTCGGAATCGGAGGAAGAAGCGCGCCAGCTGCTCAGCTCAGCTCAGCTGTGGAGTGAAGGAGGAAGAAGAGAAGAGGATGACGCTGACGTGTGAAACTGTGCGCGTTTCAAAGTAATTTTCCATTTTTGTTTTGTTCGTTCTCGTGTGGCGCCTCTTGTGAGTCGTGGGCGGATCTCAACCAAACGGAGATGCCCATGGTCATACGGAGCCCATGTACGGGAAGTAAGCAAGTTGTATTTTGCCCCCAAAAATGCACCCTCGACTTTTGTTGCTGGATCCGATTTAAATCATAAACTATAAAACTGTACATATTAATATCTAAACTTTCTAAAACCGTTTTAACCTAAATCCTAACCCGATTTTAGACAGTGGTTCTGTATTTTGGAGTTTTCTAAAATTGTGAACACAAATTATGGATGAAAGTAATGCTATGAAATGATAACCGTCAAAAGTTCATTTAGAAATAGGACTATTTTTGTCATATAAAAATGAACAGATTTCTCTTGTCATTTCTTTATAGAACACAAATGGTCACATTTTTGGATGGATAAGATCTTTGTTGGTTCTCATTTTGTAGCATCCGCAAAGTTCATGAACATTTTCAAAATTTTATAAAACTTCGGAAGTGCAAAACCACCATAAAAAGTAAAGCTAAGATTTGGAGTTTTGTCTTCAAAGTTTTTTAAAAAATCTAAACAATTTATTAGTGTTAGGAATGCTATACAATGAGAATGGGCAAAAATTCGTTCAATAATATGATCATTTGTGTTCCATACAAGAAAGAGATAAATAAAATTTTCTCTTGTTACTTTTGCACACAACACAAATAGTCATATATTTGGATGACATTTTGCGGGCTATCATTTCAGAGCATTCCCTACACTGATAAAAAAATCATATTTTTTGGAAAGTCTAGAATGCAAAACCACTATCTAATACCAGGCTATAGTTCAAGTTAAATGGTTTTAGAAAGTTCCGAGATTGATATAAACGGTTTCATAGCTCAATGTCCAAGTTGGAGCAAGTATCTTAGTTCAATGTTTACGATGGACTAATTTCTATTTTGCTCCATTCCAGCCTATACTACGTGGCTAAACTTTGTTCTACAGACTACGGTCCCGATGGCCGAATCTAGAACACGAGGGGGAGGCAGAACAAAGGATCAGAGTAGAGTGAAGGCCAGATGAAGCTAAAGGTAAAGGCGGACCTCGTAAGAGAGGGCAGGGCTCAAGGTCGGAGTGTTGGCGATTGACAGAGAGGGATGTCCTCTATCCAACATGCTAGAGGGATGACTGGGACGGATACTGCAGGATCGTCCGTGGAGACGGTTAGGACAGCCAGAAGCGGTAACTTGTGCTGCCAAATGTGGGTGGCGTAGGACAACATGTGAGCTGAGCTAACTCACGGGGTCATCGCCAGAGCACTGACCTTAGGAGGTAGAAGCTTATTGCCGTAGAAAAACTACGTAGGAGAGCAGGGACATTGATGGGGAGACAACCTATATATTATGTCCCATTCCAGTCTATATACCACTCGGAGTATTACACTTCAGGTTAATGCCTACATATCACATATGTACGTCTCATGAAGAGATTACTATGATCCTCTTAAGTTCTTTCTTTCTCTCTTTCGAAAAAGCAGCTGTGACAGTCTGAAATTTTCAAAATAGTTTGAATACAAAGGAATTCTTGAAAATTTGAAATTCTTCCTTGGGCCTCATTTTCTTTCTCCTCCCAGCCCAATCGCTCCTTTTCTTTGGCCCGTCTGGCCCACTCCCGAACCGCCCCCATCTTCTTCTTCCCTAACCTCCCGTCACCACTGGTCTAGTGCGCCGCCACCGCTCACCTCTGCACCGCCGGACGCCCCGTGGACCCCACTCCTCTGCATAGCACGGAGATTGACATTGCCCTCTTCCACGCGTCGTAGTCTCAACACCTCCGTCCCTCTGTACCGCCTCGCTCGCGCACCACCGGAGCACCTCACTCGACTGCCTCCGCCCCTATAAAAACCACCGAGAAACGAGCTCCTCCACACGCACGAGCCTTCCCTCCTCTTCCCGAGCTCCCTACCTTGTTCCGCCTCCCTCCCGAGCTCCAACAGCGCGGTCACCGCCCTCTTCTTCTCCGGCGACGTGAGCCCGAGCTTCCCATGCCGATGCCGAGCTCATCTCCCATAGCAACACCACCTCTTCTCCCCGAAAATGGAACCTCCGTGTCCTCCCGAGTCTCCTCATGCCTCCCGCCGCCAGTAGCAAGCCTCACCCGTGACGAATTGCTCTTCCCGTCACCGGCGGCCTCACCTCCCCTGTTTTCTTCCCCAAATCCCCAATCTGAGGTCGGCTCAATTTGGAATCGAGCCGAGCCGAGTGTCCCGAGCCATACCCCTTCGGTCGGCTCAGATCTGAGCCAAGCCACTCGGCTCCCCCGCCCAGGCCGGCTCCTCCTCCTTTTGGGCCGGCTCTGATTCTTTGTTGGGCCAAGCCCATTTAGCTTAGGAAATTCTTTTCTTTTCTTCTCCTTTTTCTATTAAACCCTAAACCCAAATCCAGCCCAACCCACAACCCATTCCAAGCCCTAGTAAAACCCAGCCCTAAAGTCCAACCCAACCCAGCCCGAAAACCCTAACGGGCCGAATACAACTTCGCAGGCCCGGCCCGAACCGTTAGACCTGAAACCCTAAAAACTCATATATATATATATATATATATATACCGTTTCGATCGTCTCGATGCCAGGATTCCAATTCACCACACCGTTAATCCAGATTCCCAATTCTTAATATCCAAAACCCGTAAAACCCTCTTATTCCACATATATCCCGATTCTTCACCCGAAATCCTAACTCGCATCATATATCCTCTCCCATCTCTTTAATATTTCGATTTCGACCATACATACCTCCGACCCTGACTCCGTTTCTAAACACCCCACACACACCCCACCTCCTTATTTAAGGACACGGTAGTGATGATCCAACGCTCAAGAGGGACTCCGACGGTGAGGATCTCCTTGAAGACAATGATCTAGCCGATCATGGTGCAGTAGGTAAGTCACATTCTTTTGTTCATGTTGATCCCAATTGCCTGCTACTTATTGTATTATTAGTTTAGTTAATTATTTTTTGCATGTTAATTTAGTACCGTGATATTTTTGAATGACATGATGGAATAGTTAGCACCTACCACTCCACAACCCAGCTATTTTTGTAGGCCATATTCACTTTGAAGACCTTAGGATAAATATAAGTCATATCAGTATCCTTCACGGGCATTAGAGGCTATATTAGACTGTATTTAGGAATATTGGTAACCCTAGGACAAAGCTTAGAGAATATGGTTTTCAAAAGAAATTGCCAACGGTTGGGGACAGAGAAGATGTGGCCTTTCATGTATTGAATGTGCAGCCATACCCCTTCCGTTGAGTAAGGGTAATGGGTGAATTACCTTACTCAGGGCTGAAAGTGCATCTAGTGCCCCCTAATGGGTTTTGATGATTAATGATAAACGATTAAGGGACTAATGGTTTACTGAGTGTATTCAGGTACATAGTCCCCAAGTAGTTGGTTTAACCAGCGGATATCGACCCCTAAAAAGTTAGAGATGAAGGAAGGCTTGGACCTAGAAGATTAGTGGTGTTTTTTTAGTCTTTAATATGATCAAATGATTATTTGAGTCTATAGGACAAGCCGCCTATTAAGAGGGGTGAGATATTTAAGTTAGAGGAAGAATCTTCATGTGTGCTCAATCAAATCTCAGAAGACTTCTTTGAAATCTCTTTCTGAGACACAGACAGTGATTCTCGGTAATACCGGTTTGAAGAATCGGTTGTACCGAGATTGGCCTCTGATGCGAGGTTTGAAGACTGAGTCGTCTCAAGCCTCGAAGAGCTTCAATTGCGGCATGACCGGTCTTCAACCCGGTGCTACCGAGAATAGCCTCTGTGTCGGAGAGTTAGGGAACCCTGTCGCTTAGAGTTTGCCCTAGTTTCATATTTCGGAAACCGGTATATCCACTTTTGGAGACCGGTGCTTCCGGGATATGCTTCTGATATCCCAGACTAAGTCCTGTTCGTTTTGTCTTCGGTTCTTTCGGTTTCGTTTCCGGTTGCGCCGAGAATCTCTTCTGGACTTGGGTCTCATGCCGTTTTAGACTAAGTCCTGTTCTCGATGTCTTCGGTTTCACCGGTTTTGTTTTCAGGTGTACCAAGAATCCTTTCTGGACTTAGGTCTTATGTTGTCTCAGACTAAGTCCCATTCTTGATGTCTTCGGTTCTTCCGGTTCCGTTTTCGGCTGCACCGAGAATCTCTTCTGGACTTAGGTCTTCTGTTGCCCTAGAACTAAGTCCTATGTGTGTTGGCTTCGGTTCTACCAGTTCTATTTCCGGTGGTACCGAGAATCTCTTCTGGACTTAGATCTATTTGAAGAGCTGTGTTACCGAGTTGATTTCCGGTTTGACCGCTTTTCTTCTCTGTGGAGAAGAACGTGTCAATACTTCAAATCTCGGTTTAACCGTCTTCAAAGTCGGCACTACCGGTTTAATCGTTTCTGGAAGTTACTCTAAGGGGTACAGTCTTCAATCCCGGTGTGACCGTGTTCCTTCCGGAACTACCGACTTTGAGTTGAAGACTTGCGCTGTGCATCTGAGTTCCTCAGATCTGACCGTTGGCTTGAAACCCGGTGCTTCAGGTTTTATATTCCGGTTGTGCCGAAGAAGAATCTTTGTGCCCAATGACTCTTTTTTGAGCAGTGCCTATAAATGATCCCCGACCCCCTGCGGGCTCAACAGGACACTCAGCGCAAAAATACATTCTCTCACTTCGTGTTCCCATTTCCTCTTGACTCCTTGAGATCTACTTTGAGAGAGGAAAGCTTTGAGAGATTTAAGAACTGATTGAGCATCCAAGCAAGAGCTTCTTCGAGTCTAGAGTTCAAACATGTTACTCTTGGAGATTTGGCATCTCCTAGCCGGTTAGGCGTTGTTGAAAAGCTCCAACTTGTGGATTCGCCTCCAACAGTTTGTGAAGGTTCGGGGATCATCTCAAGATCCACCACGAATGATTGAGCAAGTACTAAGTGGACTTGGCTCAAGGAGAAGAAGATGAAGACTGTGTGTCTTCGGAGCTAAGTGCTCAGCCTCTCCAAACGAAGACGTAGAGTTGTTGCCAACAACTTGAACTTCGGATTAAATCTTGTGTCCTCTTTCTAGCCCTTTTTTAGCTGTTATTCTTCAGTTGAGCTAGATCTTATTTGGTGTTTGTTGCTTCATCCCTAAACTGCTTCACTCTTGCATGCTAAGCAACTAATTTGAGTAAAATTTGATAATCTCCTATTCACCCCCCTCTAGTCGTTAGACCTCGATCTTTCAAGGGCAGTTAAGGATTAGACCCTTGTGCTAAGTGATGAACACAGAACCGCTCAATCACATGTTTGACTTGTCAAACCTGGCCTAGTAAATCTGCTCTATCCGCTGAACAACTACAGCCATTCCTCTTCTCTGGAAGGCCCACAGAAGCAAATGAGGTGATAGGCCATTGATTGGGAAATCACAACTGGAACTCACTCAACTCCTGGATCACGAAGTTGACACTGGCCCGTCGGCTCCCAGGAGAGGGGTGACGTAGTGTTCTTGGGTAAGGACTTCAAAAGATAGAGCAGATAAAAAACCTTGTTATCTTGCCTCTGTCGACACACCGATGGGAGTGTGTCAATCTTGAGTGACAATAAGAGGTATAGATATCATGTGGGTAAAGCTAAGCAACTACAAAGCATAAGTAGAATTTGGTAATAGATAATTAGTTGGCGATGACTTGGCAGTGTTATTAAAATACAACTGCTTTAGAGTCCAACTGATTTAATCATATGGTTTTACTGATAAGGTGAAGTTTAGGGTTGTGCATCCACCAAATATTATGAAACCCTATCTCCTTCCTTTGAGAATCCCTGTATAGTAGTTAAACAAGTAATTTCCCAATGTGGCTTGCTGAGTACTCTATGTACTCATTGCTACACCAATATCTTTCAGAAGAAGATCAAGACGAAGATCTACAGTTAACGCATTAGGGTTACGACTGCACTCAAGCCTTCCTGTGGGCTTTCATCGGATCTTTTGATTGTAGGTAATGTTTTGGGCTTTGTAGCCTGTTAAATTCTAGAAAACCGACCGATAGGTCTTGTTTCGCTGATAAAACTCTTGTTGATCGTACGCAGGTTTGATACTCTTTCTGTCCACAGTTGTAAATCCTGGGCAGTTGCGAAGAATACCACGGTTCTATTTTACAAATAGGGTTTACAAGTAGGGTATACCCTGTTTGGAAAATAGGGTCGTGACAGCAGAGCTCCAATTTCATTTCTGAGATTGATCAAGCCATACAAAAATTCAACCTCACCAAGTTCGAGCCAAAGGTCACAAGGGACCTGGGTTTTGCTCACATTGATTGCGCCTAACATAAACTCTACTTATTACGTACAGAACATTTAACTGGTGCCAGATAACAATGAATCGATAGATATGAAAAGATAAATAAAGGAGAATAAAAGGATCAGTTCAGCATGCAACAACGGGGTTCAGGCCCTTATTCAATCCCATCAAAGGAAAAAAGAACATAAAAGAAAGAAGGATATAATGCCAATCAATATAATGTCACCAATGATCCTTTGCTTAAATATGCAAGCATGCATGGTTCTGTCAGTTAAACAACAAACCCACTTTCATCTTCTTTAAACCAAAAAAGGAACAAATTATGTAGCAAAACGCTAATTAAGTAACAAAAAGAAGCGTCGAAATCACGAAAATCCACTGCTCCAATGGCGACGCAGATCTTCTTCTTGTTCCATCCTCAACAACATACTCCTGCATGATGATGATGATGATGATGATTGCGCTTACATCAGGGAACTGCTATTGATGAGGCTTTGCCATGGATTTGGTCCTCCGTTGTTGATCCAGTAGCAGTCCCTTGATGATCCGCTGCCGCCGCCGTCGTCGCCGCCGCCGTTGTTGCTGTTGTCCATCATCACATTGTTCGCAGTGCCCTGCTGTGCACCTGCTGATCCACCACCACCACCGCCACCGAGCTGTGGCTGCCACTGCAGCCCCATCATTGCCTTAACGCCGCCGCCGTCTCCTTCCCCGCCGGCACCCATCACCGTACCATTCAACAGCATTCCCTGCGCGGCAGTTGCGCCGCCGATTCCACCAGTCGCAAGCCCTCCATGCTGCATCGGACCAGCAACACCAAACGTCGATGGTGGCAATGGCATCACCATCCCATTGGCGCCGTAGTAGCCGTTGTTCTGAGTCTGACGATGACCAACATCGAGGAGCCCTCCTCCTCTCAGCACGTCCAGAAACGACGTCCCGCTGGGAGCCGCCACCGCCGCCGGGTTTGACGACGACACGAAGGACAGGGAGAAGTGGTGGTCTCTGGGAAGCTCGAACCCGGCGGAGATGAACGTCGGGAGCACGTTGGGGAAGTCCATGCAGGTGGTCGGGGGTACCATGGGCTCCGCCGGGGCCACGACGAGCTTGTTGTGGACATCGGAGGAGGCCGTCGTCGAGGGCCCCGAGGAGCGCTTGCTCTTGCGGCAGCCACCGCCGATGGGGACGTTGCGGAGGGAGCCGCCGTGGGTCCAGTAGCGGCGGCAGGCCTTGCAGAAGTAGCGCGGCTGCGACATGCTGTAGTTGTTGTAGTAGCAGAATTTGGTGTTGGCCGACTTGCACCGCGGGCAGTCCACCTTCTGCTCCGGCTTCGGCCGCGGCTTCCGCTCCGCCGTCAGCGTCGCCGCTGCCGCTGCCGCCTGGGCGGCCTTGGACTTGGATGATGACAGCACTTCCTCCATCTGCGACATGCACATGCTAATTGAATAGTCCGAAAATTAATATGACTACATCACGTGCATGCAAATTAAGAGGCAATGATAAAGGCCGGAGGGTGAAGTGAAATGAGTAGAATCATTAACTGGACGCTGCATCGTATTTACTTATTATTAGTTTTGACTTTGACTCATTAAGGTCTAACCGTTACCTTTGAACTGACACAACAACAAATAGCTGGAGGAAATACTAAAAAACAAAGTAATTTTGATTATAGATCTAACAAGTCTACTTTTATGTTATTACTCCCTCCAATTCAAAATGTAAACAGTTTTAGAATCTCAGACAGTCAAATATCAATATCTAAAAACTACCAACATCAACAATAACAAATTGTTACTACTAGATTCATCATAAAATATATTTTTCTAATATATAATTATTTCTATTTGAACAATATATTTTCAAAGAACTTTATGGTCAAAGTGTCACTTTAGAAACCGTGTTAGTGCCCAACACTACTTATATTTTGGATTAGGAGGAGTAATTAGTTACTTTCAAAATTATTGTCGGTAGAATCTTATGGAGTCAAAGTAGTAAAGAGAGTACTTATTTAGTTTCTTCTTTCGAAATAGACCCTCGGGACTTAATTAGTTGCAAGTTAAAACTCAAGATGAGCTCTATATGACCTAATTAATTCTTACATAACCAAATATGGGGAAATACATTGAAAGATAAAATCTTCCATATATATAAATAGGAGTACAAGTGAATCTTCGTCGTGCATGTTAATTAGTTATTGGTTATCCAAATTAAATTTTGGCATGTGAACATATGATCCAGTCATGGCAATAGGTTATTCATAGAAGCTAGGCATGCAACAACTTCAAAATTAGATTTCCCTGAATTCCCTAATTAATTCACTGATGCACCTTCGAAGCATGATGGTTAATTCAAAGCTGAAAAAATGAAAGAAAAAATAACTTTGCTCGGCCCCGTTGATCTAGAGTCTGAACATGTACGCATACATGAATATTTGAACACATCTCAAGAGAGACTACACTTATTAGCTAATCAGGAGTAGAACTTTTGTATGTATACACAGAACAGATCGCGTGAAACCAATCATGAATTCTTGCAAATCAAGATAGACACTTCAACAAGGAAACGTGCAAAATATCTAGAAGAGAAAGAAAACATATACTCGAATTGCATGGATCTGTGCAATTTGTAAAGTGGAGACTTACCTGGTGGCGAGCAATACTGCTGGAGTTCTCCATTGGAGCTAGCTAGCTAGCAAAGGCACATGAACTCCGCCCAAAAAACCAAGAGATCGAGAGACAACAAAGATGATAGATCAAATGAAGAAGAAGCTCACCAGGACGGATATGATGGATTGAGTAGTTGCTTCTAGTGATATATATCTAGTGCACGCTAGGAGAGGGTGCTGGTGACCTTCCTCCTTTAGTATGTATAAATGTATATATATGTATACATATACATATATATCTTAAAATACTATTATAGATAGATACAGTCAAAGAGAGGAAGGATAGTTCATGTGATTGATGAAGTGGTGAACCAGAAACGGATGCCGGCAGGGTTAGTCGCGTTTCTGGTAGTGTCCATGGGAACAAAACGGCTAATGGTGACGCAGACACTGCACTAGAGATCATTGATGAACGGATGGCTTGCAAGGCTTGGGAACAGAAAAGAGAGAGAAGACAAGCCAAATGTTAGGGCTCTTGTAGTGCAAGCTTTCCTTCCTTCCGTTGCTTGTCAGAGAGCGGGGCCGGCCAGAGAAGACGGGGCCGAGTAACCTTAGCGTGTCATACACATGCATGCATGGACTGCTTCTACGGTCTATGTGATGGACCACAGCTGCCGGTGCTGACATACTACCATATCTGCCTGCATGGCCTGCCCCATGCATATGCCCTCCCCTCTCCACATGAAGATCATGTATTCATGTTTCCATGCATAGATGGCCGGACAGCACAAGTACGTCTCATGTAGTACGTGCAAGCTAGCTTTATCAACACCCTTCCTACCATGCATTCTATCACCGTATCATCAGGAGGGTTGTCATTCTGTCATCCTCTACCATTGCATCAATATTTTGCATGGACATGATCTAGGCTGATGAGAAAAAATGTCGCTGTCTCGTATTTCAGTTGCTTTTGCATATGCTATGTTGGTTAACATGGCCGATCGTACGACATGACATGTGGATGGTTGTTGGTGATACCTTGATGTGTACACTTTTTTTTCTTCTAAATACCCATGCGTGTTAATTCTGCCCACCTGGATTAAATCGGATGTTTGCATTTGTCTATCCCAACAAACTCCCCGGCAACCGAAAATTCCACAATTTTTTAGAAAAAAATTGCCCGAAGTTTTTTGGATTCAGATTTGAAATGTTCTTGCTTGCATCTGTTATGCTTGCTGGGATGACAAGAACACGAGATGGAACTCTAGATTTTGTGCAGTGACAAGAAAGAAGGTGCTTCTTAAGGTTCGTTTAGCTGAAATCAGAGCCCGCGAGCCAAACATCCAAGAATTATCATATCTAGATTTGGAGATTAGCAAAACATAAATATAGTAGCACGCATGCAGCACAACAAACAATCTAGTAGCTTGGTGAAGATAATTGCATCTAATAATGTGCTAGTAACAGTTCCATATATACTGGAAGTAACCCACAAATTACTTAAGGCAGCTAGAAACTGCAGATTAGTCAGCTGATGAGTAGCAACCAAAACACAACAGAAATCAGAATTGATGTCTGCTTGCTTGTATTGTATGTCAGCATGCATATAAAGTGGTTGCTGTAGGCATGCATGTACAATGGTAAACAAAACACACATACATACGCAAGCATTCGTTACGGCCGTTTGGACTAGATGTAATACGTAGCTATCACCAACAAACTAGTCAATCCCATTGCTCTTGGCCTTGCTCACATCAACACGTATGGGATGGAAATGTCATGGTGAAGACAACAACCAACATCAAGTCAAGAATATTGGGCAGACTGCCTGCTATCAACCACTCTCATGGCCAATTTCTATCATTAGTTTCTTCAAGAATGCAGCATATATATGTTGCCAAAATTTCATCACCAGGTTCTGGTCCCAATCTCTTTGGAAGAAGAGGTAAGAACTCCGCACGCACACAGGGTTTCAATCGGTTCTGCTTTCTTCGACCATTGTTTCTGAGGTACGATGCTTTGATCTAAACTCTAAAACAGTCCTCTTCATCTGTTTTGATGAGGCAGCCTAAGGAACAACGAATTGTCTGGAACAACCTGGGCTCCTAAGAATATGTCAGTATTCTACTTTGTAAATAAATATCAGCAAAATACAAATAACAGCAAATATGGTGCTTACCTTCACTGAAGAACAAAGCCAAGACCCATCACCCAAAAATAATGACAAAATTCATAACTCACAAGAGATCTTTTATGTCATATTCCTCCGTTATTGCTCTCTCTGATATTTCCCTCTACATGGTGAGTGATACAGAGGTATTATTACGCAATAATGCAGGGTTGCCAAATTATAATTTAGATAACACTTTAGAACCTAGACAGTTGTTAAAAGAAAAAGCTATCCACTACAACCCTCATTGTTCTCATATCTTATATTTAAAACAATGCGGTTCAATATAATCCGGGTATGAGGTTGAATACGTGACACAGGCTCAGGACTCAGGAGAACTAATCAGGTGGCAATGACTTCAGAGATCATTACAGTTTTGTCAGACAACTAACCTGTATCTGTGTGGTGATGCGTCCAGCGCCCTAGTTAAAATTTCAAGACATGGTTAATAAAAAAGCTAGAATACAGAAAGTATAGCTGCATAAATCTGAGAAACAAATAATGCGTACCTGAAATTGTTTCACCACCCAAGATACGTCACTCCAGGTTTTTGATTTTATGTCCTCCCACGGTGAAGGTACTTGAACTATCTCCACATGCTGTACAAGCCTTAAGCTACCTGTCATACGATATATTGGAGTCAGAGAACCGCAGATCATGCTCAAAACAAGATCACAATGTCCCGCGGGGACAAATTTCTGATTCAGAGAGAGACCATTCTTACTTGTAACAAAGGCTTCTTCCCAAAGTTCACGCTTGGACCATGACGGTGAGACCTCTCGTACTGGGATGCCAAGATCATGGCATGCTCTGCTCCAAAGAAATAAAACTTCTGTTACAAGAATTCAGCATTTGGGATTATCTCTAGCACACGTAAGCTAAGACATGATCCCAGCATTGGTTGTTTCTACTCATCGAAACGTTTTAGCATGAAGTTATAATATTTAGCGTATACCCATGGTACCTAGCTTGCAAATTTGTGAGATGAAGAAAAGGTAATCTCAAAGTAGACACGAGTTAATGTTCCAGCAATTTTATTAGTAGTCCGGAATTTCCTTCACTATCTGGTCATATATTTAAAATTTTAAAATCAAAGTACATAGAATTTAGAGCAAGCAGAGAATATTTACTCTATCACTATCTCACGCATAATTCCAGGGAGAATTCCATCACTTAGTGGAGCAGTTTGCACTTCAAATTTATTTGCCATTGTCTGAACAGACAAGGGTTCATTTCTCTGATGTTCCTCCTACAGAAATGTCCAAATTGTAATAAGAGCATACGGTCTAAACAATAGACACGGTTTATGCTTAAAAATTAGAGAATAATGTGCAGTGCAAATTCTAGTGCCATGTCATATGGTGCGGGCATTGTGGCTGTGGGACAGTGGGACAGGGCGAACATAAAATAAATAATACAAATATAGTAACAGCATTTGAGAAGTATAAATATCTATGGTCACTCATTTTGCCATCTTAACGTTAATGCAAAGGAAGATGTCAAGGTTCATGCTTTTGATCAAGCCAATACAAATGTCCCAATTTATGACAACATGAAAACCACTATAGATAAGTAGATAACAACTTATGGACCAACTAGAATTGAAATTGATGAAAAGAAAATTTGTGAAAGTGTCTTCCACTTGTGCATTGCAACTCATTATCTAAAAAAGGAACTTGTGTATTGTAACTATTTCACTGCTGGACAATAGCATGAGGCTATTAACTTCCTTTAATTCCAAGAAATCTGAATCCTTCTCATTGTCGTTCAAGCGAAATAACTAACCTTCCGGCAGACAACGAAGAAGTTTGTAACACTGCCTTCAAGAATATGATCCCCATCGTTACTCAACAAGAGCTCCGTCGCTCCGGGTGGCCTCATTTTCTCCATACTCTTCCTCATCCTGCAAAACATGATATGTGTTGTAAAATGCCGGCAAAATTTCTCTTCTTCTTTTTGCGCGCGTAGGGCGAGAGGGAGGAAGCAGAACGGCGACCTGGCCCAGGGCGCGAACTTGGCGGCCGCGGCCTCCCTTCCGGTCCCGGTGACGGCAAGCCTCGCCCCGGCCTCTCCGAACACCAGCGGTACATAGACACCCAGGTGAACGCAGACCTCCAGCCCCTCGGTCGCTCCACCAGCTCTTACCAACGCCGTGAGCGCCATATCCTCCTCCAAGTAGCACACCCCAAGCGCCCGCATCCGCCTCCGCATCTCGTGTATGCTGACCCGCACGGACTGGTTAACGAGAGGCACGATGGGCGCCGTAGACAAGGGACGTGGCGGGGCAGGGAGTCCGAGGAGGTGAGGGTGGGACTGGGCGAGGAGGCGCGCGGAGTTGGCGAGGCGGAGGAGGTGGCGGGGCCACCAGAGGAGGAGGCCTGTGGCGGATGCGCGAGCGGTGGTGTAGGCGCCCGGGGTGGACTCGAGGAAGGAGGCTGCGGAGGGAGGAGTGTGCGGGGAGATGGCGCCGTTGGAGACGAGGACGGACGGCGGCGACATCGCCGGAGTTGTTGCTCGTGAGGCAGAGTGAGAGTGTAAATGATGGGCTGAGTTTTGGGCTTTTATGAATTGTTGCGCCCCAAATGGGCTTTAGTGGGCCACTACAATGAACTTCTGCTCCTTAAAAAAAAACAATGAACTTCTATTAGTTATGTATGCGATCCGGAGAAACCCAGGACTCTTTGGACCATAGGAAGAAAGAACACACAGATATGAAATTTGACAGAAATATAAGTGTAAAATAGAGGATTAAAAAACACAGATATATTATATAAACAGTTGTTTGGATAGAATACAAGAAAACACAAGAAAAGAGTCTCGATCCTATATGAATGAGCATAAAAAATATGTTAGAGTGGATGTTGAAATTCCTAAGAATTGAGGGCATATGAAAACAATCCATGTGAATTTGTAGCACAAGTCCTTTGATCCGAAGGGCATTTATAGGAAAATTTCCAAAGGACTGAAATCTTACAAAATTTCTATAAGATTTCTACAACACAAAGAGGGCCTTAGCCGTGAGAGAAGCCGTGACTGATACCCGCACCTTTATTATTCCACCACTGGCTCCTCTTCCCTCTTCTTCACCGTCCTCAGTGACATTAAATGGGTAGGGGACTATAATTATTTAATTTTTTATCTTATCTATTTTTTTTCTGAATCATCTATATCTATACTACTATATAGTGTAAGAATAACTTTGAATAATAGTTCTTGATATGATATAACCCAACCGTAGAGAGCTGGGAAATCCATTTTCAGCCGTTATATCAACTCCTTTATTTTCTCGCAAAAAAAAACTCCTTTATTGAACTAGATTCTACCACATCGTGTTTCTAGACTTTCCACCAAAAAGCAAAAAACTTGTTCCACCATGCTATGCAAGACATTTAAACTCCCAATCTACACTTCATATAGGACTAAGATATCCGCCCTCCAGAACTTTCGCCACCATTATGAAAGTAAGAAATTGTTTTTTTTGCTTCTTTTATGTATATTTCCATTCATTCCTATATTATGTCATAATATTGGTCTCATGCCAGAGTTCCGAACATGTTCTAAAAGTCGCGGACAAGAAAATAAATGCCAACAATTTAAAGCTTGATTTAATCAACGTGCAAAGTGCAAAGCATGTGTAGCTTATTAGTAAACAGTAGTTGTTGCTCTGCACGGTGAGTTCATCGTTAGATTTTATTTACCCGTGATGGATTATCTTACACGCAGCAATATTTACACCATGAATCGACACACTATTGAGTTGGCCAGTTGGATGTAAATAAACCACATCTAAGTCTCCTCCGGCGAACAATATAGTTCTTGAGTTGAATGTCCTGTACATCATGGGGATCAATGACAATCACTATCATCAGCAACTAAGACACTGTTGCATGGTATAGGGCGGAAGGCGAAGAAAATAAAAAAGTATAGACATTCATGTATTTGATTTGATAATATGTTGTTAGGCTAGCTTACAAAGAATAATTAACGATCGATGCATGGGGATCGATTGAGTTGTTGAATGTAAAACATCATCTTGTCAATTTTGTCACGCATGCGTGCGTGCATAAATGTCTTGTTAACTTTTTGGTGTGCTTTTGAACATCCGAAGGACATTCCTGCTGGGTGGAGCGGAGTGGTTCTCCTTTTCGCAAAGTTATTAGCTTAGCTTGCAGCAACACTCAAGCACCACAAGCAAGGATACAATCGACACATTACCAAAGAAACAAACAAAAGGTCCTCCTGGCTTTTTCAATGTGATGTACGCATGCATGCAAGGCATTGATTGTTGTGACCAACACATCATCATATCTAAACAAAATCATCAATCGATCTGTTAATTTTGTCAAAGCTGTAGCAAACTGGGACTGGAAGGGCGTCTTCAAATGGCTGCGTCCGAATTCATCTTTGTGACCCTTACGTACGTCATTTAGAGACAAGCCTCCAGCAAGCAACAGATACGGATCGTCGTCCCTATTTCGAAAAATATTGTATTTTGCAGTAACAAGTAGTGCATCGACTCAGAAAAATGTGCCTTGTTTCCCTCTGTTGCAATGCAATCGTAGAACAACCACCGTCCCTCGATGTATCGATCTTTGGTTGAATAAGAAATAGCTCGATCGGCCTTCTAAACTCCAGTGATCAAAATAATTAACTAGGTCATAAAATATATATGATCAGAACCAGGAAGTTAAATCATGGTTGGATTGGATTGGATTGGGTATATAGCTAGCTTAGCTTGTAAGGCTGCATATAAATGATGGAAGCCACTAATAATTGTAAGGCCTGCATGCATGTCCGGCATCTGCTGGTAGATCTCTACCTCGTGTTCCTTCTTTTTCCTTCTTTGGGTCAGCTTTTCTGGGTCCAGCTTAGCATGAACGTGTACACCTGGGAAAATAAGGGAGCGAGATCGACAGAGGTACGTCTCAGACTCAGAGAATGATGGATAGCATTGCATTTGCATAGGGTTCAATGAGTAAGTTAGTTGAATGAATCCCATGATGCATGCACATTATGCTAATATTACCATTTAATACTAGTATAATAAACATGTTTGTCGACACTCTAACACTAATATAGAACCTATCATATAAGACCTCTTATTTTATATGGTTGACCAAATTTATCAAGGATATCACACATTCTAGACGGTTCGGTCGAGGCAAACGCATGTGATAGGAGTCCCCAAAATTTTGGTAAAATGTACGTTAATTCTTTGTATTATGCATGCTCTGATTGTGATGCATTTTTTTATTCTCATTCTCTTGGTAATTAAGATGTTTAATAGACCTGGTTACTTAAAATGTTCATTATCTTGCTATAAGATGTTTAATAAACTTTGATTAATTAAAATACTTATTCTCTTGCTAATTAAGATGTTTAATAGAATCTAATTAATTAAAATGCTCATCCTTTTGCTAATTAATATGTTTAATATACTTTGATTAATTACAATACTTAGGCTTAATAGATGTTGTCCAATAATGCCTCTCTGAGAGGGTCCAATGGACAAACGTCGGCGAGAAGGTCCGATGAACGATTAGTCGATCTTAACTTTTTACTAATATTTTCTATTTAACATATATGCATGACATTACACGTACTTACTATAGGTTTTGACATCAATAGACAACTGCGTTGAAGTAAATCGACCTCGTCGAGATTAGAGAGCAATTCGCCTATTTTTTCGTTACAAACATCTTATCTCCTAAATGCAAGTTCAACTCACCATAGATGGATGGATGAATAGTTTTGTGGTGCATGTCATGCTACCTCGTTCTTATGCATACTTGTGTAAATGGATTTTGAAGAAATTATATCATTTGACTTTATTAATGTGTGGATGGATGATGATGCGAATATAATGTGATATTTTTTGTTCTGTGAATGTATTCTGTTGTGATGTGTTGTCTGTATATGAATTCTGTTGAATTTGCTGTTTGTTAGCCTAAAAGCAAAATATTTTTCCTGTTTTTATGTTACAATTTCAAACAGTTACAACAAAAGAGCTATTTGGGATGAGATCTACATCCCAGACAGGTCATCTCACACGGCCCTTTCGAGATAACAGTCACGGATGAGACGCGTCATCCTAGTCGGCTCCAGGAACCGTGTGGGATAACAACAGCTTATCCTTGATGATCAATTCTTGACGGCTGCCAAAACTGTGTGACATGACCTTTTTAAACCGTTCAGAATATGTCGTTCTGTACTAGTGTACGTTGGTAACATATCCTTCATGCAGATTTGTTGAGTATTTAAGAAAACAATTATTTTAATTGAAATTCGATGTATATTACCCACATGAGTAGTGCACAGATTCAACATATACATTTTCAATGCTCTTGGTATAACAACCAATCTATTAGGTATGATGAGCTATATCCACTTGAATCAACAAAGAGGGGGAGGGGCGACATCCGGCTTGCTCGAGTTTGCTAGAGAGAAGGGCGAGAGACAGAAAAAGGAGGATGAAGGAGGAATCAGCCGACATGTCAGTTCCATCTGGCCCGGACATCTACTTATGCATCGGATGCCGCGTCAACAAAAATAACCGTGACTCACATGAAAATCAGAGTGGTTAGGCTGGAAAGGCGTTGTGAATCTGCTTAATTTTGTTAGTTGAAGGATCTACGTTAGATGGCTTTGAACATAATTCCAAACCCCATAGGGAGCTAAAAAACTACCTCGAGAGGCCTCCCAAATCCAGTTTTGGCCAACCCGTGAGGACATGTTGTGTTGAATTTGTGTTGAATATGTGTACGAGTAGGTTATAAGTTGGACTAGAGAAGGCGTAGTATTGTAATAGGGTACTACGGGGGAAGTCCTAATAGGATACGGTAGAGTTAAAATTTGACTCATGTATCCAGGCCTTCTATATAAAGAGGGGGACACTACACAATGTAACCAAGCCAATACAAAGAGATAAAGGCAAGGAGAGGAGCGCCCATAGTCAAACCCCGTGGATGTAAGCCTCGTGGTTGAACCATGTTAAAAACGTCGTGTCTCTCATTGCCAATTCTACAGTGTCCTCGGATTATATCTACGCTTCCACGTGTGACTTCATGGTTTCGTAATATATTGTACATTTCTGGAATGAATATTCATTGGCAATCAGACTTCTTCTACCATAGTTGGGGTTCAAGACTTTGTGACTCTCTGCCAATTTCTATGAAATTGGGAGCCGAAAAGCTATTTAATTCGAAAACAAAAGTTCAGGTTGAAAAAGGATGAGCCATGCACAACAGAGCTGCCTGTCACAGGGATATTGTCAATTATTATACTATGACCTTTGCAGGCAAGTGGTGCGGGTCCCAGTTGTAAGCTCCTTCTTTTGAGGCCCGGCCGCCTTTCTCCCCCATTCTCCTCTGCTCTGGTGTGGTCGGGTGGGTCTCCTTTTTCTACTCTCTCGAGCCTCGTCTTCTACCTTCACACTGCCTTTCTTCACTAGAGTTCTTCACTCTACCTTCTCCTCCTCATCTTTTTCCTGTCGACTTCTAATCGTTCCAATTCCTACCAGTTATTGAGCAACGCACTCACTGCTGAAGAGGAGGAGAGAAGGGAAGATTCAGCTGCCAGCTACTCTAATCGATTTCGGAGGAGGCCATGTCCAGTAAACAGGCGGCAGCTCTGCCTCTGTGATACTAACTAGATGGGTTTCATGGCTTCCGCGCTCCTCTTCCAGCTCCAGTTCCTGCTCCTCTTCTCGCTGTCCGCTACCGCCCAGCCTGGTCAGTCAGCCAGCTTTCCATTCTCGCAAGATCCTTTTCTTTTCTTGGTGGGGGTCTTGGGGGTTAAATCAACACTTAATTCGACTTTACGTCTACTTGGGGAGATTGTTAGTGGTACGGTGTGGGGGATTGGTGGCATTTCATCTGCTGGTTATGGTTATACATTCATCACAGTCATACATGAGAAAAGATTGCAACTAGATTTGCAAAATTGCAGCATATGCAGCGTAACACCTCAGATGACACTCTTCTAACCTCAACAGAGATCTCCATTTCGACCATGCAGGTTTCATTAGCTTGGATTGTGGTGGGGAAGCTGAAGATTACACAGATGGCATTGGGATCCAGTGGAGTTCTGATACCAAATTCGTCTCCGGTGGACAGACTGCCAAGTTGTTGGTCGAAAACCAGCTCCAGAAGCAATATTCAACTCTAAGGTATTTCCCGGCCGACAACAGGAAGTATTGCTACACGATGAATGTGAGGACCAGGACACGGTACCTTGTTAGAGCTAGCTTCCTCTATGGCAACTTCGACAACAGCAATGTTTATCCCAAGTTTGATATCTCCCTCGGAGCAACTCCCTGGTCCACAGTCATAATCGATGATGCGGACACAGCAGTAGTCGAGGAGGCGATTATCTTGGCTGCAGCTCCAACACTCAGTGTCTGCCTCTCTAATGCCAGCACAGGACAGCCGTTTATTTCTAGTCTCGAACTTCGGCAATTTAATGGTTCACTCTACTATACCACCGATGAGGCGCAGTTCTTTCTTGCACTGTCTGCAAGGATAAATTTTGGTGCTGAAAGCAATGAATCAGTCAGGTAATACTGCACTAAACCATATTAATGCCAACATTGTCAATAGCTTCATATCAAGGTTCAGGACATGTGCTTGTTGTTATGATTTGTCTGTCCTTATGAGGTAGCAGTCTTACTGTACTAATGTAGTGTGTGACTGTCTGCCATACTGTCAAACAACGAAGTTCCGATCACACTTCACTTAGTATCACGAGTTATAAGTTATACCCAAAAATATGTTATCTTCCATACAAACAGATGGCTGACAGGTGCTCTTCTTCCAATTGCTCAGGTACCCTGATGATCCATTTGATAGAATATGGGAATCTGATTCTTTGAGGAGAGCAAATTACCTTGTTGATATTGCTCCAGGGACTGAAAAAATATCAACCACAAACCCCATATTTGTCAGTACCAATGAAGAACCACCTGAAAAGGTCATGCAAACAGCAGTAGTTGGCCAAAATGGATCCTTGAACTACCGGCTTGATTTGGAAGGGTTCCCTGGAAATGCATGGGCGGTCTCATATTTTGCAGAAATTGAAGACTTGGCCCCAGATGAAACTAGAAAATTTAAGCTAGTGATTCCTGGCATGCCAGCATTCAGTAAACCAACTGTTGACGTGGAGGAGAATGCTCAGGGGAAGTATCGTTTGTACCAACCAGGTTACACGAATGTGTCACTTCCATTTGTTTTCTCTTTTGGGTTCAAGAAAACAAATGATTCTTCAAAGGGACCTATCTTGAATGCCATGGAGATTTACAAATATCTCCAGATTACAATGGGATCTCAAGATGGTAAGCAACTGCCCACATTGTCCTGATTGTTTACTTTTCGAATAGGTAAAGCTAACCTGATGGTCTCTGTGTTGTAGAAAAATCTGTTTGGACTAAATTAGTGCTTCCATAATATTGACAGCAAACATCATGGCTAGCTTGGTATCACGGTATCCGCAAGCAGGTTGGGCACAAGAGGGTGGTGATCCGTGCTTACCAGTGTCCTGGTCCTGGGTGCAATGCAGTTCAGAAGCAACACCCAAGGTGTCTTCAATGTATGATGATCATGCCATTTCTGCCTTCACTTTTGGATTTCCTGTTTAACTTCTTGTAACCAAAGAATTGTTCCTCGCAGCATATTGTCAAGGAAAAACATTACAGGAAGTATCCCTCTGGAATTGACAAAGTTATCAGCATTGGTCGAGTTGTAAGATCAGATGGTTCATCCTTTTCATCTTCCTTGCTTACGCTACTCTTGTCTGATCTACTTACTTTTGCTAATGCAGAAGGCTTGACGGTAACTCGTTTTCTGGTGAAATACCTGATTTCAGTGGATGCCGAAATTTGCAGTATATGTGAGTTTGCAATTCCTGTCATTGTGCAGCATTCTGCAGGATCTATCGAACTAATCCAGTGTGCTTTTCTACATTGCAGTCACCTTGAAAACAATCAGTTAACTGGTGCATTGCCATCTTCTGTGGGAGACCTACCTAACCTCAAAGAGTTGTAAGTTCTAAATACTTTTGCGCACTTCATTTCTCCATCCTTTACTATGGACAACGCAAGTGAATTCAGCCTGCAGTATTTCTTCTTCTTTCTTCCTTTCTGTTTTCCTAATGTTTTGTGCTCAAATGTTATTGATGCTATTGATTTATCTTGTTTCTGGTACAAATGCAGTTGCCCCTACTAATTCCGAACCTTTGCAGGTATATTCAGAACAATAGGCTATCCGGACAGATTCCAAGGGCACTTTCCAAGAAGAGCATTATTTTTAAGTACGTACTTCTCTTCAGGCAGATGTACTTAATACATTTCAGATTATTAATGCGCAATATTGTGCTTGGGAACACTATTGTGGCTGGACAAGCTTCACTTACCTTTTGGTGACATTATAATGGTTCCATAGTAGATCAAATAACTTTATCTTGTTCCTTAAGATTTCCAGGCATTTTTAATCTGAGACAAAATCAACCTGGTCGTGTTCTTTAGGATATTTCCATCTGTTCTAATTTGTTACCTGCTTTAGCTTTTCAGGCAACGACCTTCATAACACAGATGGTACTATTAGCCACAACACCATAGTGATCATCATATGTGCTGTGGTTGGGGCCATCTTGTTACTCGCTGTTGCTATTGGATGCTGTTTGTGTACACGCAAGAGAAAGAAAAAACCTTCAGATGGTATTTATTCTTTAGCTCATTGGATGTTTCTGCCTTTCTGGTATTGTGAAAGGAGATCTAGTAATTTTTTTTTCCATATCTAGGAACTGTTGTTGTTGCAGCACCAGCAAAAAAGCTAGGCTCATATTTCAGTGAAGTAGCAACAGAATCAGCGCACAGATTTGCTTTATCCGAAATTGAAGATGCTACTGAGAAATTTGAGAAAAGAATCGGCTCTGGAGGTTTTGGCATAGTATACTATGGAAAGCTGGCAGATGGGAGAGAGATTGCAGTCAAGCTTCTTACAAATGACTCCTATCAGGGCATCCGAGAATTCTTGAATGAGGTCAGTTTCTGTTTTAGCCTTATTTAAATTTCTTCTGCAAGTGTAACTCTATGACAGCACTTGGTTTTTTTTTCACTGTTGAAGAGATAAAGACAACTTGTTTATTTGTTTCTGCTTTTAATATTGCTTGGTAGAACGAAACACTCTGGTGGAACGAGAGCCTGATATGTTCTGGGACCATGCCCATTTTCCATTGTCTTACTTAAATGATCTGTTAATGGAATGTGAGTATGTGACAAATGTTGCCTCAATCTATCTTAGATTAGTCGGAGATAATCCTTCTATATATTTTTCTGCAAGTTGTAGTGATTAGGTGCCTGAGGCTTGTTGTTGGAAGTGTTCTTTGCATTCTTGGCATCCCTATTAGGGGGTGTTAGGTTGGGCTTTTCAATAACTTTTCATTGGAAAAAGCTGCAGCCCAACCAAATGGCTAGCTTTTCAGCAGCTTTTGCCAATGGTAGCTGTGGGCTTTGCAGTGCAAATTCAGCTGTTTGGAAAAGCTGCCTTCTGTCAGCTTTTTGCAATGTGTTGAAACTTCAGTGCTCATTTTCTAAAATGTTGTAGATTGTTTAGATCAACCAAAAGCTATATGCTCACTTTCCCACAGCCACAGCAGCTTTTCCAGACAGCCAGCCAACAACAGTTTTGTCAACAGTCACAGCTCAACCAAACAGACCCTTATAGTTTGCTGTAAAGGTCTACTGAACACTCCTATTATGATTGTGTGCACGTGCACCATATGCTCATGCATGCCTTGTCTCCTGGATGGTAGTTCTGATGAGTCAATTAGCTGGCTTATTGTTTCAGGTAGCATTGCTTTCCAGAATACATCATAGAAACTTGGTGGCCTTCCTTGGTTACAGTCAGCAAGATGGGAAAAACATACTTGTGTATGAGTTCATGCATAATGGGACACTAAAAGAGCATCTTCGTGGTAAGTCCCCTTCCAACCAATTTTAAATCTAGTTTGCAAATTAACAGCACACCGTTGGCATGTAGATAGTGATTCTTTATGAGCAAAATGTTCTTGTATAGTTCTATTTTAGGATCTTTAGTACTGCAGGGTATTAGCACATGCTTAGTTGGTTGAGCTCAAACGTGCACTCCGATCCGCTTCTTTTTAAGGATAGATCAGCCTTTTCTTCTATTCTGACATTGCTGATTTCTACCCTTAAACCAAAACTTCTTGTGAATCATTAAGAAATTGCAGTACTACACAGAAATTTAGGTGTAGTAGCTCTTTCTTAATTATCTATATTTTGAGGTTTATTCTTTAATGTCGAACTGCAGGATTGACTTGAACTGTTAGATTAACGCACTCCTTAGAATATAATGACATATAAAATATAAAACCTTTGCTGATGTTCATAGGAGGACCTACTGATGTAAAAATAACGAGCTGGGTCAAGCGTCTTGAGATAGCAGAGGATGCTGCAAAAGGTCTCTCAACTTTCCTACGATTCTTCTACTAGCATGCAATCTGAAGATTCTGAATCCTCTTTCTCTTTCTTTAACATTGCAAATATCAGGTATAGAGTATCTCCATACAGGATGCTCCCCAACTATCATTCATAGGGACGTCAAGAGCAGTAACATTCTCCTTGACAAGAACATGAGAGCAAAGGTTGCAGACTTTGGCCTATCAAAACCTGCAGTCGATGGGTCTCATGTATCAAGTATAGTTCGCGGGACAGTTGGGTATCTGGATCCAGAGTAAGA
This sequence comes from Stipa capillata, assembly GCA_019208055.1. Classification (NCBI taxonomy): domain Eukaryota; kingdom Viridiplantae; phylum Streptophyta; class Magnoliopsida; order Poales; family Poaceae; genus Stipa; species Stipa capillata. The sequence continues at coordinate 55,289 of JAGXJF010004366.1, forward strand.
CTGTCATTTTGTGAGCTTATAGTGTCTGGTTTTTTGAATGGTTTAGCAAATTGAACCATATAGTGTTCCATATCTTGGTAGCATCTAATGCATACTGTTCCTTTTTTTTTCCTGATGCCTAGGTACTATATCTCTCAGCAGCTAACAGAGAAGAGCGATATCTACAGTTTTGGTGTTATTCTACTTGAGCTAATCTCAGGCCATGAGCCAATCTCTAGTGACAACTTTGGGCTCAACTGTCGTAACATTGTCGCATGGGTAAGTCTTGCAGTGTTCTACTCTTAAAAATTGCGTGGGTTCCTCTTCATTTGCTCCATATGAGTAATGCTGTTGATGTATGAATTCGAATTGGGCAGGCTAGATCGCACATCGAGAGTGGGAACATCGACGCCATCATCGATGAATCGTTAGATAGCGGGTATGACCTGCAGTCGGTGTGGAAGATCGCAGAGGTGGGTATCATGTGTGTGAAGCCAAAGGGCGCGCAAAGGCCGTCCATCTCGGAGGTGCTCAAGGAGATCCAGGACGCCATCGCTATCGAGATGCAACGGGAGGCGCCCCACGTTCAGCAGCTCATGACCAAGAGATCCATGGGCTCTGCCTCCATTAACGCAGATAATAGTGTAGACTTGGAGCAGAATGCGTCGTTCGATGAGCTGCTCATGAGGCCAGGCCTCAGATAGGAACAGGATGCTTTCAATTAAGCAGAAGACACCTCCTTGAGTATTCATGTGTGATGTTGTAGTAAGGTTTTCCTTTTCCTTTTGGAAGTTGTGAATGCCATTAGCTTAGCCAGCAAGCACAAATTGGAAATTTGATGGTGAAAGGATGACGATCTTGAACAGTTGAACTGTTTTTCATTGTTCCTGTGCTTCAGGTAGTTGTGGAACTGTGAGCATTTGCATTCTCTTGGAATACCAGAGAAACAAGGATAGGAAGCACGCAGATAATTTGACAGAATTGGAAGTTGGATTCAAAATCCGATTCCCAATCAAATGTAATTTAATTTGCGGATCGATTAGATGCTGGATTAATGTTTGTCTCCAACTAACAAAATAAGCTCCACAGTGTTCTATGGAATGTTCCTAGACAAATCGTTACTACTTGGATACATCCAAAATCTAGGTTGAAACAGCGCGATGCTGTCGAGCACAACAGATACTAGCAAGTAGCAACAAGGTTCAAATATACTAAAAACCTTCTTTAGTTTAATACCAAACAATTGTCAATTGAGCTATAGGCGATACAGTCATTTGCTTTCGGTTTTCGGTTCGGCAAACCCCACACCAAAAGATGAGCTTCTGTGCACCACAAGAGCGACCAGCAAGTTACAAATCATGTACAAAGGACTCTTGATTTCCCAAGACAACAAAACATTTACACAGTTATGATGGTGGAATAAAACAAATGTTAAACGATTCCTCTCTTCTCAAGCCAGCTCCCATCGCATCCAAATCACATGTATCCATATACTTCCAAGGGCCACCTGTTCAGGGATGCATCTTATGTATCACTCGGCCTAAAAAGGAACCTGATGACCAAACAAGGGAACAACGGTCAGTAACGTGTGTGCTGGTGCATATGGCAACTTCCAGAACACTACAGAAAGCAAAATTAAAGGAAAATGCTATACATCTATGTCTGATTCTTGCTTTTGGTAGGACGAGCTTCAATTGCACAAAAAAGTGTTTCCATCGCACAAGATTTGTTATATGGAAACATCTCAGAAGATATATTGTGATAATACAGCTTTTATGTTGCATATGTAGAAAAACAATGTTGTGATAGTTTATTTTTTATGTTTCCACGATTGTCCGATCGTATGCTAGGACAGACTATCAATCCCTAGTTCTTCCGAAATTATAATGAGACACAAGGACAGAGGATAGGTGTTTCTTTAAGTCCTAACAAAAACTAACTGACATTCCAAGAAGATACAAACTAACACAAACTATTCAGGAACAAGGGAGATAGCAGCTATGCAAAATACATACCCATATATCTAAATAAGTGAATAAAATGGTGAGACGCATACCTGGTGCTTCAAAGGACTGGTTAAAACCCAGGTTCATGTTGATCCATTTGAATCAACTACCTTTCAATACAACACTCATGTACCAGCTCATAAACACAACCATTAAACAGCTGGGTACCCTCTGTACTCTGCAACCATACTTTCAGAACTAGAGGCACTCCCAAGTTAGATGTGGACAGGCCAAATTCGCATCTTCCATGACAATTAAAGTCCAAAGGTTCTGTTATACATATCATTTGAACCCAGCATGTGGAAGTTGTTAGGTTCAGTTGGATATAGCATCCTCGACATGTCTGACATGGGAACATTATTCCCTTGTCTCAAATCACTCCAGCCATCCCAGTGACCATTTGCAAGTTGTGAATTTCTAGGTTGTTGGAGTGACATCTGCGCATAAGGGGATAGAGATCCATGGTTCTGTGGTAAAAGTCGGGATGCTAGATAATTATCATTTATAGGGTTGAATGCATCTTGAACATGGTCTGTAAATCTGAAATTTTGATGAGAGGGCATGTTCTGTTGCATAAGTAATTGAAGTCTTGGATCATTATTTGATGTTTGTAACTGCGCTGGAAAAGGAGCATTTTTCAGATCCAACCCTGAATCACTAACTCCAGGCATCCGCCCTTTGCCCACAGCCAATATAGCAGGATCAATAAATTCTATGTCACTTGTATGTCTAGATATCTGAGGTTGATATTGATTGGTGTGGCTACCAAAGAGATTATCAAGTAGACGAGTTTCTGCAAAGCATCACAAATTTATGAGAAATTGAAATTGTTTTTGGAGAAACAAAACAAGACGGAAAGTAAACAGACCTGAGTATGTTGAGCCATACACCTGGTTAGACCCATTCTGGGATGAATATCCAGCAGAAAATGCAGAAGAAAAGCCAGGAGGGATATTAGACCCATCCTGGGAAGAAAATCCAGAATTAAATCCACGAGGGGTATTAGACCCAGCTTGAGATGAAAATCCATGAGGGGGATTAGATCCAGCCTGGGATGAAAATCCATGAGGGGGATTAGATCCAGCCTGGGATGAAAATCCATGAGATGGATTAGATCCAGCCTGAGATGAAAATCCAGAAGAAAATCCATGAGGGGGGTTCAGCATATCCTGAGATGAAAATCCAGAAGAAAATCCATGAGGGGGATTCAACACATCCTGAGATGTGAATCCAGAAGAAAATCCAGGAGGGGGATTCAACCCATCCTGAGATGAAAATCCAGGAGGGGGGACTCTCGCTGGTGCCGAAAATCCAGGCGGTGCAGATATTTTAGACCTTGAAGTGCCTGACAATAAAAACATCAGTTACTGAATCACATCACAGAAAAATAACAGAAATACAATATGTATCGCCCACAGACCGATCCACACAAATTAGAAGATTTACCAATGCTCAATGAGAAAATGTGCAGAGCAGAGACATTGTATGTTCCTTTAATACGCAAGAAATAACTTTTGGTTTTGTATTATTTCAGGAAAAAAACAACTTCTAGTTTTATCGCACATCAAAATTAAGATCAAAGAGAAAAATTATGAATCTATTTCAAATCTTCCATTTAAAGTACTAAAACACATCGTTTGTGCTCAGTGAAATATGTAAGTCGCAGGTATCACTCACCGGTAGTTGCCATATCCAATATAGTAAGAGGACTGCTCTTTGAATGATCTTCCTCTGGAGATTGGAAAGCACTGCCGTTCTGATATACATTGCCATGAGAATTCTGGGATAGCAAACTGAAATTCTGCTCACTACCACAACTTCTGAAAGATGAATCTGGGAAGTATCCTTGGTTATCTTGTCTAGCAAATGAAAATCTAGACTCATTACTGCTGGTTTTTGATTTCCGTGAAGGCGCATTGAAAAGCACATCGTTCCTTTCAGATTCGTTAAGCATCTTAACAAAATTGTTAGCACTCGAATACGACTCGTCCCATGGATCAAACTCCAAAGAGAGTATATCAGAAATTATGCTGCCCTCATCCTTATTTACACTTACGGCCTTGTCAAAACTGTCTATGTTATCAGTTCTTACCGCACCCATTGCTCCATGCTGATGGCTTCTCATAACAGAATGTTCCGAAACCTTACCTGGTGCATATATAGTTCCTAGCCCCTCTTGACGTCCATTAAACAAGGTAGAAGTGCTGTCGGTTGAAGATAACAACCCAGTTTGCATCATAGTGCCAGAAGTTCTACTATCACTTGTCGAAGTACGGTTAATTTCTCTATCATTCCACAATGAAACATGTGATGTATTAGCAGTATGGACATATGATGAAGATAGTGTTTGATCTGTAGCATCCAGCATCCTGACATGGGGTTTATCAGTGGACACTGAAGAATTCCATATATCATATAATGGAGGAGTCACACCACAACTTTGCAGCTCTGAACTCCAATCAAGATGCTTACCAGAACTAGATTGACAAGAAAGTTCAGTGTCCTTATTTTCTGATGACAAAAGCTCAGCAGGCCTCAAATGAGATTGTTCCTTGTTTAAATTCTGACTCAAAGGCACCACGACCGAAGCATTTGAAATTGCACCTGGTTGTTGGTTTTCTTCCATACTATGAACCTTATCTTTGCTATCTAAAGTTACTGAAGATACCCCAACAGATAACATCTTCATTTCAGTGTCCTCAGGTCTAATTTTTTCCAGCACTTTCTCACTAGCAGTGTCATTAGATTGGTTGTTTGTAACTCTCAAAGTAGGGCTATTAGGAGCGATGCTGGTTACTTGGTGGTTACCATCATCACCCTTCACTTCTGAATTAGATATTGCTGAACTTGATACACAATCTAAAGGACTTTGCCTGGAACTGTTTACAGCTGTGTTGTTCTTTGGTGATGTTGATGATTTAGACGCAAGCTGGTCAGTTGGTTTTGAAGACACCGAACAAATAAGCTGTCCACTTCCATTTACAGCTTTCTTTTCCTCAGTTCCTTCCGACGGCTCATCTGATGCTACAACTTCATCATCATTCCAAGCTGATGGTATAGTAGAGAAGTCTATGTCCAACGACGACTGCAGAGATGCTACAGCTTGGGTTTCCTTTGCAATACCTGGTCTATATGGCTTCAAGGTTTTAGACAAACTTCCCCGTTCTGATACTTGCCCCCGTACTGTGCTTGTATCATCATTCCATGAAGAAGGTAGTCTTGTACTCGAAGTCATTGAAGAACTCGAAAATGAATTACTCTGTGGCTCTGATTTTGATTTTGTAAGAGATTGCAACGATGTCACCTCAGTTGTTGTCGTCTTTGTATTCAAATCACGATGCCCCCTGTGCATATGCAAACTTTAGCTGCAACACATTGCATTTTAAAATATAACATAAGACTCCCAAGATGAATCATACCATGATGTAGCTGGTGGAAGCGTGGACCTTCCTGAACTACTGTTTGGAGGTGACAGTCTGGACAGGCTTGTGGTATTCTGCACAGAAGGAGGCCAGTTAAGTGTATCAACATTATGTAAACCATTAAAGACAGAAATTATCAAAAATTTAGCCTAGACCAGAGAGCAGAATGAAATCAAACAAAAATGACCATGTGTTCCAATGGACACAGTACTAAAACAACATACGGTTGTTCCATTCTTGACAGTATGTTTGGCTGAGACCACTGCACTGTAAGAGAAATCATCTGCTGGAGGAGGCAATATAGTCCCTGAACGTCTTTGCGAAACAGTAGACGCCATTTGTGGAACCCTACTCCTGATAGAAATATAACTGGATGAGTAAAAACATCAGCTGAAACTACTAGGAGTTTAGCTATTTATGTCTCACAGAGACAAGAGCTTACAAAACCAAACTACTAGGTGTTTTAGCAATTTATATCTCACAGAGCGAATAGCCCACCAAAACAGTGGAATGGCATTAGACATGCACAATAATACAGGCAGACCATTTTCTAAATCCACTTCCATGGAAAGGCAACAATTCCTAATAAGTGGAATGATAGACTGGAGGCTTCTTTTAAAAAAAAGGTTATAGTAAAAGTACAGACTTTTGCAGAAAGAAGAAAAAACATTATAGCCAGTCAGGATTTGCAAAGTGGCTTGGTTGCTTGGAGCCAAAATAGATGATGCAAGCAGTGCAAGAAACTGTGGTTCCACATCACAAGTTAAAGGTAATTCGGTGTTACCTGGTATATGCTGAGATTATTTCATCTTTAGTGAAACTATCCTCCTGACTGCCTACATCATGCAAATAGAGACAATCTGGATTCCCACATGTCTGAAAAAAATGAAGAAGCACTCAGAAAGATATCACTGGATAGAGTATTAATAAATAAAGCTGTCAGAATAAAGAATCAATTGTACCATGTTCCGTAGCCATGCGTGGCAATATTTTGTAGTACCAAAGCACGCTCTGCAACAATCAAGAACCATTAGAATAACCTATATTGTGTAAAACTGCTAGAAGGGAACAAATAAAGTAAAGGCTAACCTTAACACTTTCCCTTCCAAGACAAAATTGTGTACGGCCTGAATACACCGGATGGCCTCTTCTTCTTTGGCATAAGTAATATATCTGAACACACATCACAATAATAATTAATAAGCCTGTGTCTAAAAGTCAATTCTCAACATACACACTGGTGTCTACACTTATGGAGAGAATAGGAACCATAATCTAAATTGGTTACCCACTAAGAATGAAGTACACTTGATGAATATAGTTCCCAGGTTTCACTAGTTAATCTCTTTTATTTCCAGGAAGAAAATGGATATTTCCTTTTAAGCTTTCTTTTACTTGTACAAATTATTATATACAAGCTGAGTAGAGATGTAATTCATTCAACAGTCTCAAGCTATTCTACAATCCATGTTTTCATATTTCTGAAATCACATGGCCCCTAAGACTAGGTACATTCATCCAGTGCCATGGGATTCCTGAGAGAAATAAGGAGTACCTGAAAACCAAAAATGAAACCTTGCACTCACCGGCGAACTACAAACTACTACAAAAAAAAACCTGATAATTCATAAAGAGAAATTCTAAGAAACAACTGATATCAGCATATGGTGGTATTGAGCTCAGCTTTGAACAGGGAAATGATCCATCTAGGTTATGTAAAAACCATGATAACAGGCAACTTTAGATTTATCTGAAATTTCCTGAATTTTACAACACTAGAAAGCTACATCATTTGTGTTGGCTATAGGCTATCAAATGTTATTTTCACACATGGCTATATAAATCTAGTGGCCCTCAGTCGAATATAGGCCAGATTAGACTAAAATTGACGGAGCTGCTTGCAAGACATCATGTTAGAGTTGGCCATGTCTTTCACAATGAACTCCACTTTAATTTCTGAATCACATAAGCATAAATGCTCTAGTGTTAGGAAAGTACAAGCACCATAATACAAGAGAAGAGAGCATATTTAAAGAAAAAACATGCAATTGCGCAAAAGGTAAGAGGACAGTCACTTCGTATAACGATGTGATTATAGGATCATATCGAATCAAATAATGAATAATGTTTATGCATATGAGAAGATCATTAGTGTGTGGCATCACGTTCATGTAGACATACACGCTGATACCGTTGTTTGTTGATGTCTGCTGGGAAGGAGCCCCAGTCGGACGAGAAACTGAAACCTTCAGAACTTTCCCATACTGACCAAAGTATTCCCTGCGCTCAAGTACCTAAAACAAAAGATAATAGCAATGTTGATGTGAGAACTACAATTTACAGGGTTACTTAGCTTAAATGAACCAAGATGTAACGAATATTGTGCTTACGCTCTCATTGCATAAATTTGCAGGTAGCCCAATTATGTACACCAGGTTTCTCTGGATAACCCTGACGCTGGCCAGATGCTTCTTAGCTTCCACAGTTAGTGCCTTTGACTTAACCTTTTGGGTCTTCTGCTTCTTGTCCACACTTTTATCTGCTACCGTCCTGTATCCATCAAAATAAACACAAGTTTCAAATCTATTGTTGCAATACAGAGAGAAACGATTTGTGTATACATTTACTAAGCTAAAAGGAAGTCTCCAGTTGATTGCTAAGCACGGCAACATTCAAGGGGAGAGAAAACATTTAACTTGGAAGTTTGAGATGGACAGACCTGTCGCAAGTGGCAGCCATCTTGACAATCCTGTCCTTGTCATAGCGCGTGCGGCACGCGGGGCAACGCCCCTCTGTGTCCTCCTTCTCAGCCATATCAATGATGTGGTGCCAGCACCAGACACAAATCTGCACAGTCGCATAGGCAAACAATGAAAGAGCGCTCGTAGTTGCACAGGCAGGGGGGAGCGTATGCATACACAAATCTGCATAGTTGCGTATACAAGACAATGATAGTACCTCGTAGCCACATTTGCAGGGCTTGAGTTGCTGGTCAGTGATGTCCATCTCCTCGGCACAGAGCGGGCAGGTGCGGTCTCCGTCGTCGCTCATCGTCATCCTGTGGGAAACAAGCAATCCAGCACCGTGAGACAAGAGAATACGTCCCAAGTTTCAGAGCTAACAGATATACTGTAATCCCAAGGTTATCAGAGACCTTAGATCCCAAATAAGCACAAACAAAAACCATAAAACGTTGAGAAGGAACAAAGGACATGGGTAAGCCCAATATATCCGCCCGATTCCACCGAATCAGCCACCCAATCTATGGGTAAAACCGCCTAAAGCCCAAAATTCCGAAGCGGATTCCATCGGATTTCTATCGGGACACGCGCATCAAATTTAAAGCACGAGGCGGCCCAAAATTTCCGATCAGATTATTACCAAATCTACGGGGAAAATGATGGTAAAATCGTGGGGACGGGGAGATCAGGCGAACTCACATTGGAGGTGGATCCGCTTGGGCAGGGCGGGGCGGGGCGGGGGGAAACCCTAGAGGATTGACTGGTGGAGGTGTGGTGGCGGGGCGTCCCTCTGATTGAATCAAGCGAGGGAGAGGAAGGGGAAGATTGGATTGGTGGTGGGCGATGGGTGGTGGATTGGAAGCGAGAGGGGGTTGGACTTTCTCTCTTGGTGGAGCGGAGAGTCGACTCGATGTCTCTATGTATGTATGCGCTGCGCTGAGGAAGAAGGAGAGAGGAAGGAGAAAGAGCGAATGCAAAACCAAGGGATGCCACAGCGCAAACCACCACTCGCTCCCTGGGATCTCCTCCTCCTGTGCCCTCCTCTGTGCCCAAGTCTATACGTGATGAACAATTGGATCCCGCGGCAATGGCGGCGGCAGACGGCAAGCTAGGGAGTACCATAAAAGCAGTGAGGCCATAATATGTTGGTCAGCAAAGGTGCTAAGGTGTTGCTTGTGAGACTAAAGACGAGGACAATATCGATAGGTTTCGATAAGCAAAATTAAATCAACGATGACTATTGTAGTGAGGTGCATATGGGCCAGTTCTTTTCAGCTTCTAGACCAGCTTATAGGTGGAATTAAGCTTAAGCTAAAAAGAACTCAAAATTTATTAGTAGCTTAATTTCTAAGCTTGAGCCCTCTCCAGTTGATTGAAAATAAGCTACTCAAGAGCAGCTTCCCGAGCTTTTCTGGTGCTTCTCTTTAAGTGAATGCAAAATTTCCACATTTGTCCCTGGAACGAACCGTTATTACGGTCATTTGCCACTCAGTTCATTCCTTGCCCCTCACAGCTTCCCGAGCTCTTCCCCGCCGCCCCAGCCCCGCGGTCGTCCCCGCCCCCACCCCCATCCTCGCCGCCCTGCCGCCCGGGTGGCCCAACGCCGTGCCGCCCCGCTCTCGCCGCCCTGCCGCTCGAGTCGCCCAACGCCGCCCGCCCCGCTCTCGGCATCACAGGAAAAACAAAGGAACTCTACCAAGAGGTTTGAGTGGATGGAAATTTTCCTCCAAAATGTAGTACAAATGAATTCTATGAAAAAATTCCGAAGGATTCCAATCCTGCGAATCAAACGACCACCGTAGGAAAAATTCCTAAGGATCTAAATCCTCCAAAAATCATATGGAATTCCTTCGAACCAAAGGAGCCCTTCATGGAGGATGGCCACATTTGCAACACTAGAGTCGTGGAGCCGCATAAGATCAGGATCTCCATTTTTTGAGATCTTTCACAAGAAAAATGCTAAAATGCAAAGAAAAAGAAAAAACTGATTTACTCTCTCACCTACTCCAGCATATCCCGATGTATACCAATTGTCAAACCGACAGTGGGACCCAACACGTCCATACGTAGCAAACGGTCACTCCTCCACCCCCTAGTGAGTAGAAAATTACAAGCATACCCCTGCGTGCATCCATAGCAAATTGGTACACTTTTAAGGAGTAAATAGAAAAAAACACACCACGTTCCGAAAGCATTTTCTCAACTCGTCCGCGAGATGCGTCCCCGCCGCGCGGCCACCGCCGTCGAGGATGGCGACGAGCGCGTGCTGAGCTACGGCGACGTCGTGCTGCTCCGCTCCGACCTCTCCATCCTCCGCGGTCCCCACTTCCTCAACGACCGCATCATCGCCTTCTACCTCGCCCACCTCTCCTCCGCCTTCGGGGGCAGCGACGACGACGACCTCCTCCTCCTGCCGCCCTCCATCCCATACCTCCTCTCCAACCTCCCGGACACCGCCTCCGTCGCCGCCGTCGCCGAGCCGCTCCGCCTCGCCTCCCGCCGCCTCGTGCTCCTCCCCGTCAACGACAACCCCGACGTCTCCCTCCCCGAGGGCGGCTGCCACTGGACCCTCCTCGTCCTCGACGCCACCACCGACGCCTCCCGCCCGCGCTTCGTCCACCACGACAGCCTCGCCGGCGTCAACCTCCCCGCGGCGCGCCGCCTTGCCGCCGCGCTCCGCCCGCTCATCCCAGCCGCCAGGGTCCCGCTCGTCGAGGGGCCCACCCCGATGCAGGCCAACGGCCACGACTGCGGCGTCTACGTCATGGCGGTGGCCAGGGCCATCTGCCACTGGTGGAGGGACCGTCGTGGGCAACAGCAAGAGGGGGAAACAGATTGGTTCGAGACGGTGAGGAAGGAGGTAGACGCCGGGAGCGTCAAGGCCATGAGAGCCGAGCTGCTGCACCTGATCGCTCGCCTCATCCAAGACAAGGAGGAGGAGGAAAAGAAGAACGAGGCCGCGGAGGGCAACAAGGACGACTGATCCTAGTATCCTACCTTGTCACTAGTAGTAGCTTACTTGTAGGAATTCCTGCTGTGTTTTGAACGAATGATTTTGGAGCGAGCTTGGAAGAAGAACAAGTAGAACATAGCTTGTTTAAGTACAGTTTTGGCGGAATTTCACGGCGAAATGTTAATGCTCGAGGATGGTTAATGCTGCAACTTTATTGTGCTTATGTTTCCATGTTAATAGCGTGTGAGTGTGGATGGATGGATCACAACTGTTCGTGTTCATGGGCTTTTGTTTTATGATCGACCGCGTAATTCTGTATTAGTACTATATAAGATGCATTCATGTTCTATGCTTTTCGATGCTAATCCATCGCATGCACCTGTTATTTTGATTCAATGCAACTTGCGAAGACAAGGGTTCTAGCTGGTGGAGCAATTCCACTGTTTGGTGAAGCTTCTGTTAATGTGTCTTCAAGAATATTAGAACTACTTATGTCTTGTGCTAAAAAATGTTGCAGTGACCATGGCAGCATGCACATTTGAAAATGCAGTTTGGGGGCAACTAATTGCTATGAAAATGCAGCTTGGGGGCAAGATAGAACTCAAAGCTCTGACACATTGAGGTCTGTTCTGTTCTTCAGTTGTAATTTGTGTTTTCTCTGTTGGTTTGGCTTTTATCTGATTATCTCAGCAAGCCTACCACCATTCTGTAACCTTTTCTCACCATTGTCCTGCTTGTTTCTTCTAGTTCCATCTTCACTTCTCGCACTCCTCTTGCGCACTGTAAACATTCTCAGGAGATGCATCTATTTTCATCCATCTGAAACATTTTCTGCACTGTAAATTTCAACCCCCATTTTATTCATCTTCTCACGCGCGTGTTTCTTTGTACTTTTTTTTTGGTACTGTGATATGTTTCTGGACCTTTCAGTATTCCCAAAATCTAATTGGCTTGTTAGTTTTGATTATTGAGGTGAAGTGACGATATAGAAATACAGTAATATCGAATTCCGTTAATTTGGGCAGTCGAGCGAAGTTTGAATGATGAGATTCATTGCTACAAAATATCTGCTCTACTACCATATGTTGTATAATATTTTGCTAGAATGAGTACACTGGGCTACGCGGAAGTGCTGTTAACAGGTAATAATAGATGTTCCAAATCTGTGCTATTTTGAGAAGTGAAACAGGCAGACAGTGAAGAGGGCAGCCATCTGGCATCTACCTAACCCCTGGAGGCCTGGAGTCCATACCTAACAGTCACGCATGCACCCCAACTATCTTCCTTTTCTCCTCTTCTTGTCAACTCTTCAACTCGACTTCCTTCTTGCCCTTCCATTGCATCTACCAGTCTACGGCTGGTGACAGAGAACAGAGCACAAGGATTTAGGTATGTGAACCTTCTATCTCCATTACTTTCGTCCTTGCTCAAGTTGTTCATACGTGCATAAGGGATAAAATAAGTTAGCACTTTGAAGGAAAGCGTTGTCACATTAGTATGTTCTGCTTCTTTTTTTGCTTGATCTTAACCAAGCTTCAAATTCAGCTAAAGGATGCATAATTTCGCAATTTAGTTTGTTCATGCATGATATTGATCCAGTATCCTTCTTTTCTTCAATCTGCCATGCCTTTTTCACAAGGGCTCTTTTTTTGTTCTCTTTTATCATCTTGATGGTGTCATTCACGTACCTGTAATTTCCAGCACAAGGACACACATCTCTGAATTGTTGTGCTCATAAGGCAATTCCAGCTTCTTTCTGTAACTCAGTTGATATCTTGCTATTTGATTTGCAATTTTCATCACAAAAATATATGTTACTAGCTGGAATACATGGATAGCCAACTAATTTCCACGTAACGTAGCTTGCTTTCGTACTACCTTTGTTTTCCCTTAATGGAAAACACGCAAACCATTTGCTACTATGATTGATTAGGTTGAATGGTTCATGAATTGTCCTCTGTCTTTTTGTCAGTGGAAGATGCAAAGTCAAGAGAAGATTACAGTTGTGAAGCCTGTGGCCTCCAGGCCTTTCTCCCGCTTCAGGTCCTTCTCGAAGCTCCTGCAAGACTTCACTACCACTGGTTCGACATGTTTGACCTCTCCAGAGGAGGCTATTATAGTAAGGCGACCAAAGGCAACACGGTTCAGACCACCAGTTAGTGATCTATCAACTGGAATTGCTGCAACTATAGTCAGTCCCACACTAAAATTCAGTTTACCTTTATCTGAATTTAGAGAGAAACTTCATGCTTTTCTGATAGTGACAAAATTGTGTGACTTTCTTAAAGTGATACTTCAAATTCAAGTATCTATCTGTCATCCATTAAGATTGTTTTGAATTATCTAGGATGTTACCATGTGATCGTGTTATAACTATGTGCCAAACTTCAATTACAGGATGGTGGGTCAGATACCACAAATGAGCAGATGGAAGTAGATACAGAACAATTGGTCTCGTGTGACCATCTGACAGTATGCCACAATGTCAGCAAGCCAATTTACAGCGTGAAGAACCGTTTGTCCTATGATGGCTACAACTGGAGGAAGTATGGGCAGAAGCAAGTGAAAGGGAGCGAGTTCCCACGGAGCTACTACAAGTGCACTTACCCAACCTGCCCTGTCAAGAGGAAGGTGGAAACAACACTAGATGGCCAGATTGCTGAAATTGTATACAACGGTGAGCACAACCATCCCAAGCCTCATTCTCCAAAGAAGCCATTGTCGTCAACAAGTACAGAGATTGTCGTTGCCAACGCCCATGGTACAAATGAAGCTGGAGTAGAAAGTCAGCTACAAGGATGCAACCGAGCTCTTGGTTCTGATGCCAATGCTGCAGCATTCACAAGCAGCTGTAATTGCTTGGATGAATTTGGAAGAACTAGCGAGGTTGGTGACTGCAAGAAAAGGTATGTTAATGTTGTGCAAGTTTGTAATGTGGAACTTACTATTATTACTTCACAGAACATGTGCAAGTGGTTGTTGCCAGATTGTTATCCCATATGATGAATCTTAGAAAAAGGAGATACTGGAGAATTCTGGCAGCATTATTAATTTTTAGTTTAAACTTGTTAGCTAAATGTGTCCAGGAAAAGCTATTGTTTAATTGTCTCAAAAGAATTCATTCACTGTAAGAATGACATCCTATGTTTTGAAAAGGGTGAAGTTTGGTTTTGGAGCGTGCTGACTAGCTTATCCAAAGAAAAAAATTGCAACCTCGGAAGAGCTTCCCCCAGACTGCCTCATCCAAGAATTGTTCCATCCCACTGTATGTTGGGTTGAGGTCTTGCCAGTGGCCGCAACTGCAAACCAGGAGAGACTGCCTTGTTGCCTTGTTGTTGTTTTGTAAAAGGAAATGCGGATTTCTGTGGATATATCTAGTCAAATTTCCATATGCTGAAGAACATATGCATGCTTATCATTGTTTGTGCCCATTTAAGTTAGTAATCTGCTTGATCCAAGAAATCAAATGCTACATTAATTAATCTGCCGTTTCAGCACAAATGACAAGCGATCCAGCATCGCAATTGGCCTGGCAGCTTCTGAGCCTGCTCCTGCATTCCAATCTTCGACGGAATGTGAGTCATCTGGGAATGCATTCCATTGGCGCAAGTATGGTCAGAAGGCTGTTAAGGGCAATTCATATCCAAGGTAATACTTCTACTTGTGTAATTGAGGGAAAAGCAGCCCTGGGCATATATGCCTGAAACCCTGGAACATAATTGTGACCTCCATGAATTCGTAATTTCACATCCATTGTGTTTTCTGGGAGAAGATTGTTACAAGTACAGTAATCTAGGTTTGTGTTTAAGTGCTAAAATGTAGCAAAAGTAATTTGAATCAAAATGCAAGTATGAACTATGAAGCTATAGCAACTACTGTGGTTGTTGAGTCTTTTTACATGGATGGGACCTGTTGTTGAATGTGCAGGAGTTACTACAGATGCGGCGCAGCAAGATGCAATGCACGCAAGTTCGTAGAGCGTTCGTCTGACAATTCGGTGGTAACCACATACGAGGGAAGGCACAATCATGGCACCAATTCCGACTTGAAGAGGAAAAAATACTAGTGTGATTCAAGGAAGACGAAAGAAGAATATGATACTAGTGTGATTCAAGGGAGAAAGAAAGATGGAATAATACAATACTAGTGTGCTTGTGATGTTGACATATTCAGAATGGAAGAATACAATATGTATCTTCTCTAATAATGTTACTGAATTGATCGATCTCCAAACTAATGTATTCTGCTGCTTGGTAATATAATTGAACGCAACATGAACAAGTCTCAGATACCATGAGTTTCTTATATATCATGCGTTACAGCATCCTAGCTTTAATCTGCTGAGTGAAGCCTTGTAGCCTTGGTTACATTTTGAACATAGCAACTTGGGACGTAGATAATCAAACCAGTTTACAATGAATAGGTCTAGCACAATATAGAATCTCATCTCAGGTGCATAAATTAGCTGGATTACAACACACACACACACACGCACACACACACACACACATGTGTGCACAAGCCCGTCGCAACTTAAAGGATACAAAAAACCCAAGGTGAACCATGCAAGCCAACAGTGCATTGGAGTTGTTCCACCTTCAGATTTTACTCAGCACCATTGCCCGGATGCCTACAAGGATATAACCTATCATCAGAGAGGCAAAGCCAAAGGAAAAATGGAGGAAAGGTACAAAGCAAACAATTCTGACTAACAGTTCTACCTCCAAGATGTTGTGAGATTCCGAGCTTTCCGGTCTAATTGGATGTTCTCTAGAGCGCTGGATGCTCGCAGTACTTCTTCCGAGATATCATCAGCATCGTATCCCCAGTTGTACTCATCTTTCCTCGTGTTGGAGGTGGAAGAGCCCCCTCTTCGGTCTGAATGTCCAAAGTTTTGTTTTAGAATTTAGGAGAGCAACACCATGTCATGTGACAAAATAGAAGAATTATATGTCAGGTACCTGATGTCTGTGATGTTGGCATTTGCCTGGCAAGTCAAAAGTTAAGTATTACCCACATTTAGAGGAAAAGAAGACAAACGGCTGCAACATAATTAGAATTGCAGAATAACAGTATGGTATTACCTTCCCATAGGAGTCAGGCCCCCGATTGAAGATGAAGATGGTGGCCTCCTCATGTTCCGATGCTCAGCATTTAATGCTGGATCGGGCTCAGAATTGATCATTCTCCTACCAGCCATCCTTGTTTGAGACAAATTCTACTCAACAGAACAATTTCAAGTAAACCAAAGTATCCAATGGAAACAGATAAAGGTTTTTATTGACTATTTTGAGGATTATAACAGAGGTCTCATTAACAACAGTGCACAGTACTTCGTGCCTTTGTGAGCTCAAGAATCGTGGAGTCCTAGGTGAAAAATGCTAAACTAGTTATAAGCAATGAATTAAATTTCATATGCCACCATCATTGCACGTACATGCGATTCACACCACCAAGCAACACATGTCCACGAAAAGTATACTTCAACTACAGATCTTTAAATACTTTGTTGTAATCAGAGCTAAGTCACAATAATGCATTGCAAATATAAATGCCATACAGCCGGAGATTATTTAAGTCAAGTAGCCACCACACTCTACGAACATTTCTCCACATTATCTGGAGATTTCAACTTTGTTCTAACTTGTACAAAGAATCTTACGCTGGAAATCCTAAGCAACTACATCTAACCTGTTACACTTTTCTCTTCGCTATCACACCCGCCCTCTTAATATAAACTGTTGTAACCTTTATGTACAGTTTAATGGAAAGTGTTCAGACTGGCCTTCAGCTGCCAGCCTGCCATAGTTCGCGTAAAAACAAACTTGTTACAGAATGCCTTGTTGAGCATCATAACAGTCACAAATCATTTTGTTACGATTAGACATGCATGCATTGTTTTGACAGGTTGATTAATTACTCTACAAACATTAATCAACGCCATTCATCAAATGCATACAGGTCTATTTTAACGACCTCATTCTGAGTAAGCAAGAGATTAACCTCATATTTGAGATATCCTTCAAGAACATCCAGAAGCATCGGACCACTCTCAGCACTCCTGCTCCCTTCAGCTCCATTTTTGTTTGAAAAATTCTTTAATTCATTCTTCCAAAAGTCCTTGGGCTGATTTACGGTGCAAGGGCACATATTAGTGGATGTTAATTTTGGACAAACACAACCAGGATACATCAGATATAAGAAATGGTTACCAGATTGCATTCTGGCAAATAAACTTTCATCGTGTGACTTAGCTGCGCCCACTCCAGGTATTCGCCTATAAGTGCTGTTAATAACCTACCTGCAAGCAACAGAAACTCTAGGATGTAAACCACTCATACTACATAGTTTTCATTTTGCAAAACACATGGCTAAATTTTAGCCAGCATGAAGACCTCAAACATTGAGGATATCTGTGATGAGACTTAAAGCAACATAGTCAAAGGCAATAAATTACATTTTAAAAGTGCAGAAGCATCAAAGCCAAAGACTCACTAGTCACTACTCAGGAGAAAAGAGATAGATCTTTCAGATAAAAGTGTAGAAGAGGAAGAAAAATGATATGCTATAAGCTTAATTGAGTTCAATTATTGCTAGCTAAAAAAAGTGAATATGCCAAAAGCTGCCAACATTTACAGCGGAGAATCTTTTTTATCATGCAACACAGTGTTGATCTTGTATATTTCAGGAATATTCAGGAACAACAGTATTACAAAAGATCCTAGAGTGCCGTATATATCAGACGAAGTTGCAGAAGCATCCTGAACAAGCTCCAGGCAACAGATACTGTCTGTATTGATCAAATAACCACCCTTATTTAAAGCACGAACCTGACGGCGAAGCATGCAGCTGCTTAGCACGGTCATTGCAGCTACCAAGCAAAGCAGGATTCGCACCGTCATCGTTCTCCTCTACCACCCGATCCTCCTCTTCTATGGCCTCAAACACACTCGCTCTCAGCTCAGCCTGGTCATACAATACACATCATGATAAAACATGATGCCTTCTGCAAATATGAGCCCTTTCATGTAAAGTAACTAATTGGATTATATACCAAATGGACCGGGCCGTGACAAATAGAAGTATACGGACTTAGTTAAACATAACTTGACCTTAACAGATAAGGGAACAACAACGCATCTCCAGTTCTTTAACCAACAATTATATTATGTAAATTTGTGCCATAGATGTAACTGAACTATACACACAAATGTTTGAAGTTTTTCCAGAATAACCAAAGGTCGTTATTTTAAGATGGAAAAAAAGAAAGATAAACGGTTGATCCTTGATGCTTATAGTCGAAACGAATATTTGATGGGATCATACCATTAGGATCCTCTAGTGACGCAGGCACACTGGTTAGCGCACAAGAACACAATTTCTACCAGCATGCGTATCAGGCAACAATGTAGAGGCTTATGCAAAACGTAATCGAAACTATACCACCACCTAGAGTCAGGAGACGTGAGATTACTCCAACAAGCTGAACAAGAAGCAGTAGCACCAAACCGAAAGCTTGGCCTTAAAGAAATGGTTTCATTTACAATTTGGAATGCAGAGTGAATCTGCATTTCAATTGGAATGGGGAAAAAAGATGTAAATTTGGTAAGGGGACCGTCGAACCATGGAATGTGGAGATCTGCAAAGCGCATGGGAGGGCAGGTAGAGGTAGATCCGCGCTAGCCCTAGGCCTAGTGGATCGGGAGTAAGAAGGGGAAAGTGGGAGAGGCTCACCCTGATCTTTGCGAGGACGCCCTTCTTCTCGAGGGTGCGGGTGACGAGCGTCTTGAGCTCCATCATCTCCCGCGCATAGTCGTCCATATCCTACCTTCTCGAAGCTTCTAGAAGCAGCCTCCTCTCTTCTTGGGGGAAGGCGATGCGAGCGAGCGAGAGAGAGAGAAAGATGCGAAGAAGAAGAAGAAGAAGAAAGAGCAATGAGTTTCTCTCGGCTAATTACCATGGGGAACCACCTCCAGAGGTGAATTTTACGACAGGTGGGCCCTGTACGCCATCCAGACGAGAGGATGAGCCCTTCTGCAATACGGCCCTCCTAAAACTTCCGCATGGAGATCGTCACTTTCATCTCAGTTTCTGCTTTAATTTGTTTTGACGCAAAGAAATAATTTAGTTAGCCAAAGTTATTCGTTTTCATCCACCCGGATTCGATGTTTAAGGAGCAATTCATGACAAGGTTGTCTGTTTCACAGCTCTAGCTTCCTTTGTCCGTGAAATGTTAACCGTCCGTCTCCGCTCGTCACTAGCCATTACGAAACAAATTCAAAGATATTTACGTCTCGTTGTCTTTGATGCAAGACTTCGGCTTTAATTTCTAATCATAATAGCTGAGTGAAAAATAATTAAAAAGTATGATATGAAAGATTTTTCCAAGACAAATCATATGACATTATTATTTTTCTATTGTCTATAACTTCCACAAACATTAGGTGTTATAAAGCTGATTACACATTCCATAACGATCTACATTTTTAGACGGGGCAAGTAGGAATCAGTTGATGACATGGCCGTTTGTTTGACACCTACGTATACTGTACTTCATATAATAAAGCACCGGGAGACTGTAGACATACTCCATAGGGTAAGGGTGCTGAGACACACAACTTGCATACTTTCAATCTACAAAACACCTCAGGCCTTATCTCATGAAGCCTCTTTTCCCACAATGTATTTTCTTGTATTTCTATAATCCATCCTGTTCTTTTGCCAAACCACTTGACAACAAATTCACGTGAGATATGGCTGTGGCTTCAGAACAGCTTGCTGCTTACCCAGGATAGTAGCTCATAACTAACCAAGCACTAAAAGACTCATCCACTAACCACACACACACACACACAACCGTAGCATTGACGTACAAAATTTGTAACCTTTTCAATGTACACAATGCTAGCTCGTGATCATAGGTTGGCCTCATCATCTCAGAACCTCAGAACCTGCTTTGGTTGGCTTCCATGTTTGCCAAGGGCCTTATCAAGAGCCAAGCTGAAGTCACTGAAGGGAGTCAACTCCATCCTGCAGGCAAATATTTCAAAACATTCATTTCTCTCTATGTATGAACAATATTTCTTTGGCAACAATTCAACAAAAGTAGCAGCAATACATACTCGTATTTAAGTTTGCCTTCGCGCACCAGGCCCAAGAGGTAGTCTATCATTGTTCTGCAATCCTCTGCCTTGTCTGAATTCATCCACTTCTGTAGCCAGAATCCTTTGAGCGAAAGATCCTTCGAGAGCATTGCATCATGTCAAAGAATTGACAGGAGAAACAACTTGATACATAGTAGCATGAAATGACAAATCCTTCATACTTTGATGCACGGATTGCTTGAACTAGATGCTATTTCACCAACTTATGAGATAATTTTGGGCTGATAATTTTGACGCAGAAACAAATTCTCATATTAACTTAGCAATTTGGTATAAACGTTTGAAGTGGCCTCACTACATCATGCACAGAAGTAGTGACCATAGTTCAGAACCAGGATTTGATATACTAACCTTAAAAATGAAAGATGACGTAGAAACAGTCACAGGTTTCTTGGACATTCCACCATATGTTACCATGGTGCCCCCTTGCCTAAAGAGAAGGGTTATAGCTATATATGGAAAACAATGACATTTCTAATTGGAATTTCACCAAGTTTAATAGTGTTACCTTAAGAGCTTCAGTATCAAAGATGCGGCATTTCCTCCAACACAATTAAATCCTAATGCAGGTTCTGGTAAAGCACCCTAACATCACAGCAAACAAAATCAAACCAGGATAAGGGAAATGCTTCAATTGATCATGTTTCTTACAGATGAACAAACTGGAAGCTGTATCCCAGTATCCAGTTGTGATACAAGCAAAACAAATTCCATTCAAACTAATGCTTTGAGTTCTAACTTCTAAGGAGCTTGGGCATCCCCATTTTGTATGATTAATCAAAATTAATTTTAATAGCCACACTGTAATAACCTTCCCAAGTCTGGAAGACTTTGGCTTTATATTGTCTGAAACAAATGATTTTACCATACCACTACCATACATGTTATTAAGGGATTGGCAAGCTAACAAAATAGTTGTCATAGATGAGGTTGGAAACAGTGATTATTTTTTATAGATAAACAAACTGGAAGCTGTATCCCATTATCCAGTTGTGATAGGAGCAAAATAACTTCCATACACACTAATGATTTGAGCTCTAACTTCTAAGAAGCTTGGGCATCCCCATTTAGTATGAATAATCAATATTAATTTTAATATCCACAGAACGTAATATCCTTCCCTAGTTAGGAGGGTTTTAAGTTGTTTCAAACACAGAATTTTACCACACCATACATGTTATTAATGAATTGGCAAGTTAACAAATAGTTGTCAAGGATGAGGTTGGAATTGCAGGCTGCAGAGTAATACCAGCAAGCTCTTGACATTCTTTACATCTAACTGGCTTTCTGTGAACACCTCATCTGCACCGAGTTGTTTAAGTTTCTCTTTTGCTTCTTCTGACCCAGGCCTACAACAATTTTGTTAAAGATGACTGAAGTAAGTAACTGGAATGAGAAGAAAGAAAAATTATTTAGCCCAGTACTCGTGAATTATCATGATCATGCAGAAAGCCGATAGAGCGAGAGAATCATTGATCTTGTTTGGGGTCAAGTTGCATCATACCTGTCCCTTATGATGTTGATGGTGTGAATTCCCTGCACTTTGGCGAGCTGAATAACACACTGACCGACGATGCTGGTCGCGCCGTTCTGGACAAGAGCATCATCTAATATACCAAAGAATGAATGCCATGAGATGAGAGGGCATGCTAAGGGTGGCAAAGATGGATGGCAAGTGAGGGAGACATGATGAGAACCAGGATTGAGTTTCACAAAGTCTTGCAGCATCCGGAGCGCTGTCAAGGGGTTGACCGTGACGGTGGCAGCGTATTCCACAGGCACATCGTCACGGACCTTGTGCCACACATGTTCCGGCTTGACAATGTAGGTTTGCCATGTTCCTGCACCAACAATTCCATCTCATCTCACTATCTCAGGGAGGGAGAGAGCATGAGGAGTAAGGTAGGAGAGGGAGTGGGAGAGACCGAAAGAGGGTGGGGAAGGGATGACCCAGTCGCCGGGGGAGAGTCGGCGGGAGACGGCGGGGCCGAGGGCGTGGACCTGGCCGACGCCCTCGTAGCCCGCGACGGCGGCGGGGAGGGGAGGCCTGACGGGTACACGCCCTGGACGCGGTTGATGTCGGAAGGGTTGATGGGTGAGGCCAGCATCTTCACGCACACGTCGCGCTCCCCCGAGCTCCACCGGCGGCACGTCCGCCGCCCTTGCAAGATTGTGGCGTCAAATTAAAATCGGAGTGCTGCGAGTGAGAGAGGCGAGGGAGGGAGTACCTGAGGACTTGGTCGGGAGAGCCGTGTTGGTCGTAGAGGATGGCCTTGGAGGGCGGGGATGTGGCGGCCGAGGAGTAAGAGAGAAGGGAACGGGGAAAGTGGAGGCGCCTCGCCGTCGCCGGCAGCAAGCGGAACGACGGCGCCATTACAGGTGAGGAGGTGATGCTCTCTTTTTTTTCTTTTTTTTAGGGATTTTCTTTTGAGGGACTTCTTGGGATTCTCTTCTCCTCTCTATGGGTGTGGGAGTAGATTCTAGAAGAAGAGCCAGCCCAAGCCCAGCCCAGCCCGGCCCAATAATGCTCTTGCTGAACTAATGTCACCGTCACGTTTTACTTTGACCAAAAAAAAATCCTTTTTGAAAGCATGATCATCACATTTCTTTAATGTTTTAAGGAACATGATCATCACATTTACCACCTTAATTTGTAGGGGAAAGAAAGAGAGTCCATTTTGTTGTATTTATTCTACTTGTTTTCCAAATAGTACAATAGTTGAACAAAACAAAGAGAAGGAAGAAACTAAAGCTCCATATCTATTTCCCTATGTATATAGCTACCAAGTGCATGCAATGTTTCTCATGAAATTCCTTTCCAACTGCAAAATGAATATATGATAAAGAAAGAAACACCCTTTGCAGCCCAGATGAGCACGTATGTTTTTGACATGTCGGGGTAAGATCTCGGACAATACTACATGCTACTAGCAGAAAATTGATCAAACGCAAGGATAGCTGATGGTTCAACTCCACATTCTGTGAGCTTGCCTCATTCATGGTATATGCGTATATGTTAACAAAAAGTATAAAAATTTGTATGTCGAAAATATTTTTATGACAAATCTCACGATAGCACTTCCACTTCACTAATCTAAATATCATTTAACCTATTAGTAGTAAGTTAGAAAATTTTGACTGTATGCTTTCTAAAACGTCACATATTTCCAAACAAAGATTAGTAGTACGGGCTACACAAGTGGACTACCAAGATGATGCCGACTTCGAAATTAGTGAGAAAAGTACATCATTTGCTAAAAATGCACAGTTGGCCGGTTGTTGAAGATTTTATTTTCTGAAATTGCCTGAATCAAGCTAAACACATTGTTTTGTTGTTAATGTTGAAATATATTGTTCCTTTTCTATTAGTTTAGACTTTTGAGTAAACTGGTTTAGTGCATGAAGTTTAATATAGTATCAAAGCCAAGAGGTTTTGAGTTCAAGACCTAGCTAACACAATATTTATAAAAATATTTACGGCATACATCAATCCCACCTCTAAGGCCTAAAGGAGCCTAGACGATATTTATAAAAATATTTGCGGCCTACAATTATCCCACCTCTAAAGTCTAGAGGAGCCTAGAGAGTGGCAGAGTGCTGAAATATATTATCATCTTTTTCTTATCAGTTTAGACTTTTAGATGAACAGATTCGGTGTATAGAAATCAATAGTTAAATTGTCTACCTTCCTTTCGTTAACATGCAGGTCGGCTTCCGAACTTTAGCAAGTTCCTCTTCTCTTGGTACTCTCGCTTTGACCATCAAGAGAATATGTCGGTGAAAAAAGCAAAGTAAACACTCAAATGTGTTGGAACAACGGTTTTTTATGAGGTAACTAAATTCAGTTGCAAATTGTCGGTGGTATCATCCACTCGGAAAGGACATATCATGTCAATGTGATGCTTATTGTCCTTCCTCTACCCAATCCTTTTTTTCTGCATCATTTTCCTGGCTTCTTGTTTAATTGAAATCGTTAATTCATGGTCAGGGACAGCAAATGAGCCAATAAATTGGTAGAATAATGGTTTGACCATGATAACAACCACTTAAAATAGTTGATTGATGCATACCATTGCCTGCTACATTCCAAAAGAAATGAGTTTTTTATTTTATTTGACTCCTCACATGGCTAAACTCCAAAAGATATGAATATAAGGTTAATTTAAATTCCCTGTCTTTTATTTTACATCGTTGTTCCATAGCCTACTATTGGTTTATGACTTTCTTGCATCCTTGAATACACTAATGAAAGCTAAGGGTGACCATGATAGGTACTCCTTGTTTCTTATCTTCCCAAATTTTCGTAAGGTTATATATTGGCTTTTGATATTTTCTATATATTGCTCTACGTCTCTATACATGCAACAATAGGCCTCACAACTTTGCACCTATGGTAAGTAAGTATTGTGGATGCTAACAATCTAGATTTGTTTTCCCATTTTGTTATGGATGCTAATAAGGACACAAATTAGAAGAAGCAAGAGGGGATGACTCTAGATTATTTCTAGAGTATGGTATTGTTGTTCAGAAGGTTTTCCCCCCTTGTATTACTAGCATACCAAAGATGATTGTTGGCCGGCAGTGATAGGGATTTTTTTGTGATAGGTTATGAGGTAATTTGTAAAAATGATTTGCATGCCGAATTTGTTTCATACGATAAATACTTTATCATATGTTAAGCTAATCGATGAAAATATTAGCTGTCTTTATATTATGTTTGTAACTTCATTAATAAGTTTACCTTTTTCATTTGATATTAACTGGTTCCATAGCTATGTCGAGACTATGTTGTTGCTGTGGGCTGAGCGAGCTTTAGAATGTGATGGTGATGGTAGGACAGAGAGAGTTACTTGTTGCGGTGCTCGTTGCAACTTCAATGAATATGAAGCTATGCTATTAATTTGTGCTCCTTTGGTAAAGGCTGTAGCTTTTCCTTGTCTATTACGGTGGGTGTTCTTATCACTCTACTTGCTTTAGTTAAGGAGTTTCATCATGTTTATTAATTGTGCTTGCATAGTACCTTCTTCTATTGCTTATAGAACCAACCGTAGTTTTTCTTTAATTCACAATATTTACGAACCAAGGCAATATTAGTATACAGTTATATATTCTCTTATCCTTGTCTTACAACATTAAGTATTATGATGTCTGGCAGTGAGATGTACACTTCAGAGTATGAGGATATTATGTGTGCTTGTCATTATGAGGTCACTAGAGGTCAACACAAGGAGCTAAGCAGGGATGTAAATGGTATGGATAATTTCCGCTCCGAATCCACATTCGTATCCGTTTCTGAGGATATGGTACGCAATTTTAGAAATCAGTCGAATACGGATGCAGATATGGATATTGGTCAACCGGATATTCAGCGGATATGGTAGAGGATATGGTATTGCTAATATCCGATGGATATAGGATATCCGGCATTTTTTGCAGATTATCCGAGGTCCTCTAATCAGATTATCCGATATAATTAGCCTAGCCGGCCAACCCAAATGCTCAATCAGCCCATTGGTAGGCCCTCCAAATATAAAATAAAATGAAATAAAATAGCCCAAATGCTCAATCAGCCCATTTGTAGGCCCTCTCTACCTCTCTTACTTATTTTGGAAGGGAATTGCCGTCTTGATCTTTAATGCTATTTACATGATGTGATATATTTCCTGTACTTTGTAGCAACGAGAAGAAGTTGGTAGTGATGAAGACAGAATTAATGAATTCTTGAGTACTTCAACTTTAGGGGAGAAGTTAGCTAGGCAAGTATGTCCGATTATCTCTTGATCTTTGCTGCTATTTTTTTATTTATTCTTTTTGCAAAGTGCCATACAATTTTTTTTTGAAATTGCATGCTGCCGATACATAGGACAAGGAAGGAATGGATATTGAATAATGAGACTGATCAGCTGGATTAGGAGAAAACAACTTAGGTATGCAGTAATATTCTAACTATTTCATTCTCCATAACTAATAATCAATTATTACTCTGATTGTGAAGTGTGGCATTTGACTATCTCTCATCATTCTCACAGGAAGTCACAAGTGGATAGAAAGAATGCCATGTTGAAGTTAAGGGTGTGAGATCAGATTCTACTTGGGCGGCTACTTGCTTTTTAATAAAAAACTACAATAGAACCTTGAATTTAGTACTATTTAACAGCTTAAGTACAATCTTTTTGGTGTAATGCTATTACCACTTTATCGGTATTAAGCATTTGCAGTATTACCTATTGTTATTGCCATGTTGGTGTAAGTTGTCACTTTGAACGCTTGGCCATTGTCTAGTGTTATGCGATTGGATAAATTTTTTGTTCATGTTGTTTGCATGCTGGAAATAAAAAACCGGCTCTTTACGCATATTTATCCGATATTTTTTGTCCGTTTCTAGTCCGAGTCCGCTTCGTTTCCGCTCCGAATCCGTGGTCCGATATAATCCGCATTCGAATCCGCATCCGGTCATTATCCACTCCGCTCTGAATCCGGCAAAAAAAATATGGTAAAGGATATGAAAAAACATTATCCGATCCGATCCGATCCGTTTATATCCCTAGAGCTAAGAGAACTATGAATGATGACTCAGGTGCATATGAAAAATGCCATGAATCAATAGAAGGATGAGGTAGTTCTCTGGATTTGAGGTGTATAAAACAAGAAGGATATAAATTTTCTAAGCACTTTCTTCTGTTGAAAATGTTCTATCAATTTAAAATTGCAGTATCATTGTCTTATGAACTATTCAGAAGTTAGTGTTCTACTTGCAATATCATTGTCATATTCAAATACTTAGAACATAGTGTTTCTCATGCTATGGCTAACTCCTGAAGTTTTTCTTCTATATAACTTCCGTAATTTACATCATTTTATTTTCTTAGAATAATACATCAGCCTTCAATCAGCCCACCATTGGCAATTCGCCTTACGAATTACCAGTTCTAAGTATACAATATATTTATTTAGTCAACTAAAACAACGTACTAAATTAACCAGCATAACTAGGAGGCGCAGCATAGTGAAACGGTCTGATTAACTCGCAAAACCAAAGTTTAACTGTTATGTAAAAAGATCAAATGGTTGTATCCTTTGTTTACCATCTTTTCATAATTTTTTTCCTTCTTAAGACTACATTTCATCACCTACAGACCATGAATTTCATCACCTACATACCATTTACATACACGCAAACAAAGATTCTAACTGCATGCATCATTTATTTCGTACATATGGATTATTATCTGCACTGATGTTACCTTGGGCAGTTCACTATTTTGTAGATACACATAATTTTAAATAATGGAACCTTTTCCAAGGATAAAAGAAGAAACATTTTCATGCATTTTGTTGTACATTGCTGCTAACTGTAGTCGCTGATGGACATGTGCTTTGATTAGATTTAAGGATTCATGCTCAAATGTAAGTTTAATGCCATGTTGGACCAAAATAATGTTCGTTTCTTTTTCACTAGGATATAACCCAAAAAAAAACCCCTACTTTGTAACTAAATGTGAGCATCATTTTCACTTTTGCTGCATACTTGAATGGATGGAGCAACGTGATACTTGCCCAGTTTGTGATGAGGTTAGTACACAAAAATTGTTTTTTACTAGTTGAAATATGTTTCTAATGTAGCACATGTGAGGTTTCTTTTATTTCTAAATCTTTCTATGTAGTAATCCATTCTGAAAGCTTACGAGTAAACTTATCTGCCAGTATGAAGCGAGTTCAACATAAAATGGAAAACATACATATTTTGATATTTGAGATTGTATCCCTGATGGTATGTAATTATTATAAATCTTTATGTTAATCTAAAGCCCATTGTTAGATAGTTCTATTTTTGTAAAGATTCCTTGAGGTAAATATGGTATTTCTTTGTTGTAGGCTGCATGTACTATCTTGCAGATAACTTTGACAAGCCGACGTGTTTGACAAGCCTTGGTGACCCCAGTGGATAGTGGATCCTCTCTTGGATTTTGTGCCTATTAGTTATACACACTTACCAACTACCCTTCTCTTGATATTGATTTGTTCTGGTGCAGTGTGGAAATCATCTCGACTTTATACCGTTTTGTTCAAGCTTTAGTGTTTATCAACATGAGAATTAGGAAAATGTTTCTTTGCAATGTGCGTATCGCTCTAGGATAATTCAGTTGAAAGTCCAAATCCTAAAATTAACTCCCTTTTCCATTCAGAATTTGGAGCGCCTATTGGTTTATCTCTGATTCGTTTAGTGCTGATGCGTGTCATACATTAGGTACGTGACATGAAAAAAATGATCGTATTTTAGGTTCCTTTGTACGGTCAATCTACAGTTTAGGTTTGCTTAGTTCAATTCAATCTATATAGGTTCCTGTACATGTAATTTTTGATTTGTCATGACAATTCATAAACAGCTTGTGGTTTTCTTTAGTGATCAAAGCGCAGTAGAAAGTATTTTTTTCAGCATAGGAAATAACTTCTATTTTTTAGATGAAAGGTTTTTTCAGCCCAGCTTAGAATTAACTAAGCCCCAAAGTCAGCACTACATCATCCGATTACAGACGCCGGACAAACCAGCAACCATGATAGCATGAGAGACTGACGCGGGGTATTCCGGCGACCACGACATTACATCCATAACCATGAGCACCAAAACAAAGACAACACACAACCAGAAGACCCTGAATGCTAAGAAGAGCAAGCTAAAGAACTGCTTGGACTTACCGGAATAAAGGATGTCTTCTGCTGAGATGTAGCCACGTCAGCAAGCTCGGCCTTTGAAGAAATCTGAGCCCCACAAAACACCGGATCAATAAAATGTTGCCAGACGAGAAGAGGCCACAAATGCAGAGTCTTGAAGCCCAATCCAGAGAAGGAAGAAGCCCACAACAACTAAAACAAGCGAGCTGGAGAACATCCCAATATCAGGTTGTACAACCTAGGAGCGAGAGCGGGACCAACGACGCTTAGAGGAAGAGCGAGAAGGGGCAGCAGTTCCAGACTTCAATTTGGTCAAACAAGTTTTCGTAGCATGCTTGAGGCTTTCCTACAAGTTACAAAAATTACTTTAGATGTTGTCACATAGGCCTATAATGCATGTTTAACTCGTTAACATACCTCCCACCCGACATCCGTATCATCTCTGCCACACATCTTTAAGATGAAATAAATTACTTCCGTTGTATGCAGTCCCACTTTAACATCCAAGCACTTGTCAATTGAACAAATGACACCAATTACTTCACCATTCATACGGAAAATTGGAGCTAAGATTATGAGTTCAGCCGGATGAACTTTGTTGTCAATATTGGAAAGACGGATGATGTTGTCTTGAAAAGGACAACTGAGCATAAAAAAAATCCATCGCTCCAGTTTCAGATTGACCTAAATCATCACGTGCTACACATGAATGGGTCATCGCTATTTCTTTGTAAATTCCAAGCGCACCTGTCAACTCATCAATTACTTCTATTTTTGGATGCAACTTGGTACCAGCCATGCCCCAATAGTCACAACAGACTCGTGCCTAGTAGGATCTTTGCTAAAATTTTCACCATCTACTAACAATACAATTAAGATCATGAAGAGCTCCTTCCGTGCATAATGAAATCTATGAACCTTCTTTTCGATTTTGTTTCCAAAATATACCTAGTAATTCTTGTTCTTACAGCCGAAATTGAACACTTGTGCACTTGTAAAGATCACACAATAGTTTGGCTCAGACAATAACACAAACCCTATAGTAAATCCTACATTAGTTCCCTCTGCACATGTGACAGTCACTATAGTGGATAACTGTTATATATGTAGTTTATAAAGAGTGCCCTCTATCCCATGAATCTGAAAATGAACTGAACTTAACTTAAAAAACAACGTTAACTACCCACATTACATGAGGATCTACACATGCTATACCAACTAGGAGACCACACTTACACAAGAGGAATAACATAACTCTTTATTCACTAATACAACTTTGATATGTCTACCCTACCACTCCACTATAGCCTTCTCATGGCCATCGCTAAGACCCTCATACTTGACAGCTCTTCTCTTAGTTGTACATGGGGGAGGGGTTGGAACCCATATTTATACTTGTACAAGCCTATAATATTGGTGACAAGTGGCAACCATCCAAAGCCTTCAACTACAAATATTTTTACTCTAGAATTCTTTACTAAAATATCTAAGTCTAGATTATTCTATTTATCCATGGAGAGATTTCTCTAGCATCTTCCATGGTAAATATCTAGATCTAGATATTTCTTATATTTGGCATGAAGCATGGTAATTAGTTTATTCTAGAATCTTCATGGCAAATATCTACTGCCTTGCAAATTTTCCAATAACTCTAGAAGCTTCTCATTGTGCCATGAAGAATTACCTATAATATATTCCATGGCAAATATCTTGTCTCCCGAATCTTCTAGAGTACTCTCCCCACGGTGGGCGCCAATTGTCGATGTGTGGTATACGGGGGTACTCGTACAGCATGTATTTGTACGGTAGCGGGGCGAATACTCAGTTCAGCTTGGTACTCGTACAGCATGTATTTGTACGGTAGCGGGGCGAATACTCAGGTCAGCTTGGTACTTCGACACCGATATACCCAGGTTCAAGCCCCCGAGTTGGGTAATAGCTCTACGTCCTGCTTTGACTTGATTGATATGCGGTATGGAATACCAATGATTACAAGGGGAACTCGGCGAGTTGGGAACTCGACGAGGTTGGCTTACAAGAGGAACTCGATGGGTAAGGAACCCGGCGAGATCGGTTTCAAGGCTAAAGGATTTCAGAGATGACTAGTCGACTAGGGCTCATATATCTGATTGAACTTGTCCCCTCCTTGAGGGGTGGGTGCTTCTTATATAGGCGGAGTAAGGCGGTAACCTCGTCATGAGTCCTCGTAGTACACGAGTCGGACTCCTTCTTTATGCCATATCTTGAGTCCTCGTAGTACACGAGTAGGACTCCTTCCAAAAGGCATGTCGAGAGTTGTTCTCCAATTCTGGTTAGGACACACCAACTTGGGCAAGAATACATGGTAGTAGGACTACCCATCATCACATTGCATATTTTCAACACTCCCCCTAAATGAATACTTGCCTGGTGAATAGTCTGTCGACATCCTTGAATTTATTGAGCTCTGCTATTCCGGCATTTTTTGTTTTCTTGATGCCATGGAGACTACTCTTACTTTAGGTAGTTCATTCCATTGTTCTCCGATGATCGAAGGTTGCTCTCAGTCTTGTTGCAAATTTGAAGCTCAATTTTCTTCTGTGCCCTTCTCCACACTTGACCCTTTGCTGCTTCTTTGTACGAAAGTAGAGTAACTTGAGTAAAGTTAGCACTGACATACCTAGGTCCAGTGGCCTTGATCTCCAAACTTTTGCCTCATGCTCTTCACCTCTAATGGACTTGGACAAAGAACACAAGTATAGAATGATCCATATCTTGTATGTTCTTCTCCTCTTCAGTGTGCACCAATGAATCTTTAGGTATAATCAATGCTCTATCTGCAGCTTCACTATGCTTATCCTTTACTTGTGGCTTCCTAACACTAGGAGATATATAATCTATCTCATCCAACTTGTCCTCCATCTCATCAGTGAGAGTCTCTGAATCCTCATCACTATTGTATCCAAATACTAGAACCTCACCAATAGAATCTTGATTGCTCACCAATTGGAGAAGCCACCTTTACATCCCATTCTTCTTCTTCTTCTATTTCTTCTGGAGTCATGATACCAGTTGATGGATGATCACTCTCCGTCAGATCTTCTACGAAATATACTTCATCATCCTTTATGCAGATTGCTGCCTCAACATTCCACTCCTCCTCACTTATTGTCACACCCCATTTTTCTTAAACCAGTTTACGGATCGGTAAAACCCTAGTATGATCATGTAGACATGTATATGTGTCATGATCATGACCCCTTTTCTACCATTTGGATTTTCTCAATGTTCTTGAAGGATGTCATGTCATAGGTTGCATTAAAACCACAATACACATGCATGCAATCTATAACCTGACACATATACCCCATACGTGCACATATGCCAACTCTAATTTCTTCCCTTAGCAACTAAATGAAAACCTTAAGATCACACTCCAAGAAAATTTTTCTCACCTCAATGTGCTTGACTCCCTTTCACCTTTATATGCACAATATAGGTCATACCCAACTCAAAACCTTAACCCTACGCCCCAATCCTCTTTTTCTCTAATAATTTCATATAGGGCAGAAACCCTAATATCTATATCACAGACATTTCTACTCTCTTGAAAATTTTATGAAAATTCCAGGAAGTGTATAAAATTGTTCTTCACCTAAATATAACATAATGTTGTAGGGTCCAGTTCAAAAAATTTCAGGAAACTTTAAATATGAAATAGGTGTTGTTTTGTACCTTGAACTACAACCTTTCCAAATAATAGAAAAATCCCCAAAAATTCCAAAAGGTACCCTTTGACTCTAGGAAAATAAACAATTTTGAAAGTCTTAGCGAATTTTCTTGCACAAAATTTGTCTTTCTCACACAAATCGTAAAAATAGGAGTTTTCACACGAATTTTTTTTGAACGCAAGTAGTACTCAGTAGTTTAATTGCATAAAAATTTCAAACTTTCGGAAACTTAAAAATGCTATTTTTGAAGAAAAAGCCTCACCCCAACTTGACACCTCTATGGGGTGTTTGATTGGGCTTTTGTTGTGATTTTCTCTACTTATAAGCTAAAAGCCCAACCAAACACCAAAATGCCCAAACATGCTTTTAGATAAGCTCCTTCACAACCAGTATAGTGGTAGAAAGCACCTCAAGAGGTGCTTTCCTAGCTTTTGCAGGGTGGTATTTTAAACTTGCCCCTGAAGTTGGTGGGTAATTACCTACGTTTACCACTAAAATGGAACAAATGTTCACCCCAAACCCACCCCTGCATGCGTCGAACTCCTTCTACCCCACCCCAGCGCCTGTGCTCTCCTGTTGCCCTAGGCTCGTGTGGCGTACCCGGTTTTAGGGCCGGATACGTCTCCCGTGTTTACTGTACCGATCCCTGGATCAGTAGTCGGTACACACAAGAACTTGATAACATTCACATACAATACCGAGTATTTTACATAATTATGCCATTATGGTCTTTATTCAACAGCATAGCCGTTTGGCCGAATAAAAGTAGCAGCGGAAAATAGCAAAGCGCGATTATTGACCCATCAATATGCCCATCCACAGGCAACTGACTGGGGAGAACGCCCTAGCCCTCGTGGTCGCTGATATCGTCCTCAGAACGCCACTCTTCTTCTTCATCTGGCCAAATCAACAAGCCAGGTGAGTACATTGAATGTACTCGCAAGCTTTTCCCCCGGGGAAATAATACGGCATAGTTCATGCAAATGGATATTTCAAAGGGGAGCTCTAACCTAGGTTTCATGTTGTGCGAAAATGTAAGTCTTTATTGTAAGTAACAATAATAGATTAAAAGCGAATTTTGTAAAACGAAGATCCCTATGTAACACATCATCATCCGAGGTAGTCCTTGCTACCTCTCTTATTTCCTCCGCGGGATAGCCGCGCTCATCACCGCCTACCCTTTCGGCTTCCGCTCGCACTGCCCCGGCAGTGTAGCTAGCCTTTTCTTCAGCAATTCCTAGCTACCAATCCGGGTAGCGTAAATTGCACCCTGTAGACACATCATGCCCACGTCCTTAATCCCATTTCCCAGCTTTCACAACCAAAACATATTCTAGCCAGTGTGTGGCCTTACCAGTTCATGTCTATGACCGAGGACGCGGCTATTCGAATAGTTTTTAACACTCTGCAGAGGTTGTACGGCTTTACCCACAAGATGTAGTTCACCCTTATTGCCGAGCGCTAACGATACACCTCAGGTGGTGTATTGGCAGGGCTATTACAACGAGACCTTTCCCCCGTGTTCACACCAGAGCCGGTCTCGCTAGGAGAACTACCCAACCTTTTTCATCTCGGATGACAAAAGTGGGACTCTCCCCCCTTTGTGTCGGACCATGTTCCACGTACCTTGTAGGACTCTACTGAGCTTTACCCCCACGACGAAGTGAGACCCATGAAGAGCTTTTTCCCCTACGCAGTCCCGTGAAGATCCTCTAGAGATCCCCGGATCCACTAGCACTACTCCCTAACTTCCCACGGTTCCGGGCTCCGGCATTAGACGGGGTACCAGGTCTAGTCCTTCCCATAAAGGACATGTGGACGTACGGTGGGGGAACTGATTCAGCGGCACTTAGGTTCGGTCCTTAACTGATTCGAGCGGGACTCCATAACCAACCAACTCCACGGGTAGCGACCGGCTACCCGACCATTCCTTCCACAAGTAGCAACCGGCTACTCTACCTCCTCATAACACCCTTAGCATTCCCGCCCGAATCCAAAATCCTCTATCATTTCATATGGGATTTTCATAAATATTTCCTTTTAAAAAGATTCCCTCGGCGTGTATAAACAAGCCGAGGGTTTTGATCCCATACCCCCTGAACTTTGTAAAAACTTGCTTTAGCTAGAGCAGGTCTAAGCACAGCTACTGCTTATATTCCTACTACCTTGCCGGTCGATCTCGACCGACTACTTAGTCCTAGGGTTACAAAGGAATGGATTCCATACCTAGGGCATTTGCATCTATTCGGCGTATCTACACTAGCATAAAATATCGGTAATACTAAAATAGCATGAAAGATTTTGTAAACAAAATACTTAAGCGTAATAAATATGGGATTCGACATGTTCAAGGAGGGAAAGCTTGCCTGGCAGCTCCGGGTCCTGTTCCTGTTCTTGGCGTGAAGGTGACGTCGGATCTTCTCGCGGCACGTACGGCACTCCGTTAACTATACGTCGAAAAGGTTCGGCGAATAAGAAGCAAGCGGAAGAACTTCGAATAAAACCCAAGAATTAAAATCACATGAAATGATGTTTTTTTAATCGGGTAGGAAGACTGGTTCTATTAGGGTTACTTGTTCAAAGTTACTGCTCTTATGAATTCGTGGGTGTTAGAGCTCTGCTAGGGTATTGGTAGTATAAACGTTTATTTCGATTATTCTGGAAATTACTTATGTAGCGTATACGCGGTTCTAAAGAAAATGGAATTAATACCCTACACCTTACTCTCATTGCTCAAATTCGATATACTTTAAGTTTTGGAAAATGTGATAAAGCAAGGGTTTCTAACTGCTTTTAACTTCCTGGAATTGAAATAACCTCTCACAGAATTAGTCATTAGCAGCATGAACTAACCGTATTAGCTGTACTGGATTCACAAAGGAACAGCCACTAATTGAATACGCTTCCAGTACTGCAAAAACGGGTTTTGGGTGAGGCGTGGCTGCTGGGATCTAATGGGCCGCATGGGCCAAGGAGTTATGCGCTGAGGCGTTTCCTCGTTACCGGTCCTCCCTAAGTTTACTCGGCGGCGGCGGCGGTTAGGTTGCCTGAGCTCCCGACAGCAGGTAGTTGGCGGCGGTTGGAGCTGGTGGATCTCTAATTCGGGCGTCGGCGTGAAGGTTGGAGGAGGGAATCGGCTCGGGGAGGGTAGGGCTGCTCTGGAGTTGTCCGGTTAGGTTCCTAGAGCTCAGCAGGCGGATTTTTGGGGTCGGGGCAGAGGTGGCGGAAGAGTTTCCAGTGGCGGGGCTCGGTACTGATGGTCGTGGGGAAGTGAGGGAGCGGCCTGGAATGGTTATGAGGGAACTCAAGCTGAGGGAAGGCTGTGTGGCTTGGGTAGAAGATGGGGCTTCGGTTGCCTTTTATAGCTGGAGCTAGAGCTCGGTGGTGAAGCTCAGCTGGCATGGCTGCTGTGGCGCGGTGATGGGACTTGTCCGGTGCTCGGGGGCGTGGCCGAGGCGGCAGGGCGTGGCAGGGCGTCGTGGCAAGCGTTGGGAGCTTGGGCGGTGCCGGACCGGTGTGCGGCGCAGCGACTGACGGCAAGCGGCGCGGCTTTCTGGCGTTCGGTGCGACGAGAAGCTCTTCCGAGGCACGGCGAGGATGATGAGCTGTGCAAGGTGAGGTGATGGGTCACGGCGGTGCTGGGCATGCTCTGATGAGGTGGTCGACGGGCTGAGCGGCGGGCGGCGCGGCTTTGCCATGGTCGGCATGCTGCTGCCATCCTGGGCGCGTCCAGAGTGCATGCCCGGGTGGCATGCGATGCCAGCTCGCGCTCTAAGAAACTTTGGCCTGTCTATTCACGTCAGAGAGGTCTTGGGGACGTGTTCGAGAGCTGCAGGGTTTTGGGCTTTGGTTTGATACTGAGCGCTGCACCAGCTTGGTCGTATATGCTTGGCATGCTTTGAACTCAACAGGATGTGATGGAACGTGAGGGGTCAGAGGGATTGTAGTGTTGGACATGCTAGGGTACAGGGGGTAGCTCAGTGCTCGGTTTTGGTGTCTGGTTTGCTATTGCGAACTGAGCACTTTGCATGCTAGGACTTGTCAAATCTTGCTTTCCTCCACTGGTGATGAAGTGACACAAGCTCTCGGAGGTTTTAGAGTGCTGGCAGGTTGAGGGAACCAAGGGTGGGGATTGTTGTGTAATTTATTGAGAATTTTGGGATTGTGTAACTAAGGTTTACTGAGAGATGTCCCTTTTATTCCTCGTGTTTATTAATTATGTATACAGACATTGTTGTACTGGATATTATTATTTCATGTTCTCTTTGGGTTAGAGATGTTGCTAGGGTGTCCCACGGTTTCTCTCGGGATTTATGGATGGGTCGAGGAATGACAGGCTTTACGGTTAGGGTTTCGGGGAATACAACCTATATAGGCGAAAAAGATCGGGGAGTTAGGGTTAGGGTTTTCCGAGAGCGGTAGAGGGAGGCAGGGGTATAGGGTTTGAGATAATTCTCTTATCTTGTTCTGGATGGGTTGGGGGTAAGGTACCGTCGACATAGCGACGGATACGGCGTGTGCATTGGTTTAAGGTTTCATGCGCGTATATAGCGCGTGTGTGCGGTTCGTGTGCGAACTGGGTGTATGAAGGGTTTAAACACGTCTAATATATGTAGTTATGCCGGTAAACAGGTTTACGGAAAACGGGATGTGACAGCTCGCCACCACCGCTGTCTCACAGTGGGTGCCGCCCCCACCGACAGTGCCGCCTCCCCTGAGCTATTGGCCTCCCCAAGCGCCAGTCCTCCCCGAGCGGCTACCTCCCCATTCCGTAGGCGTCCAGGAGCGCCGCCCTCCCCGAGCCGCTAGCCTCCCCGAGGAGCTCGTCTCGCCACCAGCCCTCCTCTCTGAGCTGCGGGCTTTCCCGCACCATAGTCCTTCTCGCGCTATCAGCGTCCCAGAGTGTCACCCTCCCCGACCCACCGCCCTCCCCGAGCTCGTCGCCACCGAATTTGCTCCCTTGGCTGACCAGTAGAGTTGTCTCCTTTGTACATAGACATGATCCATTATTCCGTTTTGTGATGTCTGCGTGCGCTTCACTTGATTATTCCGTTGTGTTTGAAATTGAATTCTTATCTGAGAGGAGAGTTGGGAACAAGAGCTTGCCATGAGGGTTAGATTCAATGTGTAGATTTCCAAAGGAGAATTCGGCTGGTAGATCTTGCGAGCAATATCAAGTTTAGCTTATTTGTGATTTTGGTAAAGCTATAGCACAAGAGCTAGGCCATTTTTGTGAAATATGCAAAAAAGAAATTGATAATCATAATAGGCCATTGGGATGCTTGAGCCGGAAGGGTTACAAAAATCTTAGAGAGAAGTTTTTTTTTCTAGAATTGGGAAGAAAATGACAAAGAAGCAATTTAAAAACAAATGAGACTTATTTGAAGGAGTATACACAGTTCATGGAGTTAAAAAATGCTGCAACTGGGCCAGGGTGGAATGATCAGTTGGGAAGTATTGAAGCTAATGATGATTGGTGGAAGACTTATCTTAAGGTATGTAGTAATATTCAAGTTACTGTATTTGGAATGTGTGTACCATTGTTAACTCTAATGCTATATTTTGTAAAAGTACTCAAAGCATGCAAAGTATAAGAAGAAGGGGCCAGTCAACTTGATAGAAATGGATGCTATGTTTGACAAGGCGCATGTCACCAGGGCTACATCCTCTATTCCAAGAGATATCTCAGACAACATAGGTGATGATGATAATGTACTTGAGGCTGAATATTTGATGTGAAGAAGTTGTCTATATGCTGATCATGTTTAATTCGAATATGTTAAATGTTCATGCTTGTGACTGCCGTAGAGCCTGACAACAAGGACGAGTATAATTGTGATCCTTCTTAGGTTCAAGACTTTGAACAACAAGGCAAGCAGAGCTCACAGAAACTTTATGAATATTTGATGTGAAGATATTGTCTATATGTTGATCATGTTTAATTCAATTATGTTAAATGTTCATGCTTGTGATGGATGGAATCACTAGTATGATAGGAGTTGATTATGGATCATAACCAGTGGGTTATGACATTAATCTTAAAACTATGGAATTTAATATGTGAAATGTGAGAGCCGGGTCTTATACGTGAAATGTGGGAACTGGATTTTGTTACGTGATGGTTGATGTTGTTATCTTGTTTGTCATATAATTGTTATTATGCGATATGATTGTTGTCATGTATTTGTTGCAATCAAATAATTTATATTGCTGCCCTGTTGTAAGGATGAAGTTGATGATGAGGCTAACAACAGGAGGAAAAGGCTCACATAGTTGGCAATTCTGATTTCAATGTTGTTTGCTTTTGCTAATTTTTTCATATTTTCAGGAAAATACTATCTCATCGATTTCGGTTATTCAAATTGGGATGGATACCTTGCTCCTTACAAAGGCCAAACGTACCACCTACCAAAATTTCATTGTGGGTGGCTACTGAGAGGGAAGTATAAGGTATATAATCATGCTCACTCTTCCCTTAGGAATGTGAATGAACGCTCGTTTGGAGTCCTCAAAACAAAATGACGTGTCTTGACGGCTGTTCCAAGTTTTAAGCTTCGTAGACAATAGAATATTATCATTGTGTGTATGTCGCTTTATAATTTTATTAGAGATAGCAAGCTACGTGACGAGGAGTTCAATAAATATGATAAAGATGAAGACTATATTCTCAAAGGGAGTTAATTGCATAGAACCACCACAATTGTGGCTAGGGTTTCAGAAAACCACCGGTTCTGACTTTTTTTTTCAAAAACCCACCGGTCTTGGGGCAGCTCTTCACAGATAGCACTGATCTCCCAGTAAACGCCAGTTGACACCCGTTCTGACCGGTGGGACCTAGCTGTCAGGCTGACGTGGCACAGCGGTAACGGCTCGGAGGAGACGGACGTCAACTGGCCACCGCAGATGAACTAAAAGAGATGAATGTCAAAGACACCGGAGCGGCGGGGGCCGGCGGCAGCGCGTGCCTCCGACGACCGCTGCTCCCGCCGTTGGCCCAGAAGCACCTAGAGGACGTCCCCTCTGCCTCGGTCCCGCCCGCCATCTTCACCATTGCCGTCGTCACCGATTCCAACTTGCACCTCGGCAACACCAGCGGCCATGGGGCAGTGCACCTTGGCAGTGCTCACCAGAGCCCAACGGAGATGAAGAAGAAGGTGAGGTGGCACACGAATCCTCAAGCCCAACCTAGAGTTTAGAAATTAGTGAACTGACAAATAGCAAATCCTTCTCCCAACAATGCATACTTCCAGCTATACATCTCTAGCTTCCCCTCCTCTGTTCTGCGGTGGAAGAAGACCAGGAGGCGCGGCGGGGTAGAGGTGGAGCTTGAGGAGGCGCGAACCGGCGGCGACCGAGCGGTGGAGGAGGAGCTCGCCAGCGGCAAAGCTGCGGTGACCGGATCCAAGACAGCGGCTCAGGGAAGACGGCGCGGAGTCGTCGAGGAGGGAGCCGAGCGAGGAAGAGGACTCGGGCTTGGCCGGGAAGAGGAAGAGGCGGATCCGGGAGGTACGGGAGGATCCACCGCCGGAGGAGGTGGTGACGACGCGGTCGTACTCGTCGACGAGGTTGTCGAGGTTCTCGTCGGTGGAGACGGAGATGAGGGAGTCAAGATCCTCGTTGGGGAGCTGGTACTTGAGTGTGAAGGGCTAGCCGGCGCGTGAAGAGTGACCGCGAGAGGCGCGCGTGGACGTCGGCGAGCGAGGCGTTCCTGTCGACGGCGACAATCCGGGTCTCCCCGCCGAGGTAGCAGAGCGACTTGTAGAGCAGGGTGGCGTATGCCCGGATCTGCAGCGCACGGGAGCGGGATATGGGGAGATACGCAAGGGGAAACGGGCGTGGAGCGCGGCGGAGGGTTGCCGGTGCTCGCCGTTCGGCGGAGGAGACCTCCGGCGGCGGCGATGCGAGCACGGGGTGGAGAACACGGGGTGGGGTGGCCCAAGTGGCCCCCTGCCCCTTTTAGTTCTAGGTTTATTTATTTTATTTATTTATTCCTTTTTCTTTTCTCTTCCGCCTAACGTCCGTTGCCTGAAGGCCATTACCCCGAGCCACGTCACCCTGACGAACGGGCTCCACTGGTTAGAACGGGTGTCAACGAGCGGTTACTGAGTGATCAGTGCAATCTGCAACGGCCTGTCCAGAGACCGGTAGTTTTTTTGGAAAAAAAATGAAAACAAGTAGCATTCTGAAATCCTTGCCCCAATTGTGGTGGTTTTGTGCAATTAACTCTCTCAAAGGGTAACTATAGTGGACTAATTTTTTTGAGTTTAAAATATTTTATTCAAAATGAGGATCAGAAATTTTTTGTGGATTTCTTTGCATTAAGTAAAGCTCAACTGGAATTTTCCTAAGTCTTTTTGATTTAAGACAATTAATTTAAACATTAACAATTGGTTGTAAATATTTTATTTGGGTTCCCATGCCCTAATATTATTTATGGGCATTTTCTAGAATTTCATAAACCTCTTGTGTATTTTTCTGGAGCTTGAATGGATTCTCTGCCGTTCTTTCTTTAAATCTGAAAAGAGAAAGGATTTCTGTTAGAAAAGAAAAGATCTTCCCCTGGCCCGCCCCGCGTCCACCCACGCCCAAGCCCCCGCAGCCCCCCTCCCCCCCTCCCCCCCCACACTCCCTTCCCGTGCCTGGCCAGCCTCGGCCCAAGACGCTCCACAGCCTGGGCTGCAGCCAGCCGCGCGGCCCGCCTGCAGTCCGCCGGCCCAGTCCGGCGTCTCCCTTTCTGGGCCTCCACCTCCTGCTGGGCTGGTGTAGCGCCTGCGCCCAGCAGCCTAAGCGCTCCGCCTGGGCTGCTGCTGGCCGGCGGTTGCCGCTGGCGTGTGCGGGCCCGGCAACGGCTGCCGGTGCTGCCGCAGGCCGCAGCGCGCAGCGCACGGCGCCGCCACCGGTGCACCCGATGCCGCTGGTCTCACGCGCGGCGCTGCGTTTCCAGCGCCCGTCTCGGCCATGCACGCGTGCCCTCCCATCTATAAGAAGTCCCACGCAGCCCCATCGAAAAATCTGATCTACAAGCCGTCGCTGCGCCGCCTCGTCGTCATCGCCAGTCCATCGCTGCAGCATCCGTCCAGCCCGCCGACCACCCTGCCATCCTCCGCACCGTGAGAATCTCTCTCCTTTCTCTATTTGTTTTCTTCTCTCATCTCTTGTAGCTTCACACCGAGAGCCATGCACGCATGAGGACCAGCAGTAGACTCTTGCATGTATTGATCGATCTCATCTACAGAACACGTACACCTCTATTTGCCTCCAATCCTTCATCTCATTTCAATATTGGCTTAATCCCGGCGGCCAGCACTCAGATTTCCCTGGCTACCCTCCCTTACTAGGCGCTGCGGAATCAGTTTTCTGTGCCACGCGACCTAAGTATGTCTCTGTTTCATCATGTGCTTAGTATTCCAGTGCTCCCTTAATTTGCTCACGTACAGACTAGTTCGAATTGAGTTTTGGATTGATTTGAATCGGGCAAGGGAAGTTGATGGTTCAAAGACTGCACAATCACGTACACCTAAAGATTGTGGAGTGGGTTCTGTATGGATCGTGGTATCTCTTTTTGTTGTTGTTGCTCCAAGCAAAATCCATTCGCCTAAATATTGTTCGTGCATGGATCCCAGTCCTCCTCCTCTAAACATAGCAGCAAGTTGCTTACCAATTTTTAATGGGACATATGTTGGAGCAACAATGTAAAGACTCTCTAATAGCCCTTATATAAACATGAGCTCAGTTTGAATTTAAGTGTGCATCAAAACCCAATTCCTGCATTCCATGCATATAGATAGCTTGTGCATTGAATATAAGGACATTGAATACCTTGCACCGGGTCAGTTTCAAATCACCAACTGGGGCAACCCTTCTTTTTATCAATGATCATCAATTATCTGGGAAAATGGTTGCTGGTACAACTAATCTAATGCACAGATTTTGAACGAATTATGAGAAGCAATTGGAGGATAAACCTTGTTTAACCATTCCTTCCGCCAACCACCCTAAGCCATAATGTACAGCCCCCAAAATATCCTAAAATGCGTTACTTCATATCCTAAATACCCTATACAAATGTTTCAAATTTTGAAAACCTTTTGAACTCGTTTTTGTTCCAGATTTAAACTGCAATCAAACATGGGCAAAAGAAAAAGCAAACTTTAAAAGAAAAACCCCCTCACCTCGTGCTGGGCCGCCGGCCCAGCTATCCTTCTCTTCCCCGAACGGGCCTCGGCCCACCTCTCCTTCTTCCTCAGCACGCCCCCGCGCGCCCCGTCTTTTCCCCAGAGCACGCCGCCGCCAGCGCTTTCTCTGCCGCCCCCTTCCTGCCCCGCTGACCCCCGGGTCCCACTCGCCAGGCCAGCGCCGCCACGCGTCTGGACGCGCGTCGCGCTCCAGCGCGGACGACGTCTCCGGCGGGACAATCCTCCCCGCCCCCTGTCCCATAAAACCCCACCTCGGACCCGCCGGCGCACCCCTTTTTCTTCCTCCTCAACACCAACCGTCCCATCTCCTTTCTCTTCTACCGCCACCGGACGCATCGCCGGCATTCTAGGTCACTCCCCAACGCCGCCGGCCGCCTCTTCGACAACACCGGCGAGCCTCGGGCCCGCCTCTTCCGCCAACGCTCCTACACCGTCTTCGGAGAGCCCACCGCCGGCAACGACCACCCCGACACTCCGGCAAGCCCGAGCTCCTCGCCGGCGCTGACATCGCCGTCCTCCCCTTCTTCAAGCCGACTACCCGAGCACCGGAACCAGCACCGCGGGGCCTTCCTTGCCATCCTCGCCGTCAAGCCGCGTTCCACAACCAGTGCCGTCATCTCCGCCGTGGAAAACTTCTCGGCAGCCGCGCCGCTTCCCTTCAATCGCCATCGTCGGCATTGGGGTAAGGTCCAACTCGCGCGCGCTTCTCCCTCCCTTTCTTTTTCTTGCCCCGCGTGATTGTTTGAGCCCTGGCATAGCGCCGTCGGCGACGAGTCCATGCGGAGCCGCGGCAAGGATCGAGTACAACGAGGTTGCGGTGTTTCGGAAATAAGCCAAACTGTTAACTCTTGCAACGTGCTAACTCCACCAATCGAGAGCATTAGGGGTTATAACCACAGTAACTTTCGACCGGTTGATGATCTAATAATCATGCTTTTGAACTAATGACTAAAATAATTAGAGGTCTATTGAGCTAAACAGTACTTGAGCTCACTAAACTAATAAACTATTTGACATGATGATTTCTTATGCCGTGTATCAATGTCTCGTATGTCAAGTGTATATGCTAAGTTAGTGCCTTGAAAAACAACAGTGTGTGTGTATTAAAATACGTAGGATAACTGGACTCCTTATAACATACAAAACCATCTCAGATTAAGCCTCACTTAACTTCATGAATGACAGTGAGCCGAACCTTCCGATCATCTCCCTCAGCAGCACCTCAATACCAGATCTGAAGCTCGTTGAGTTCTATTTTGAGCACTACATATATACTGTTAGGGCGTTCTTAACCAAGTAATGATTTCCCTCACTTGGTGATGCTGCTATTACTAACTAGTTAATACTCCAAACTATCCATCGAATGCGCAACATATACACTAGTAAGCAGCAGATGGTAAAGGAGCAGAATGTATGAAACCTGGACCGCTCGTCATCCTTTAGCCTCACCACATAGTTAATTACAAGAATAATCACCCTCTTTTCTTTACTGAGAAAAATACAGAAAAGCTCTAAAGATAGGTTAAACTTCAAACTCTCATAAGAAATTTCTCCGAGTAAGGGCAAGACCAAGTGCATTAGTCTCACATTGACATTCCTTACATCACCATATGCATTTCATGCATACATTCACCTCTGACAAATTTCAGTATCCCTTATCTTGCCTCGTTTTGTTCTTTTCCGGCATTTCGGTGGTTAAATTGCTAGAATCGGGCACCGAGGGTTTTGCCGAGGGTGATCACCAGCAGGAGTACTACTCCGAACAACCAGGCAAGCATG
The DNA here is from genome assembly GCA_019208055.1 of Stipa capillata. Lineage (NCBI taxonomy): Eukaryota > Viridiplantae > Streptophyta > Magnoliopsida > Poales > Poaceae > Stipa > Stipa capillata. Next base: position 99,912 of record JAGXJF010004366.1, read on the forward strand.
CTCGCTTGCTGGAAATATTCCGGTTATCTTTTGCTATGCATTGGTTAATTAATGTCGTGTAGTTCAAATATTTCAAAATGATGTATGTGTTGCATCGAGCTACTAGCATGAGTAGGTTTGCTTGTGTGTATGGTATGGTTGCGTCGTTGGGTACCTGAGCCCTACGTCAGGATAATCGCGTGTTGGGTACCTGAGCCCTACGTCAGGATAATCGCGTGTTGGGCACCTGAACCCTACGTCAGGAAAACCTGTGTTATTGGGCACCTGAGCCTTACGTCAGGATATGTTACTTTTGTTGATTATTACTCAAGTGGATTGTATTGCTAATACCGTCATTTAATTACCATGCCATGTTTAAGATTAACCTGGAATGAGCATATTAGCATCTTGCGAGTACGTAAGTACTCATTCGGGAATTCCATTCCTGCAGGTGACCCTAGCATCGACGATTTCTATAATGATGAAAATGCTGTGCATGATAAGTAGTTCTGCAAGATTTGTCCGCCTTGGTCATGGTTGGGTGGTATAGCTTTTGGGAGATGACTTAGCTAGTCATTCTCCATGTTTATCAAGTGTTTCCACTGCTATTTTTAACTCTGTTATGTGCTGAAAATGACTTCTAAGTCATGAGATGTAGAAGCTAAGACTTATCCTTGGTATGGATTATGTGTACTATCTTTAAACCCCACTCCTGTAGAGTTTTGTGATGATATGCAAGTTGTTTTGTTGGCTGCCTATGTACAGTACGTGTATGAGATGAAGTGCATGGGTTTGCCGTGAAGGTATATTGTGGTTCTAGTCTTCACTCGGTAAGGCAGGAATTCGGTTGAGTGACCCGCTAGCTGAGATGCTGTGCCGGCTAGGCAGGGTGTGAGTGGATCATACCGGGCCTTCGGGTGACCCACTGGTCTTTGTGCCAGGCTAGGGTGTGGGTATGATCGCCGGGCTCCTCCGGTCTTGTCTTACTTGGTGGATTCGAGAACGACCTTAACCCTTCACAGGATTTTTAGAATCGTATGTGGTTTTGGGAAGTTTTGTCGCTTCCGGCCGGCTTGACCCACGGTGATAGATACATACGACGTATTGTGCGTATGGTATGTGGGTCCGGTGTCGGGTTGCCCAACGGTGATACATACGACGTATTGCGCGTATGGTATGTTGGGCGACTTCTCGGTCCTTGGCGACGATCCGTTCTTCTAATCATATGTGATTTCGGGGTCCGTTACAAACAATAATAATAGTAATAATTTTGTTACCATGTATGCAGTCGGTCAAATAATTTTGTTTCACTTATTCCACCTTTTACCACATATTGCTTTATCTTTTTTGGTTTCCAACTTATTTTACAACCCTAGTTGCTCTACTAAACATTTCAATTTACTTTCTGCTTCAGGACTGGAATCATGCAGGAAAATAAGAGGGACACAAGAGGCTTGACTAGGGAGCAAAGAGCCATTAATAGAAGCAAGAAACGTGGTGACTCTGACTCATCCATTGCAACTGGGATTACCACTTGTCGTCGCACCAGAAGACGCAAGGCTTTTAACAATTGGGCTTTACATAAAGCAATAAGATGTGAGTCATCATTAATTAATTTCAAGTTAATTTGCTGGTTCTTCCTTCTCTACGACTCATGGTCATGGTTTATCATCTTCAATGATTAGTTCAACGGAAATGGGACCAGGATAAGGCTGCTTACGAGGAACAATTTGGCTGCCATGACCTTCCTGATCGAGTTGTTTCAGACACTCCTTACCAAGAGAAACCATTTGGCAAGTTTTTTGCACATGACGGGAAGTGGGGTCCATTGATTGCCAGAGCTGCTCCACGTTTGCCTGACCATGTTGTCTCGCTTGCTTTGTTCGATGGTGATTAATCATGCTGCTATATGCTAATTATGAGTTTTCCAAATTTGTATCCAGTCGTCACTAGTTAATGATTTGAATCACAATCTTGTCCAGGAGATGAGATGTTATTTGCATGCTCGGGCGTAGCTCTACCATGCAAGTTTCCACAACACGTAACAAGATTTCTCACTTCGGCACGTTTGGTTAGAGAATTTATGGACAAGAGAAACAAAGATGATGAATTGAAGGTTAGTGCTAGCTGCTAATCACCGTGTTTCCGCTTTATTTTGCTCTGTTCGTGATCATTCTGTGCTGATGTATTGCTTTTATCACTATAGGTTGTAGTGCGCCTTCCAGATAATAGAACTGCCAATGGATTCTTGGGACTATATGATGATCATATTGCGATTGTCACGTGCTTCTCCATTGTACTTGTTCGTCCTGTACATCTTGATCGTGTGTCACCTAACCTGTCTAGTCTTCGCACAATGATAGCTTTTGGGCGTGCCTTCAACTCGGGCAGGTTGATGGTAGAAGAGGTCAGCCTGCTGAGACCAGATCCTATTGTCAATGATATTGCACCTCGAAAGGTCTTTTTTCAAGATTTCACAGAGGTACACCGTTGATTTGTTTCTTGTTGGCATGATGGATAATTTGAAACGAATAATTTCGTTGTGATATCGTTGGTCTAATGTGTCACTGTGTGCGTCATTTTTCCTTTATAATTCTTTCCACTCCAATTTTGTTCTAGGCTGCACTTGGAGGGCTACTTATTGATGCTGAGGGTTACTTTCTTGGGGTGATCCATCATCATGATCATAACAAGGAGGAGACATGGTCTCTACCACTGACGTTTCTTCGTGAACGCTTAGAGCATTTTGGGATATTCAAGTATGTCTTCTATGCTTCCAGTATTTGTGAGCCATATCTTCCCCAATTGGCTTATCTATATCTGTTCCAAACCCACTCTCCTGTTCCATTTCCCCCTTGTAAGGCGCATTGGAGCCTTAGGTGTTTTCATGCAATTATCCGTGGATTGATAACAATTTCGTACCTGGTGGATACTTGTGTCAGTACCACATCTCATGTTGCTAATTTACTGCTCTTGCTTCAATGTTGAGGCTAGTATATTTCTCTAAATGAGGAAGAGTTAACATTTTGTTCAGACTAAAATATGGACAATGCAGCTCATATTTGTGACATTTGGATCTGCTCAATCCTCATTTCTTTCGTTGAGTATTTATAAGCCTTATTTCCAGGTCTTACTTCATATGTTGTTTCCTTTTGTACGATTCAGTTAATGTTTGACCGTTGTGCTTTTGGGCTATACATGTGTATTTATTTACCATAATGACTCTACTGTATTCTATTATAGGGAAGAAGGCGAAGACTATGATGCAGGTGATCATGACAATTGGCACGCTCTCTTAAGGCCACTAAATTGTGCATTATCAAGTCATTCATCATCTTTTCTAGTCATGCTTCACAACTGTACTTCTCATCACTATATAACATATGGTCAATGCTAACCTTGATCACCTTGTTTCACCATGCAAATGGATATGCTTTATACTCTTGCTTAGAGTTTGTTGTCAGACAATACATTTTCCATAGTCGGCTGATTACTTTTCCCTATCTTCTCCATTTTAGGTAGCTCAAGTGGAGGAAACAAAAAGAGCAAACGTAGATATTCCTTGCCTCCAGGTGTATCACGCATAGTCCCTTCAGGTGTGAATTTTCTTGCAAGCCATTTAATGTTACCTATTGATCATCGTGCGCAGAGTATTATGTGAATCGTATCATTCATATCAACCAGTACTAATATTGATCACCTTATTGCATCAGGATTTATGAGAACTTATAACTGGCTAAAGTTCATGGGCTATCCCATTCCACCACCACTTGTCCTCGAAGGTAAGTTGTTGCTTTTGATATTGCTGACTTCTCCCTTGTGCAATTTTTTATGGCTATTTTAGCAATAACAACTTCTTACCTGTTCCCTTAACCAGTTAGAGGGAAATTATATAATCATTTTGGAGAGGATTTTGGTGAAGTAAGTGCTTGGGAAGGGTATGAGGAAAATTACTGGCTTCGCTCTAGGGAGTGTGTCTGGGATGAACTCCCGAAGAAAGTTTTTACAGATATATCCCGACGTGCTGTCTCAGTTGCTTCATTCAATGGTGATTCCACCGTTATATCTGCTCACTACTTGTTTGTACTAGTATTTGATCTTCACCAACTAATGATCAAAGTTATGACGTGTAGGAAACAAGAGGTTTTTTGCATGCACAGGCTTGCTTATAAGCTGGCATGCGCGCACGCGGACACGCACAGGCACGCGCACGCGCATGCACTCAGTCATTCTGACTTCGGCCAGTTTGGTTAGAACTCGTGATGATGACGACGAGATTGACTGGAACTTGAGGGTTGGTGCTCCTATTTCATTTTTCTTGGTCTTTTAAGTTTCTTTTGAGTTTTTCTGGCGGACCGGCCGCGCAAGATCTTTGGTCTTCCCCTGGAACCGATGAAAAAAAGTGGATCGCTTCTTATGGACTCGCTCAGAATGATTCTATTTTCGTGCCTTTTGTAGGCTTAGTATTTCCGGCAATTGCAATGACTTCTTTATTTCTTTATGTGCAGAAAAATACAATTCGTCCAGTTGCTTCTCGTGGGTTTTCATAACCCTGCTGCGCAAAAATGGGATATGCATTTGAAATAGATGTCCGAGTTATTACGTATATCATGATCGATACAGAAATCGATCGAGTCATCTGTTCCTTTACCCAAGAAAAAGTATTTCTATTTTCCATGTACAATCGTAGATCCCAGAATTTCTGATGGTTAATGGAGCTCATTTTATTGTTGCAGATTGAGGTATTTCTCCCACCACGTCAACGTGCTGATGGGACATTGGAATTGTATCATTCAAATTATAATATTGCTATCATCAGTGTTGAGAAGCATTTCCTTGCTGCTCGTCCAGAAAATATTTTTTCTACAGTACAAACAGTACAGAAGCCATCTAAAAATGTAGTAGCTATAGGGCGTGGAGCTGCAGAGGGATTATTATTGGCCTCAATGGGTGAAGTGACTGACAAGCCTCGCGAGGAGCCTAGTGAACTTGATTGCGAAGACCTTAAGCTGTCCACTTGTAAAATCAAGAAGGTACACTGTTGAATTTTTCTTGCATTTTTTACATGGTACCCGGTATAGATAGTTGCATCAGAATCTATCTTTGTCTCCTTAATACATGAAAACATCTACTAAACTGCTATATCTAAGGTATTACAACTTTTCCATGTAACCTTGGGCTTCTATTTCTGTACTAGGTTGGGATCGGAGGGCCCCTTATTAGGTCTGATGATGGGAGTTTTGTTGGCATGAACTTTTATGATGATACTGACAAAACTCCTTTCCTGCCAAGGAGTAAAATTGTTGATGTTTTAAAAGGGATCGATCTCCCATCGGAAAGGTATATTTTCTGTTATGTCTCAATGCTAACTGGGTAGGCGATCGATGTTTATACAACGAACTGACATTGGAAAGATATGTTGGATGACAGAGGATTGAACTGTCCAGTGAACATGATGGATGATGCAGCAGTTACGAAAAGCAGGTATTTTTTTCTATTTTTCGGTGCCAATTGTTTTTGTCCACATATACTACTTAGTCGACTATGAACTTACATTGGGGGAAAAACTGGACGACAGGTGGCCCGTGCCTGAGGCATATTGGTATCATCCTCTGTTTGATGAGGATTTGGATCCAATACCCCCCCCTCTGTTGGAAGGGTTCTCCAATAGACGTGATTGTGCTGTTGAAGTATATGATTATCCTGGTTCTGCTCGGGTAGCAAGTATTTAACGGACCTTTAGTGCTATTTATTGTCTATTATGATATATGTAACTTGGACCACTCTGACCTTTTGGATTGTGCTTAGCCTATGACATTCTACGTTCCAATGCAGAAGTTTACTCTCAAGTATTTAACTGCAGTCACATGCATGCCAAAGTTCTGGTAGTGCCGAAAAGTTCTTATTTCGATTTCTGCTAGTTTTTATTTTAGCATGCCGATGTCCTCTCAGCCATTTCCTATACTTCTTACGAAAAGGGCAACCGAATCTCTCGGATGATGCGGTTGGTTCGAGCATCAACCAAACGCACTATGTTCGTTGGATTACTTGGGTCCCTGATGAAAAAGCAACCCAGCAGGCCAAGTGAAAAAAAATCACGAATTACAGAAAATTTACTTGCAAAACGTTATGAGAGGCGGTGCTACGCAGCCGAGCGGCTAGCTGGCATCGTTTTTCTTCTTTCTAAAATCATAAAATAATTTCTAGACGGTTTATGACGATATCTCGGTATCTTCCTTGTGGCTGCTGCAATGACGAAGATGATTTCTAGTGGCTGCTGCAATGACGATTTTAAAACCGTTTAGGATAGGAGACGATGATTTTGAAACAGTTTGACATAGGAGTTTTGTAGTAATATAGCTCTTCTTAATTAAAATTAAACTAAATTTCTTGAATAAGAGGGTGTCACTGGAAAAAGCTGCAGCCCAACCAAACGGTCAGCTTTTCAGTAGCTTTTGCCAATGGTAGCTATGCACTTTGTAGTACAATTTTAGTTGTTTGGAAAAATTGCCTTTTGCCAGCTTTTCGTAATGTGTTGAACCTTTAGTACACATTTTTCAAAATTTTGTAGATGGTTTGGATCAACCAAAAACCATATGTTCACTTTTGCACAGTCATAGTAGCTTTTTCAGACAGCTAGCCAACAGCAGCTTTGTCAACAGCCACGTCCAACCAAACAGGCCCTAAAGATTTGGCTCTTCCTTTTACATCTCGGAGAGTTAGGACTAGTACTCACGATCTATTACTGACAGAAAAAATAGAGTAAATAAAGCACCATATGCTTCTCCTAATCAGCTTTGGACTTTTATTCCTGCAGCCTGTTTCCTAGTTGCACTCGGAGAACAGTTCTAGTTATTTTCTTTGCCACACGTATAGGAAGAGAGCCAATAAGAATTAGGATTCACCTACTTCTTCGGTACTACCAACCACCAACAAAGTTAACACCCTTCGGTTTGGCATAAGGTGCAATGCCCAGAAGCCTTGTTTCCCCCCACCCCCCTCTCTCGTGGTCCTGCCATCCTCTTGTGGTCAAGGTCGAGACGTTGCTAAGAGTTCTCTGACATTTATTTCAGAATTTTCCAAATTGTTTTGCTGAAGAAAACTTGAGATAGAAGATTTGGACAAAAACTGTTGTTGGTAAATGTTCAAAATTTTTGAACTAGAGGTATGTATAATTTTGTATATTTGAGTTCATGGTGTTATTTAGCATGCTGTGGAATTATCTGGGCTTTTCTAAAATTTATTTATGGGTGATGTAGTTCAAAAGTAAAATCAGCCTCAAATTTAAATTTGAAGTTGTTTGAAAATTTTTATTGAATCTCACCATTTTATTTTATAATTGGATTGAGGATAGTTGTAAGAGGTTTTCAAATTTTTTTTGGAACTTTTAGAGTCAAGGAGGAACATGTGATCATAGGATTAGGGTTTTAGCCCTAAAGAAAAATGTGTTGAATAAATGAGAAAAGAAATCAAAGAGAAGGAATATTGGATATAGGGATGATATGGAAGGTATGTAGAATTTGGGAAACTCCTGTTTCACGGGTTTCATGAACATAAGGTTTGTTTGATTTAGAGTTTAACCCTTTTGTTTAGATGAAAGAAATTAGGGTTTTTATACATGTATATATGTTCACACATATGTATGGCATATATATTTATATATAGTATAATTACTTGGGGCTCCATGAAGACATTATGCAGCGACCCACATATTACCCTCCTGGATAGTATGCTGGTCTTCGACATATTGTAGACAAAGTGCCTTCTTGTCCACAATACATCGTACAGAGTAACACACAGAAGCATCGCAGCGGTCCATATATTACAAACTGAAGTTACAACTTGCAACAAAATACAAAGTCTTACAAACTGATTCCCAAAAATACGGGGAATTTAAAGCCGTTTATCGTCTGGCTACAGCAAAAATCTTTCCTACAACTCTCAGCTCACCCGTCCTATTATTCTACTCAGTGGAATTCTATTTATGGAACTCGACGTAGTAGTCGACGCCTTCGTCCTCCTTCTTCGGCGCTTGTTCTTCGGGAACTTCCTCGTCGACTTCAATGTATACCACTTCCATCTCCGCCATCGGTTCACAATCTAATCAAAGGAATTAGAGTAAAGGGATGAGTACAGAAGGTACTCAATAAGTCCAGGAATAGCAAAGAGGTGTTTGATGCACTATCTACTGAGAACGGCAATGTTCTCCAAAAGCAAGCTCGCTCCTTAGGTCAGCTCTCTGCTCTACCTATTTGTTTGCACTACAGTTTTGAAAGGTAAGAGAGTTAAATTTTAATTTAAGAGACTATGATCTCATGCCTTACAGGCTGCTAGGATCCCCGATGGATCCTTTTCCTGCCGCGTTTGCAGTTCCAACCAGGAATATGGAGTGACTCAGCCACAATTCTTTACACCCTGCAGAGGTGCACAACTGTACCCACAAATGACCAATAGTCGTGGCGTTCATGTCGTCACACGCATAACCAGACCGTAAAATCACAGAACCGTTTCACCGTCCGCTCAGTCATACCCCGCGTCATAGTCCCGCACAACAGGCCTAGGATTACTGGTCTCACGTTGACACTACAGGTCCAACGCCTTGTGGATAACCAACGGCTAACACCACCTTCCCAACAGTTGATACTCCAGATCTAACTGTTGAGGTCTTCCTTTTTCGGAGGAGTATGACCTAGGACAAGGGTACTTTGGTTCAGCCCCGCCCATACAGGGTATGTGGTTTGCGCGATCGCTACGGCGCTTAAGCACAATCGATCATTTGTTGCTTTACCCTTATATGAACAAACCCGTGTGATGAAATCCGCCTTCCAATGTGCCTTCGGCATCCTTTCCAGGATTTCACCACCCACCATGTTATCGCCCAAAAATCGGTGATCAAAATAAACAACAGCTGATTCATTTTTAGAAAATAGATTTTCGTTTTTGTGCATGTTATAGACAAGAGGGAAATTTTATAAAACATTTCCAATGGACATGAGCAAGAAACTGGACTTGCCTGGTAACGAGTAGGTAGTGGAATTCGACTGGCCTGCTTGCTAAACTCCGGTTTCTGAAGAAAGAAAACAATATAGTCCGATAAGGACTAATCTGAAGGATTCCAAATGTGAATGCGATGACGTAGTATTATATGCATGACATGATGCATGTATTTAGATACTTTCAAAGAAATTAAGATTTAGACCTTCAAGCCTCTTTATAAATATTTTAGGGTTACTTTAAGTAATAACCAAACCTTTATTATCCTTAAGGTTTATGTTAAATTTAACTTGATTGCTCAAACCATTTTCTTCAAGAGTTGGGCTTATGATTTACCCCTCTTTCTCAAGAAGTATATACCTTTATCTTAATTACAAAAACTTATCTTTTTTTGTTACAATTTACTTTCCTTTGGAGAAGGAAGAGAAAATATCTTCAACTTAAGTAATTACTTCAAACTCTAATTTACCCTTGGGTAAGCATGTATGTCTATACATTCTTTTTCTTCGTTTCTCTTTGGGAAAGAAAAAGGAAGGAATAATTTAGTTTGTCTATATTTTCTATTATAAAGAAAAGAGAATAACAAGATTTGGTTCTTCTTTTAAATTTTTGTTCTATTTCTTTTTAGAGGAAAAAGGAAAGAAAAATAATTTTCTTTCCGGCCAGCCCATTAGGCCCAACTCCTAACCTACTCTCCCTCACCTTTTTCTCTCCACCGCACGCAGTGCTTCTTCTTCTCTTGAACACGCCGCCGCCACTCGCAATGCCGCCTCCCTCCCGATCTAGCACCGGTGAGGCCACCTCCAACTCCTTCCTCTCCTCCGTGTGTCGGTTCCCCCAGCTCCTCTCTGCTCGTGCCACCTCCTTCGGTCGCCCTGCCGGACCCGCTCCGGTCGCCTCCCTCGGTCTGGATGTTGCCACTCCCCGCTTGGCGCCTCCCGACTTCACCACTGCTGCCCCGAGTCGGCGTCGCCTCGGGCACAGGTCTGGGGCTCGGACTCGGCCCCTCCCGCCGGCCCCTCACCGTGTCTCCCTCACGAGGTCGTACCCTCGGTCGCCGCCTCGGTTCTTCCGGCCTCGCCCGAGTCTTCTTCCGCTTCCGGTTGTGCACCGCCAAGGACTCGCCTGAGCCTAAAGCCTGGATTTGGCTTGTCCCGCCGGTGCCCTTCATCGTCCATCGCCTCCTTGTCGTCTCGCCGCCCCTTGGCCACCTCGCCACGCCGCCCGAGTGGTGCGTGGTCCAGCATTGAAACCCGCCACCGGCGGCGCTCCGCTAGACCCGCCCCTCGCTGGCGGTGCGGTGGGGTCGTCGCCGTCGTCCGCTACGGTAAGTAACCCCTAATTCCCCTTTTTCCCCCATTCTAATTTAGGGTTCCACCATTCTTATTCCGCTCAATTGCTTGATTTCTTGTGGCCGATAAATTTTTAATTTGGTTTAGACCTAAACTAAACGAAAATGATTTGAGCTAAAGCTGTACACATGCTCATGCTATCTGGTCACTTATTTTGACATGAACAGATCCCTTGAAATCTTGATTCTGATCCTAGGGCTCCATATAAACCTATGTTCATGTACAACAGTTTCCTAAACTAAGAAGCATGTGCTACTCCTTGATTTTTGGCTTGCTGATTAACCATGTTTTGCATCAAAAGTGAATTTCACACCCTAGTATACGCAAAAACTGATAAGAGCAGCTATACTGGATCTTGGTTTTGTTTGGGTGGTAGAAAATATGTGTACATATATACCCGAATGCTTGATCAATCTGTTAAGAACAGATGCTCCATGATCTTATAGCATGATGGTGTTTACATTGATCGAAGCAGAGCTACATTTGATCTTTGCTAGCTAGAGATGATGCCCTTGTAATTAACTTGTTTGGCATGCTTATATTTGACAAGATTGATGGAAACAGATGCTACTCTTTTAGCTGCTTATTTGATGCTTAGCTTTGAGATAAACAAGCTGGGAAAGGCTGGAGAAATGGTATAAGGACAAGAACAGATTGCTACCTTAGATCCTAGCTTATTGAAATTGAGGTGTATATGTGCATACACTCAAAACTGTTAAGGACAGATGCACTATGCGGTTGCCTATTTGCTGCCTTCATTCGTTGAGATGATTTCTGAGAAAAACTTGAGAAAGGAAGAAAAATCTGATAAGAATAGACTATTACACACGTTGCCTTAGGAAAAACCCGATGATGAACTTTAGTTGAGTTCTTTGTTTGAGAAGCTTGTGGTGTTATTGTTGAGAACAGACACTACCAAAATTGTTTACAATATTCTTATGATGAAAACAAGTTCTGAGGGTTCTATTATTATCATGCTAAACTCTTATGCATTTATATGCGAAATAAGGGTGCTAAGGCTGATCTTTGATAAGCCATTCACTACTACAAAAAAGGTCATCCGCTATACCTTATCACTGACGGGCAGGAAAAAACCCGTCAGGCTTCTCACCTATCACTGACGGGCAGACGGATACCCGTCAGTGGTGACACTATCAGATGTTCCATTTCACGGGAGAAAAGTCATCACTGACGGGTAATAAAGTGGGCCCGTCAGTACTGACTTCAGTAGAAACACGAGATTTCACAGAAAAGTCATCACTGACGGGCATTAAGTTAGACCCGTCAGAGAAATCGAGAATATCACTGACGGGCAAAAAGTCGGCCCGTCAGTAATGACTTCAGCAGAAACATGAGATTCCAAAGAAAAGTCATCACTGACGGGCGTGAAGTTAGACCCGTCAGAGATAACGAGAATATCACTGACGGGCAAAAACTCGGCCGTCAGTAATGACTTCAGCAGAAACATGAGATTCCAAAGAAAAAGTCATCACTGACGGGCGTGAAGTTACACCCGTCAGAGATAACGAGAATATCACTGACGGGCAAAAACTCGACCGTCAGTAATGACTTCAAAACCCGAAATTTTCACTCATCACTGACGGGTCTCTTTTTTAACCCGTCAGTGATGTGAATCCCGCCAACTCGAAAATTCAAAACCCGAAATTTTAGAATCCCGCGTGGTATATAATACAACTCAGTGCAGCGCACTCAGGGCACTCCATTCCACTCAAGCCACTCCACTCCATCTCCCTTCCACCCTCCTCTCTTCTCCTTCCTCAAGCACCCTCCTCAAGCACCTCCTCAAGCATCCCACCGTTGGATCCTCCTCTCCACTGCCGGCCCCTCCTCCTCTCCAACTCCATGGAGTCACGGTGAGCACCTCATCTTCCTCCCTCCTCTCCTCCCTTCCACCCTTCTCTTCCTTCTCATCTACTAGTGCCTAAATTTTTTATTTTTAAATTTTTTTCTCGTATTTTTTTGTAGTAGCTCTACTCCCTCACGGTTCGGAATCTACAAAAATTACTGCATTTGGAGCTCGGGAAGAAGTTCAACGGAGGGAACGGAGGGTTCGGTAGGGAGATTATTCGTTCGGTAGGCCGAATTTGGAGTGAAATTTTTTTATTTTTAAAAAATTTTCTTGTATTTTTTTCTAGCAGCTCTACTCCCTCACGGTTCAGAATACGCAAAGATTACTGCATTTGGAGCTCGGGAAGAAGTTCAACGGAGGGTCGAAAGAGGCGACGTTTCGTTCGGAGGGGCAAAAGTCAGTCTTAGAGGGCGAATTTGGAGGTTAAAAAATGTACAGTTCTAAAGACGTGTAGATTTTTCAGATGCGCCTCGTCGATACGGTCATTTTGAGTGGTCGTGGACCCAAAATGGACACCGTATGCAAAAGTTATAGCCATTTTAGTGAAACCCTACCCGGCACTGCCCGGGTAGGGCTTTTTTTTTACGCCTCTGAAAACGTCATCACTGACGGGTATAATACCTCACCCGTCAGTGATGTGAGTCATCACTGACGGGTCAAATATTCTACCGTCAGTGATGATGTTTTCAGTTTTTTTTGCGCCTCTGAAAACGTCATCACTGACGGGTATAATACTTCACCCGTCAGTGATGTGAGTCATCACTGACGGGTCAAATATTCTACCCGTCAGTGATGACTTTTTTCGCGCATCTAAAAATGTCATCACTGACGAGTGGATTGTTTGACCCGTCAGTGATGACCTTTATCAGTGACGGGTAATTTACCCGTCACTGATAATACGAGTCACCACTGACCATTAGTTACTGACGGGACGGGTACCCGTCACTGATAATGGTTTTCCGCCCGTCAGTGTTGACGTTTTATGTAGTAGTGATTGTTACCTCATTGGCTGTGCAAGAACTCCGCTTGGGGTCTCCTAAGCTTGCTGGTCCTTACTCCCCTCAATGCTCCCTGGTGGTCTGCTCTCTTCCACTCCTCCTCCTCAGATTCTGGTGGTCTTCTCCTCTGGAACTCCTCTTGTTCTTGTCGCCTAAGGCTCCTGGCTTGAGCTCTAATGTGATACTGGAGTACTAATTTTAGGATGGCCTACTAGTGCTACTGCTCTCCTTTTTCTGGTTGCCATATCTCTATATAAACCGAGCCTTTCCTAGGCTTCTCCGGTGGAATTTCCCCTGTCACCTCATGCTACCTTATTTACTTGGTGGCATTACCGAAATGATTGCTAAAGCAATCCTTTTGTGCCTGGCTGCCTCGTCGGTTAAGAAATTCAGCTAAAGTCCAATTTTGTGAGTACTGATGGATGACTTTTGGATGGGTTGATATTTATCTCAGGTTTTACTTTTATAAATTCTTTTTTAAACAAATTATGGAGGCATTTTAGTATAGGGAAAATAAAATTATTTTAAATACTCCTCACCCCTTTTCTCCATATATATGTATATTGTAGATTTGTCCAATTGAGGGTCTTAACCAAAGTGGCCCTTGGACATTTTTGAATTCAAAAATATTTTACAAACTATTTCCAAAACTAAAATTTATCTAGGTCATCGGCACTATTTTGCCCCCGCAGCTAACCCTGCGGATGTCGGCGGAACTGTGCCGGTGAACCACTTATGTTTCAAAACCGTTTTCGAAAACCTGCCTCCTACAACAACGGCGAAAATCCAATGGTCTCGAGTACATATACTCGATGACCTCGGATGTCGCTAATATTTCCGAAGAATCTTCCCCCCTCCGACTCTCGGCTCTTCTCCACTACAGCTCAAGACTCAAAGACTCGAAAGTTCCGGAGATTAGGTTTAGGTTTTGTATAGGTAGAATTCCGACATGTAATTTTTCTTTCTTCTTCTTTCATTCATTGTAACAATGTTGTATTATAACACTTGTATTATTCATCTATTCAATAAAGTTTTAAATTTCAATTTCATGAACATGTGTATGATGTATTCGAGATGAATGCCATAAATAATGCAAATGCACAACAAACTTCCCCCTCTCTCAACCTACTTTTGACGTAGCTCAATAGAATCGGGTCAACTCAGCAGCGCGAGTTGACCTGACCTTCACCTCACGCCTCTTACGACTATCCCGAAACTAGGGTCCTCACATCATTAGTAATTGCTAATTGCAGTTAGCAATTGATCAATTGATCACATATTTGATTTGTAACACTCCCCCTTGATCAATTCCATCATCATATATAGTGCATATGAAAAAATCCTCTAAAAACCTTGTGGGAAAATATGATGAGAAAATATAATGATTGTATGCCATGAAAAACTCTTTTAAAACCCAATGAGAAAATGATATGGCATATATGAATTCTTAATATTGGATAATATGTCATGGAAAACTCCCTTAAAACCCAATGGGAAAAATAAGGAGAAAATGATATGACATATATGAATGCTTTTATTAATATTGCCTCATTAAAAACCTTTTGTGAGAAATCATTTTTTTGGAAAAACTCATAAAGGAAGGGAGTGCAACATTTATGATCTGATGATCATTAACAAGTTATGTCTTAGGATTTACTCTCCCTGAACCTTGCAAATCTTGAATTCACCTCATGCCAATTTCATGAACATATTTCTGGAATATATATGTTAGTATTGACTTTGTGAATAAATCTGCTAGATTTTCAAACGATGTTGTTTTGCAAGATTTCTATCTCCCTGTTCTTTTGTAATTCACGGGGATAAGAAAATATAGGAACAATGTGTTTTATGATATTACTCATTATAAAACCTGATTATATTTGAGTAATACAAGCGGTATTATCTTTATAGATAATTCTAGTGATTATGATGAACCAATGACACATGTTCTTTGAATGTGATTAATCATTCTGTGAAGCTATACACATCCTCCTGATGCTTTATATAATGCTATCCTTTCAGAATGATAGTGGAAGTAGCAAGTAAAGTCTATTTTGATGACTTTCATAAGAAGGCTATACCACCATGTAAGAAAATGAAAACAGTCTGTGATCTGGCGTTATAGGGTTCAGATGAATAACCAGCATCAACATATCCTATCATGGTCATATCTTGTTTTTTTAATAGAATAAACCGATATATTTTGTGCCTTGGAGATATCTGAGGATATTCCTTACACCAACCATATACCTTTTTGTTGGGGATGCATTGTATCTAGCTAAGATATTAACTGCAAATGAAATATAAGGCCTGGTATAGTTTGCAATATACATTAGTACTTCGATGACACTGAGATATGGAACTTCAGGTCCTAACATCTCTTCATCATCGCCCCTAGGTCTAATGGATCTTTATCCCTATCAAGAGATTGAATGACCATAGGTGTCTCAGATAGATATAATTTATCCAATTGAACTTTCTAGTATTTTATGGATATACATGCAAACTGATGTATGAGTATTCCTGAGGAAGATGCTCAAGTTGTAAATCTCAGCAGAATTTGGTTTATCCAAATCTTTCATTTCAAATTTCGTCTTTAGATGATTATTTGCCTCTTGTATGTCTTGTGTAGTTCCAATGATATTGAGATCATCAACATACATGAAAATGATACAAAATCTATTTGAGAATTTCATTATGAACACACATGGGCAATCAAGAGCTTGAAGAAAGAACTCACTCAATCGGTTATATCACATGCTTTCCGATTGTTTTAAGCCATATAATGACTTTTGGAGTTTGATACAATATATCTTGTGATTTGCCTTTTGGTAACCCATATGAGTATGCAGTCACTACATCAAATTCATTTGTTCTGCCAATAATATTGAATATCGGAACTTTATTCCACTTAGGAGAGTATGTCTCATCGTAATCGATGCCGGGACTCTGTATGAACCCTTGTGCTACAAGTCTCGCTTTATATTTCACAACCACATTGTATTCGTTTCTTTGAACAAAAACCTATTTTGCTTCCATAGGGAAGACATTATGAGGAGTAGATATTACTTCGGTAGATATCTCTCTTTTGATGAGCGAGCACAATTCTACCTTAATCGCCACCTTCTCTTTGAACCGATATGAGCGCGTGAGGCACTCTACCTATATTTTGGTTCAGGATCCATTTTGAAGGTTTGTTGGCATCTTCGAGGAGAAATATATGTTGACAATAGTTGTAGTCTTTATATTTATATGATTCTCCTGAATCGATATAATTTGTAAAAATTTAGTTTATAACTTATAACTCCTCGTGATTTTCCACAATAATGGAGTTAAGGTGTTCCAATGTCCCAGCACCTAAACTTGTGCATGCATTTGTGCTGGGCTCTGGACTTTGTGCATTCGTCAGGCGTCTTTCAACTTGAAGTTGAATTGCATTTACTAATTTGAGGAATTGAGTTCTTCTGTTTTCGCGGACATTTTTTGAGAAGCAATATCCTTTGCGACCAGATTTCTCCTCCTCTTGTTCTTATTAGGGAGATAAGTGGTTTTATTAGGTATCTCCAATTTTCGGGTATATTTCTTGCAGATATATGCGACGACACCTTTGTGATCACTAAATGAATCTAGCAGATTATTTGCAATATGTTGCAAACTTATGATTATCTGAACTTCTAGTTCAGATTCTTTAGTACATGGGGTCTAAGGACTAAATGCATGTGACGTTCAAATTTATTTCCTGGCATTCTATGTGGTACAAATCTCCCCCTAATACCTGAAAAATTGTCCTTATTAAGTATATAATTAGCATATTGGGCTGGGAATGACTCCCATGTTAGGGGCTCGAGGTATTTCATGATTGACGAAAAGTTATATCTCATATAGACTCCCAACTTTTGGTGAGGGCCCATTGACGTATGTTGGTGTGGTGATATTGGTACGTACATAGCGTAACCGAATTTCGCAGGTGGAAAATACTTGGCTGATGTCTGATTTCCACGTATTGACTGCAACGAGGAAACGTATAATATGCATTTAAACAAATTTGGATTAATTCTGCGGTGCGTAAAGCCGTATGTTCCCAACAAAATGTTGACAACTTTTTTTTTGAAGAACATGGCAGGAGCACTGCCCTTCTTATAGATGAAAGAGAACAAATACAAAAGGCGCCATATACAAAGAGGATACTCGGCCGAAGCCCTCAAGAAGCTCCCTAGCTGAACTAGGTCTAGAGCTAGGACCGAGTAACACCGGCCGAAGCCACCAAGGGAAACAAGCCCTTGCACTAAAACCCTGCAACAAGGCGCCGGGAAGCAACCTAGCTAAACTAGGCCAACAGCCAGACCCAATGAGGCAGCAACACTAACAAAGCCGGCCAACTCAAACAAACACAGACGAAGAACGGACTCAAAGCCTGCCTGTAACGTCATCGTCCATCGCTCATCACACTCCCTGCCTGCCTGTAAACTCACGATCAAGCGACTTCGACTTCGTCTCAGCAACATGTTGACAACTTATAATTCTATAGAATTGGTCATGCATTGGTTTAGCTCTCTTGATAAGAGATGCAGATTGACCATGCATTGGTTTGGTTCTCGGAGATCAGTATCATGTTTAGCTGATTTGTGATTTTGGTAAAGCTACAGCACGAGAGCTAGCTCAGCATTGATCAATAGCATCGTGTTACACACAGTACATGACATTACTCAAATGTTTTGGCAACATGGAAGCATACTACAGATCAATACTACATTATAATTAGACCATTAAACATTACAATTAGACATTGTCGAATCAAAAGGAGATTTTATTTTATTTATTTATTTGTGTTGTAGCTCAAATTCTGTGATAGTATTATATATAAACTGTGATGCTATATTATAATATTTCTAGTGATATTCCTAGTAATATCTGAGCATACATTCCTAACGATATTCTAAAATACCTTCGGAGATGCGCGTGGAATATACATGCTTGTCGTGTGAAAGTTTACTAGGGTACTTCATATTGGAACATGCATACCGAAAAGCATTACATGAGTGATATATTAATGATTTGATTACAATAGTACATAATTGCTACCTCCTGGGCCGCCCCGCACGGCCTGGCCACCTCCTGCTGGGCTTGTGCAGCGCCTGCAGTCCAGCAGCCATAGCGCCCCGCCTGGGCCGTTGCCAGGCCGCGGCCTGCTTCGCCCGAGCGCCGCCTGGGCTGCTGCTGGCCGGCGGTTGCCGCTGGCGTGTGCGGGCCCGGCAACGGCTGCCGGTGCTGCCGCAGGCCGCAGCGCGCAGCGCACGGCGCCGCCACCGGTGCAACCGATGCCGCTGGTCTCACGCGCGGCGCTGCGTTTCCAGCGCCCGTCTCGGCCACGCACGCGTGCCCTCCCATCTACAAGAAGTCCCACGTAGCCCCATCGAAAAATCTCATCTACAAGCCGTCGCTGCGCCTCCTCGTCGTCGTCGCCGGAGTCCATCGCTGCAGCATCCGTCCATCCCGCCGACCACCCTGCCATCCTCCGCACCGTGAGAATCTCTCTCCTTTCTCTATTTGTTTTCTTCTCTCATCTCTTGTAGCTTCACACCGAGAGCCATGCACGTACGCATGAGGACAAGCAGTAGACTCATGCATGCATTGATCGATCTCATCTACAGAACGTGTACACCTCTGTTTGCCTCCAATCCTTCGTCTCATTCCAATTATTGACTTCATCCCGGTGGCCAGCGCTCAGATTTCCCTGGCCACCCTCCCTTACTAGGCGCTGCGGAATCAGTTTTCTATGCCACGCGACCTAAGTGTGTCTCTGTTTCATCATGTGTTGGAGCTGTCCTCGCAGCAGCTCCGCGCTCAACTTTCACCTTGTTTCTCTCACGAACGCACATGCCAGGAGAGAAGGCACACATGACTCACACACGCATTGGAACTTAATCTTGTTGTTTAGGTGTTAGTTCATATTTAATTGTGTTGCATAGCATTATTACCACATCAAGTCGTGTGTTTGCATAGTCTTTAGAGTGAGTGCTGCATGATTAACGCAGCACGTTCATGCATGGAGTACTGGGCCGGGTTCAAGTCACCTGCATGCATAGAGGTCACGGCGAAGTGGATGGATCGGCAGCGACGTGAGCGGATCGCAGTCCAGCGAAGCCGGCAGTTGAGTGTACATGCATGTGTGTAGTTACTAGAACTAGTCTCAAGGAGAGTGGAGACGTGGCGCGTGAGTCTCGGCCGTGCTGGTGCTGAACGTGTGCGTGTGTGTAGGTAGCGGAGTTAGTACGTGTTCTAATTAGCGTATGGTGTGTTAGCTATTTAAGCATTCTGTATTCAGTTTGATTGAGAAGTTGAAGAGAAACAAGAGAAAAGGCACAAGTACGGTGCCGCAAAAGCAAATGTCTCTGTGTGTTTCTTCTTCCTTATATGTATACGTGAGAGCAAGTGAGAGGTGCGTCTACTGTTCATGTGTGTTAATTTCCTAGGCAAAGCTATCATGACAAGATAATCATCGGCATCGCAAGCTCTGATACCAACAAGATTAAGGAGCTACTTGTGAAGATGCGCCAACAAGATTAAGGGGGTGATTGTTGGATATTAATCTTGTTGTTTAGGTGTTCTCATCATGTTTATTTGTGTCTGCATGTAGTCTTTAGAGTTTGCATAGTCTTCAGAGTGAGTGGTGCATGTTTAGAGTAGCACGTTAATGCAGTGGAGTCCGAGTGGCCGAGTCGTGTGGCAGATGGACGTGGAGACAGAAGTGGCCGAGTTGAGGCTTGTGTCTTGTGCGCTTCTAGTGATCTGCATGGACTTGGTAGTGGCTAACGTGTGCGTGTGTGTAGGTAATGGTGAGAAACGTCCGGATCATGCCGTTGTGCCCTGAACGTGTGCGTGTGCTATTTAAAGCGGTGTAATCAGTTTGTTTAGAGTGCGAGTTGAACAAGAGAAAAAGGCACTAAGTGTGCGGTGCCGAAAAGATTCTGTGTGTTCTTCTTTCTTGTTGGCGTTTGTGTCCAGTGTATGTGTGTGTAATTGCTTTTAGTTCCAACAGCCTTCGCCACGGCTGCAACCTTCTCCGGCGGGCAGCTTGCCAGTGCCACTACCAAGCCCTGAGCGCTGTGTACGCTGCCTTGTACGCCTCGTCCGCAACCATCGAGTTGTAGCAGGCGGCGAGAACCAGCGCGGCTGCGATCGATGCCTCCCCTTCCTCCCATTCCTCGCCTTTGCGCGGAAGCTGCTGTGGTCGCGCGGGCGTACTCAGGGGGCGATGGCGCCTTGGCCCCTTGCGGACATTTCCTCGAACATGTCCATGACGATGAAGAAGCCGCGCTATTATAGCCACCGTCGCCGACGATCTTCGACCTAGACCTCTTCTTCCCCGCCGACGAGGAGTGCCACCATGAAAACGTCGCCGTCGACAGCTTCCACGGGAGATCCTCCTCATCCGCCGCCGCTGGGAACGAATTCTCCATGGTCTGGGACGCGATATGTTTGGGTGGAGGCCGAAGAGGGAGGTGCTGGTGGAGGGCATTGCTCGGTGGAAGGCAGGGAAGAGAAGAGGAAGGAGAGGAAGGGGAGGAAGAAGAAGCTGAGGTGGCAGCCACATGTGCGGAACTGAGTGGCGTGGCAGCACATGTGTCAATACCACTATCCATATCATTAAAACTACCGATGAAAATTGGTCTAGGGTGTTAGAGCAACTCTAGCAGATTCTTTAAATCCCCCTAGCCTTTAAAAAAACTGCTATTATAAGGAATAGAGGACAAAATCTGACTCTAGCAGATTCCCTAAAGCTCCCTCTATCCCTAAAATTTTTACAGTGCACTTTAAAACCAGGCCTCTAGCCTTTATATTTAGGGAAAGGGGGGAGATTTTTAAAGTGCACTGTATACTGGGGATTTTGGGCGCGAGTGACATTTCAGGACGCGCCGCCGCTCCTGCCGCCGCGCCGCCGCCATTTCCGGCCACCTCCGGCCGCCGGACCACCGCCATCCGGCACCGCTCACCGCCGCTGACCCATTCCCGTTGTCGCCACACCTCGCCGCCGCCCCGCGTGAGCTTCTCGCCGCCCGCCCGACCACCACCATGGCCGCGCCACGGGAGCTCGCCGCGGGAGTGCCTCCGCCGCCGTTCCTCCCTTCCCCGGTTTGCTGAGGATGCCGCCCCGCCTCCCGAGCTCCTGCGCCTCCCGCAGCCCCGTGGCTCCGCCGCCGTTCCTCCTTCCCCCGCAGCCCCGTGGCTCCGCTGCCGTTCCTCCCTCCCCCGCAGCCCCGTGGCTCGCGACGCCCCGTCCGCCCGCGCTGGCCGCCGCTGCCCCCGCCCGCACCGGCCCCCGCTGCCCCTGCACAGGCCGCCCCGCGCTGCCGCCGGCCACTCCTCACGAGCGCGCGCGCCCATGGACGCACGCCCGAGCCGCGCCATGGAAGGGGGGAGCGCGGCGGCCGGGGGAGCCGTCGCGGCGTGGGGGAAGGAGCGACCGGCATGGGGGAAGGAGCGCCGCCGGCATGGGGGAAGGAGCGGCGCTGCAACGGGGGCTTGGGCCCTCTGCCGGACCGGGGCGGTGCGCGACGGGGGTGGCGGCGTGAAGAAGTTGGGGGGAACGGACGTCGGGGGCAGGGGAAAGAGGAAATTTTTTTAAATAAAGGTTAAGTTTAGGGAATCTGACTCTAGGGTTTTGCTTTGAGGTCTTTAAAAATTTTTAAAGAGCACTCTAAAACTGTTTTAAAGGCTCTCTTTTTAGGGAATCTGCTAGAGTTGCTCTTAGAAGTTTATAATTGGAACGAAATGCTTTTCACCAATGGTTCAGGAAAGTAAAGTGGACTTTTCCAATATAATATATAGACGTAGTAATACTTCCTCCGTTTTAAGATGAAGTTTTTGACTTACACAGTCTTTAATATACAACTTTCATCATTACTTTTTGAATGAGTATGTAAATAAAATATTATAAAAATATATATTGTAAAATGATTTTTAATGATAAATCTGATGGTACCATTTACATCTTACCAACCTAAGTTGTTTTTAATTAATTATTGATCAAAGATAAAGAAGTTTGACTACACACTTTTTGAAACGACAACTACTTTGAAACGGAGGGACTACTCGATGAAACACTAGCTAAAAAGAGAGAAAACTACAATATCGAATTGAATAACGAGGGTATGACCTGCAGACAAGATCAATGTATCTCACAAAGAGGAGCTAGCAGCTAGTATGCGGAGGAGCCAGATATCCTTTGTCCCCTTGGCGCATATTGGAGCATCAAGTGTAGACATCACATATATATAGGGAGAGAGTAAGAGAGACATTTGGTTTCAAGCTACTCCCCCGGCTCCCAATAATATTTGTCTACTTCTATATGCATTAACGTACGTGACACCGACACATGGTATATAAAAGTAATTATTAATGGAAATGGATCATGCTTATCTCTATAAATGTCGTATCTCAAGTACATGACATCTCGCATGTCATTAATAGCAAGGATAACTTTCATTTTGATTCCCTGAATTATCACAAATGTTATGAAATGGAAGATTACAAGTTTCTTCAGTGAGAGAACCCGACGAGGAAAAGACCTTAGATAGCAATTCCTTTCAGCTACTTAGAAATAAATATCTACGTTATGTGGCAGGAGCTACCTAGGAAAAAAGAATCTACGGAGTAAACCTCTATTACGAGTGCACGCCCAACCCACGGATTCCCATTTTGGAAATGGTTGATTCCCATTTTGGAAATGGTCGATGAAAGTTAAGGACCAGTTTTTCCATTTTGATTCTCTTCAAGTCAATTGTGGTGAGGAAGTGCGATTCTGGGAGGTGCATGACGTTTCCTTGATTATATAACATAGCCAGGAAGAAACATGCTATAGTAGCTGAGATTATGGGTTCGGTCCCTTTGAATGTTTCATTTTCAAAGGCTATCATAGGCCAACATTTGGTGGCTTGGAATGCACTGGTTCAAAAGTTGTCTGGCGTCTCAAGCAGGTCTTTGTGTAATGTGTAGGGATAGATGTCTCTGAACTGTGCTTATACCATTGTCATTCTAATATATTCAGGGCATCACGCCTCTTCCTAGCAAAAAAAAAGAACGGGATATTTTTAGATGACACTTACATTCGTCTTGACGCTTTTCAGTCCAATGAATGTATCAGACCATGGTGAACTCTCGGTTCCAATCCAGATGTAAACACTTGTGGAAACTAAAGCTACTATTAAAAATTAAGATTTTTTTATGGTACCCCGGTGGGGGGTGATTTTGACTAAGGATAACCGGGCAAAGCGCAACTGGCAGGGGGACAAGTGGTGTAGTTTTTGTAACCATGACAAAACTATTCAACATCTCTTTTCTGATTGTCTCCTAGCATGGGTTGCCTGGCATTCATTCTATTTAACGTTTGCATTTGCTCCTCCAAGTAGCATTGCTCATATTTTTGGAAATTGGCTAAGTGGTCTAATTAGGTCTTTAATTTCTCTTATTTACGTGGGCATTGCCGCACTTTTTGGTCCATTTGGCTAGGCATGAATGATTTGGTCTTTGACAAAAAGAAACTCTATAATCCCTTATAGGTTATCTTCTTATGTATTAACTGGTTGTGGCTTTGGCCTTCTCTACAGTGTTTGCACGACAGTGAGCTAATAGAAGCTGGAGCTAAGAGATGGGAGTTTCTTATGAGCGAATTTATGTCCCGATGTGGATGCCGAGAAATTGATAGGTTATGTGATACTTAATTTGTTATTTACATGGCCTATTACGTTTTTCAGTTTGCTACCTTCTCTTAAGGACTTTGTAATAAATTCATGGCTATGTGCATCATCAGTCAAAACTATTCCATTATACATTTTTTTCCTTTCAGTTATTTTATGCTTGTTTTATGCTAATTTAAATACCAAAGATGGAACATTGTAAACCTATTGGTGAATCAATTTGGGAACATGGTCATTCGCAAGATTCCCAAAATGCAGGAATAGGAAAAATACAGGAGTCTAATGTCATGCCATCCTGAAACCTACTGGATTGAGTAGATGTTTGATTGCTCATAGAAAAATCATAGGAATCTTTCCAAGAGGTTGGAGTCAATGAGAATTTTCCTATGAAATTAGTGTAAATGAATCTTAGGAATAATTCCTATGGATTACAATCCTACAATTCAAACAACACACATAGAAAAAATTCCTAAGGATTACAATCCTCTAAAAATCCTTTGAAATTTCTTTGAATCAAAGAGGCCCTACACTACTATGGAAAACAACATCCCAGACGGTTCAAAATCATCATAGCAGATGGGTTTTTTGAACCGTCTGTAAACATGTGTCTGGGATTGCGATGATGATTTTGAACCGTCTAGAAACATGTGTCTGTGATACAACGATCTCATCCGAGACGATTTCTAAGATGTCTGGGATACACAACGTTCACAGATTGTTGTTGTATATGAATCGTTTGGAATTTGTTTTTCGATTTAAAAAATGGCGAGACACCCAAACACTGAGGCGCTTGCCCTGCCTTCTCTCATCGGCTGCGGCACCTCCTGTGCCATTACGTTGTTGAAGGCGTGGAGCAGCGCTGGATCTGGAGCGCCGGTAGGAGGCACGCAAGCAGCCCGTTGGATCTCAAGGAGGAGGTGCCACAGACCAGTCTGACCTCGATGAGGAGGTGCGCCCGCTGATGACCTGCAAGTGCACGTGATCAATTGTAGATTTTTCGATGAGAAAGAGTCAAACCTACAGAGAGGCGGTGATTGATCTCAGTTAGTCCAAAATTTGAAACCACACTAAAAAGAATAAATTGCAACGGTTGAGATGCATGTCTACCTTTCTCAAATAGCCGTGGACCTCTAAGATGCAAAAAACTAATAAAAAGAAAAATTTATTAAACTACGAGACTAAAAATATTTTCAAAATAAATAAAAAACAAGAAATTAACTATTTTTAAAAGTGCAAGAAAATGTGTTCTAATAGCTAAAATATAGGCATGGGGTATATAGGTTCTGAAAGGATCTAGGGTATTGACTAGATGGGGGTGAATAGGAGATTAACAAAATTTTGTCTTAAACAAAATATTTCTACAAGAAGGAAACCTGAGATAATAGTGGGCAAAACTTGGTAGAACAAAACTAATGCACAAGTATGTAGATGAACAAGTATATAGATGCAAGAAACTACCAAGGAGACGACAAGGTGATTTGTTTTCGAAGTTCGAGCCTTTGGCGATGTTCTATGTCTCTGTTGAGGAAGCTTGATCCACAGATTGAAACCGACACTAAATTGTGCTCTTTCCTCAAGAGGCTTGCCGATGCGAAGCCTCCCTCTCTTCTTGGTAGTTCTTCACCTTGAGGTAGGCGAACTCCAACCTTCACAAATGATTGGGGCGATTCATACCTTCTTGAATGCTCTCCAAGTTCTCCTAACCGTCTAAGAGGCACCATCCTTCAAAGAGTAACAAGAGCAACCAGAGCTTGGAGAAGATCTTCTTGCTAAATGCTTTTGAACAAGATCACACCTTTCCCTCTCTTTTCTTCTCTCTAAAAGAATCTCTCAAAGAAGTGAGGAGGAGAAGAACTCAAATGGTTGAAGCAAATATGCGAGCAAGAGAGAATCTCAATGGGAGTGGGTGAGGGTTTATATAAACAGCCCACAAAAACTAGCCATTAGGTCACTTTTTGCAATGTCCGGAGGCTCCAGACGAACTGATCCCGGAGGGTCCGAGATTCAAAATAAAGACTAAGCACAACCTACTCGGAGGCTCTGAATGATTCAAAATAGAGAACTTTCACAGACCCGGAGGGTCCGAACAAGGTTCATTTGGAGGGACTGGATAGAAAACAAACTTCTGTCTAGAGCCAAAAACTTGGCCCGAATGCTCCGAACAACTCCGAATCGGAGGGTCCGGAGACTCAACACTTAGCAAAAACGAAGCCATCTAGCTTCCTCGGAGGTGCCGGACACGACCCGCTCAGAGTGTCCGGATATGATCAGCGCAAAGGAATAGAAGCTAGGGTATTCTCTCGGAGGTTCCAGACAAGATGCACTCGGAGGTTCCAGACCATTTCCATCTGTATGGAGTGAATTTCAAGGGCTCTGAAATCCTTCAACTCAGATCCAATAGACAAAGAAAATGCTCTCTGGACCGAGGCATTTATAACACTCTGAGCATCCGGATGGACACCGCTCGGAGGCACCGGACCAAGAAAATGCTCTCTGGACAGAGACACTTTAAACTCTCAATGGTCCGGATCAACACGGTTCAGAGGCACCGGACAAAGAAAATGCTCTCTGGACAGAGACATTTAGAATGCTCGGATAGTCCGGATGAACCTCACTCGGAGGATCCGATCAAGAGAAATGCTTCTAGACAGAAGCCAAGTCAACACTCATAGGCTCTGAACAGAAACCTCTCGGTGGATCTGGATAGGAGAAATGCTCTCTGGACAAAGACATTTTGAACGCTCTGAGGTTCTAGACACGCACTACTTGGAGGCTTCGGAAAGAATAAAAAAGGCTAGGGATTATAGGAATGTGATCTCACTAAGCATATCTCAAGACAATCCACCTGTTGATTAACTCCCCTCTTAAGAGTATGGTTTGCCAACGACTCAATGTGATTCATCGAATCACTGAAAAACTAGAAAAGTAATCCGTACTCTTCATTGCCAAGCAAGCCATACTTCTCCTTTAATCGTTTTGGGGGTCGTCAATGCCATATCCATGGTACTATCACTGATTAACACTAGAAAGAATCATTAGCCCCTTAACCATTTTGTCTTTAATCATCAAAACCCACTTAGGGGGCCTAGATGCACATTCAATCTCCCCTTTTTGGTGATTAATGACAACACGATTAAAGCTTCATGGGTGAATAAAAGAGATTTTTTTGAATTCAATGGTGTAGAGTGAGCTCCCCCTAAATATGTGCACTATTGAATATTGCATTTGAATGCAAGTGCACATGTCGAGGTGAAGATTAAGAGAGCTCCTCCTGCATCATAGAATCTGTGGGTGTGCGTAGCGAGCATTTAAGCGTACATGAATGTAACAAAAGATCTATGCAGAAGAGATGATCATTATAATATGATGATGCATATATATATGTAAATACAAGTAAAGAACATCATCATGCCTAAGTAGCTTGCATGTCACCCAAAAGAATAGAGTTCACGAGACAACAAGAATCAATAAAGGAGCAAGTCTTGTGACTCTCAAAAACTTTCTCTTTCTCGGTCCTACTCCTATAGGTCTTCTCTCCCTTTGGCATCAAGACACCAAACGGAGAAGAAGTTGGCTAAACTATGCGTCGAGATCAGTGAGTATGATTTTTAATTATTTTTCAGTAAACCTAAAATTCTAGACAAACTGATCTTTAATCTCTCTCTTTTATTATGCAGATAAAAACTCCGTAAAAATCAGAAAACTACATGTTTCGGGAACCTTCGGAGGCAGGGAAGTCGTCGGGAGAAAGGGGGCGATCGGGGGGCCACTACCAGCCTAGACGGCTGGGTGGGGTAGCCCACCAGCTACCCCCACGAGCCATCTGGCCCTCGTAGGGCTTCCCTAGCGGCGCCCCTTCGCGTGGTGCTTTGTCTGCCTGTAAAGACCCC
This sequence comes from Stipa capillata, assembly GCA_019208055.1. Classification (NCBI taxonomy): domain Eukaryota; kingdom Viridiplantae; phylum Streptophyta; class Magnoliopsida; order Poales; family Poaceae; genus Stipa; species Stipa capillata. Next base: position 127,692 of record JAGXJF010004366.1, read on the forward strand.
GAAATCAATTTGTTACGAGAGACAGGCGATGCGAAGAAATACAAAAACTCCAGAGAGCTTCGAGAAAGCTGCCGCAAGGCTGCCAGACTGCAAGTTATCATTTTCATCAACTCCGGCATCAAGATCAATGAGTCTCCTCCATAGATAGTCTCCTTGTACTTCATAATCTCTATCGAAACTCTCTAGATTGGTTTGTGTTTGTCGGTAATGATATATATGAATTTAATCTACTATCTTTTTCTGATGAATTGCATGATGTGTGAGTAGTCCATCGAGGCTACGGGGTGTGTGGTAGTAACTATGTAGCATTCTCATGATTGTTGTGATGGCCATCCATCTTTGGCGCCATCAATTGTATTGTGGTTACCATCTATCTTCGGTGTAACCAGTTATTGTGATGGGATTAATATTTTGCATGCTATGTTTTCGATAGACTGTTGATTGTGTGCTTGGTTCCTGGCCATTACCAAGTAGTTGGTACCATGCATATGTCTTTGTAGCGCAGGAATAGGGTGAGAGCAACACCATTGTGTGAATTTTCGTATGTTATTACCGGTCATTGATGCTACCATTCTTTGCTTTTTTAATTATTCAAGCACTTAGGTTTAGTCTCCTAGCTTCATCTATTATATAATTTAATTGTCTCTTGCACCCTAAAGGTATGGCTATTTGAGAAAGGTAGCCGTACATTCGAATGTGTAATTTAACATTTTCTTGCATAAATTTCAGATTAGTACGGTGACCAATTGACGCTTCCTTGTGGGTTCAACACTCTTTCTCATCAAAGAATGCTACAACTGATCCTGTGCACTTACAAGGGCCTTTTCTGGTGTATACTAGGAGAGGCAGTCAAGCTCCTTTTTTTGGCGCTGTTATCGGGGAAGCAAAACATTACTTTAATCTTGTCTTTTGCGCTCTCTTTAGTTTTTTTACTTGTCTAGTTCTTTTTGTTTCTTATCTGAAAATTATAAAGAAAATATATTAGTTTTTACTTGCTTAGCTTGCTTGTGTCACCACGTTGGTAGAAAGCTTGATGACTTTGGTAATGCTCCTAATGATGATTTTATTCGTGGTCCTATTGTTTGTAACATCCTCAATTTTATGGGGTTCAAAATTTTTTTTAAAGAGAAGGATGTGCAACATAATATATATTTCAAGTCTATAATATTTTAATTGGCTTTTGTTCAAATTAATTCAAAAGTGTTGAATTAATTTGAGCCTAAATGTGGAGCTATTTATTTTTCTCGGTGTTTATTATTTGCATATTTCCCGCTGGAAATATTTTTATTGGATTCCTCATGCTCTAATTGATTTATGAGATTTTTCTTAGAATTGTTGGAGGCTATTTGGTATTTATTTTGTCCCCAATTGATTTCCTGGATTTATTTTATTTGGAAAAGTCCTTTCTTTTCTTTTTCGGCCGTGGGCCGAAACCCAGTTGGCCCGTTCCCGCCGGCCCATTCTTTCTCCCGCATCCTGGGCCGTCGGCCTGCCCCCAGTCCACCAGCCGCAGCGCTCCCCGGCCCGGTTCTCCCCCACGCCGGCCCACCCGACGCGCCGGCCTGCCCCGCCCAGCGCCTTGGGCCGCGCCCGAGCCAGCCCGCCCGCTCGCCCCGCCAGTAGGCCGCACACAGCAGCCGCTCCGGCCCACCGATGCCGCTCCCGCCAGGCCGCCGCAGCCCGCCGCACGCTTCCGCTCGCAGCCGCGCGCGCGCCGCGCGTAACGCACGATTAAGCGCCGTGGCCGGTTTAATCACCGCGATTAAATCAGTGTTAATCACCGTAATATTTTTTCTCCGTTTCCAGCGTATTTAAATCGGCCGTTTCTTCCTCCAGCTCTAACAGCCATTTATCTTCCTCTCCTCTATATAATTCCCTCCTATCCACACCTCCTTCCTTTTTCCCTCACCCTCTTCTCAACTCAAGCCCAACACTCTCTCCAATTCTTTGCCTCACGCCGGAGCGCCGCCGGAGTACGTCGCTGTCGTCGCCAACGTCGTCGTCGTCGTCTACATCGCCGTCGTCGTCCACGTCGCCGTCGCCGTCGTCGTCCGCGTCGCCGTCACCGGAGCTAGTCTTCACCGTTGTGAGCTTCACCTTCCCTCTTCCTTTTTGCTCTCCGTGCCATAGCGATTTTCAGCAGCGAACAGTAGCACGAGATGAAAATCGAGTCGTTCCGCAAAGCGTGCAACAAAGCTATTCGATCTAACCCCGATATCTTCACGTAGATGTACACCATGACCATGATATTAGTGATAAAATGGATTGTTTAGGACCCAAAGAACCCACTGGAGTTGCCGGATTTTGAATCCGTGCGCTATATTTTAAATCCATTTGTAATCGGATGAATTTCGTTCAAATTTGGAGTAGTTTAATTCTGTGATGATATTTTTAGAAGTATTTTATTTTTCCTAGAATACTAGTATGCTCAGGAACACCCCTGTAAATTTTTATGATTTTAGGAGATGTGTAGATTTTCCTATAATTATTTTAAGGTCTGTTTTAATTATTAAAAATAGTAAACAGTACTGTTTATTTTATTTAATTTTTGTTTACTGTAGGATCGCCTCAGTACTGTTTTATCATATTTTTGCTCTCTGTTAGTTCATCTTTTTCATGTAATGTAAATTCCTAGATAGTTCTAGGCCCTTTTATAAATCATTATTTAATTCTGTTTTCAGTAATAATTGTTTTATAAATCTGTTTAGCCTCTGAAAAATACATTCCAGTACATAGATAAATCATGTTACATGTGTGTAGTTGATATAATATAATGTAGACATAGTTGCATGATTAAAATAATTATATGTGTTGTTTTTGTATAGTTTTATATTAGAAAATGGTAGATATAATTGTAGAAAATGCATATCCAGAATCAATAATGCTTAAATATAATATTAGTAATTTTATTGCATGATATGGCTTTTTAAATAGTCGTAGTATTTATGAAAATGTTAGAAATGTTTGTTTTTAATTTGACATGATGTTTCATATAATGTTTGGTTGCTGTTAACCATTATAAATATTTAGAGTCATCTAAATATTTATTTGTGGTTAATTATAGAGTAGCTTATGCCACGTTTTGTGATATTAGCATGATAGGTTGTGTTTAATAATTGTTGTAGGTTTACGTGTATATGTGTATGTATTAATACCTAAGATATGTATATATATATATATATATATATATATATGTATATATGGTTTATATATGCTATGACCTTTAGGATGACCCCAGTAGCGGAAGCTATGTTTAGCTCACGCAAACCCTGATCGTAAACCCTGTTGGACCCTCTCTACTTATCTCAACATCTTGCTACCATCCTTCTCGAGTATCCAAACCCATATCTTCATCCTTCCATGATCTTTAAATTGGATTTTTATTCGTCAAGTTATATTCGGAGTTGTTATTTATTTTTCTTTGTTCATTACGTGGCGACGATAGGGGGTGAAGATACTGATCCAGCTTCGGGAGTAGCTGAAGAAGAAGAGTACTATCAAGAAGGCATGCCCCCTCTCCTTTGAACATATTTGATCCTATAATTGCAAAGTCATTATTATTTTATTGTTTATAAACATGCAAGCAGTTTTATTCCTGTAGCTAGCGTGTCGATTGACACCACATTTACCTTCATTCGCTTGTCGCCATATTACCTGATACCCTGAGTAGATTAGCTTTATTATATCTTCTGAATAGAGTAGAAATGCTTAGCCATGCTTAATATTATCCCTAGGATGCTTTGATTTGCCTCCTCAGAGGAATGAACTTCGGATCGATGATCCTTGTTATTGAAACTTATTTGTTGAGCTCGCTGAGCTGGGCCGGATGCCCATTGTTGTCTTCCTCTCTCTATTCTGCCTCTTCTACTCTGGGTGAAACTTACCATCCGAATGGTGCGGGCGACAGCTGAATCATGAGTTGAAGGAGCATGGTCGTCCATTCACGTGTTGAAGGGGCCATTGGTCGTCCGTATCAAATAAGGCCAAAGTGGATTTGAGATTTGTGACAACAGTACAACCACATGCTATATGGGCACTGGCTTGGTTAAGTAGGTTAATCAGCCCTTGGTGTCGATGTCGCCGTACCGCAGAAGGGGTGGACGTAGCTACAAGGACCCTCGGCACAGATGGGGGGACCGGAGGGTGGTGACGTACTCTCAACTTTGTGCCAGACCCGGTGGGCATGTCACATCAGGGGGGATCTAGCTAAAAGACCTCGTCACGGTCTCCCTGCCGGTACACCGATGGGTGTGTACTATGCCAGCGGTCACTGGTGGGCAACAAGACGAGATCGTGTCATGTGGGTAAAGTGTACAACCTCTGCAGAGTGTAAAACTAATCGATTAGCCGTATCCACGGTCACGGATGGCACAATGATCTTTCATGATGAAAATGACATGTCTTTCTCCCCCTTGCTATTTCCCTCTACCCCAATTCTGGATGTGGATAGGTGGTTGGAACCTATGGTCGAGTTTAGGCCGGATGCCTTACTCGAATGTGATAGTCTTGAACCCTCACATGTTGGAATATATCCCTGACATTAAAAACTGGTTTATGTCAAAAGCTGCCTTTGAATCTAGTATAGTATTGCAACTAAAACCGGTTTTACACAAAAGAGCCATAAAACCTTCCTTTGAAGCCTCATGTACATGGTTTAGGTGTTTCCCTACGAGGGGGCACGCTGAGTACGCGAAGTACTCATCGACATGCTTTGTTATGGTGGTGTACAGAGAACTATGCTGAAGATGGAGCAGATGAAGATTACTATTATGACGAGCACGAGGAGTGAGGTCGCGTGGTCTACATCAATTGCCTGTGACACAGATGGAGCCGCTTCGCTTTATATTCCGCTGTTTGTTCTGATTGTAATAAAGTCATAAGACTTGGTACTATGTAAGCCGTGTGGCATATCGTAGTCAAAACTTTATAATAAACTCTGAATGCATGTAATGGTATTCATTTCGCCTGTGTCCGTCAGCATGATCCTGGACTGACGAGGATGTACACAGGGGGGTCAGGTATTGAAGTACCGGCTCTCACATTGTTGCTCCTGAAATAATACCGAGGAATTTGATATTAAGCCTTCTTTATTGAACTTAGTGATTAATAATCAATTTAGTGATGCTCCTATAGATGATGCTTCCCAACATTTAAATTATTGCAATGGAATATGTAAGATGCAAAAGATTAAGGCAGTAGTTCCAGACACCATTAAATTAACTTTATTTCCTCTATCTCTTAGAGGAAAGGCTAAAGAATGGCTTATGCCTTTACCTAATGGTAGTATCACAACTTGGGCTGAGGCTAAAAATGCTTTTATAGGAAAATATTTTCCTCCTGCTAAGATTGTTCATATGAGAAATGCATTTGTTAATTTCCATCAAGGTGATAATGAACCTCTTCCTATTGCTTAGGAGAGGATGAGAGAAATATTAAAAAATTGTCCCAATCATGGTGTAGAGGATTGGATGGTGCTACATTCTTTTTACAATGGTCTTAACTATTTGTCCAGAAGTGTACTTTACTCTACTGCAGGTGGCACTTTTATAAACAAAACGACGACTCAAGCTAAGGAGTTGTTGACGGAGATACCAAAGAAACACTCTCAATAGCACAATAAACGTGCTCCTACCTGTACATCCAATAAAAAGGTACACATGATTGAGGAGAATGTTGATATGAATGTTAAGATGGATAAAATAATTGCTATGCTTGCTTGTTCAAATGATTCTTCTAAGATTAAAAATGTTCCAATTAATGCTATTGTGGAAGAAAGAAATAAGGATGTGAACTTTATTGCTAGAGCTAATTTCAATGGTAATGGTTAGAGGAATAATAATTATGGTCAAAACTTTAGGCGTAATAATTATGGTAGTGGTGATTCTAAGAATTATGATTTCTATAATAATGACTCATCTTCCAACCTTGAATATGTGCTCAATCAATTTATCTCCTCTCAAAAGGAACAAAAAACCTTTTATGAGAAAATTGGTGAACGTAGTGCTTGATTGAATGAGTTGACACAAAAGATTGACTTTCTAACTAGTGATGCTCAAATGTTGGAGAGTAGGACGAAAATTATGGAAGCTACTATTGCTAAGATTACTGATGGTTAACAAGTTCTTATTGATATGTTTGCAGGGAAGCTCGATCCTTACCCTAAAGAAAGTTCGAAAATGGTTCATCTCTATAAAATTGATGAAAATGCTCATACTTGTGGTGCTGAAATTCTTACTTATAATACTAAAAATCTTGCTTGTGATGAAGATAATCTTGTCTATGATAATGCTTATGCTTGTGTGCGAAATTTATGCTTGTGATGATGAAATGCTTGCTTGTGGTGATGAAATTAATGCTATGAGTGTTGCTGAAATTTCTGATATTGCTATTGCTCATGTTAATGCTATAAGTGCTCCTAATGTAGAGATGTGCCTAAAGAAAATGCTAGTGCTTCTAGGCCTTCAATTGCTAAAAAGATTCATGCTCCTATTGCTAAGAAATTTCTGCTTGTGATGCTAAGTGTGATGCTAAGAAAGATAAAAATAAGAATGATGTTGCTTGTGAATTTGCTTTGGATGATTTTATTAAGATTATGCATGATAGCTCTTCTAATGCTACAATTAAAGATCTCACTCATAAAGACTTTATTGCCAAGGTAGCCATGAAAGTGCTTGGTCCAAGGAAAGATGAAATGCTTAGAAAAGAAATGCTTCCTTTAAAACTTGATATATTTGAGCGTATAATTAAAATCAATATTGGAAGCCATGTCATTGATGCTTTATGTGGGCTTGATGCCAGTGTCTCTACTATACCTAAGCCTTTATATGATAGATTGAAGTTAGATAAACTTGTTTCCTGCAATATTAAACTTCAATTGACTGATTTTTCAATTAAGAAAGCCGTAGGTATGGTTGAAGATATGATCATTGAAATTAAAGAATATTCGGTTCCTATTGATTTGATTGTGTTTGATATTGAGAAAAATAAAATTGCTCCTATTATTTTGAGAATGCCTTTTGTCGACGATTCGTAATCACCGATCTGACGATCTTACGAAGACGTGATAAGTTGAATAGGGGATGCTCTTACCACCATATGAATCCCACAGCCAAAGACAAGGATTTATACAGGTTCGGGCCTCCGAGTGGATAATAGCCCTACATCCTGTGTTCTTCTTTATTGATCTCGAGTACGATTACAAAAGAGGGGGTAGTGGCTAGACTAGATGGACCAAAACCTAGCCGGGACGTCCGCCTTGTTGCTCGCGCTCTCGATGTAGTGCTGGATCTTGCGAATTGCCTCTCTCAGAGTTGATTGCGTGTCCCTCTTCCGCAGGGTCCTCCGGGCTCCATATAAAGGCTTGGTGTCGTGTCGGGTACGGACTCCAATCCGAGTAGAACTCCTGTCATCCTTAAACCTAGGGATAAACTTCCTTAGTTTAAGGGATCCCGGATACCGCAGGTAGTGTTAATGCCTCCCAAGTCCTTTCCAAATACGGCCGGCTAGCTCTGGGTATCCAGAAGGCCCCTAGGGCTTCGTACACGGATACGGTCATCGTATACGGATACTGTTGTAGTATGCAGTAGATATACACTACTCATCGTCAAGCCCCCCATCTGTACATGAAATGAGGTTGTGACGGGTTAAGGGAAACAACCTAGTTGAGGGTAAAACGTCCCGACCGGGCCTTTTCCCAATATGCACCTTAGGTCCCCGAGTAGGGTAAACATCTAGTCGGGGTCCAAAGGTCATCGGGTCGTCTACTCGGAATATCGAGTTCGTCCTGAGTGGCTCTGTGAGCCACTTCGAGAAGGACTCGCATCCGAGTAGGAAATCCCGGGTAAAATGATTTCGTCCCCAATTTTGGGGGAAAAATTTTCCTCCACTTGGCAGGTTTTTCGAGAATTTGAACCATCGTGGCGAAAATTTCAGGTAGTGGTGACAACAAAACAACCCTTTTTTCTCGCGCAGTAATGATGACGTGGGTGGCCCGAGGCGATTATGCCTGGGTCGTGCGTCTGCCGTTTCTGGGACTCCACGCCAACTGCCTTCCACACGCGCCGAAAGCGGACCCGAGCATTAAATGCGACAAGACGTGGGTGCAAAGAACGTTACCTCGAGTAGCCGTTCGAGCAGTTGCAGGGCTAGTCAGGGATCTCACCGGACGCCAGGATAAAAGGGAACCGACGCCGTGTGGAAAAAACTCATGCATTCTGAGCTCTCGCCTTCTTCTTCCTCGCGCTCGCAGCCTTTGCTCCAGCCACCAAAAAAGACTTCCCATCCTCGTCATCTTTCATACTGGCGAAGAAACCTTCGTCGAAATGTGGGTTCCGGCAAGATCCCCGCTTATGCGCTCCTGGAGTGGGAGCAGTCGACAATGTCAGAGGTGGCCCTGATGCGTTTGGAGCAGGAACGAGCAATTCTTCCGAACGCGCTAATCCCTCGTCGGCCAGCAGAAGGGGAAGTGAGGCCTAGCCCAGACACACACTGGGCAGTCTTCTTCGCCGACTTCTTCAAGTGCGGCTTCCAACTGCCTCCTTCGGCATTCTTCCTTAGCATCCTTGTGTTTTATGGGATGGAGCTGGTGCACCTCAACCCCAACTCGATCACCATGTTGGTCGTCTTCGCACAACTGCGTGAAGCTTTCCTATCCATCCGCCCGTCCCTCGACCTCTTCAGATTCTTTTAGCACCTGAAGAAGCTGCCACAAAAGCACGAAGTTGTCGGTGGAGTCGGCTTTCGGCTTCGCGACGGGATGGCAGAGAAATACATCGACCTGCCCGCCAAGTCCTCCTAGTCGGGATGGCATAGGAAGTGGTTTTACTGCTTGCCACCCTCACTGAGAGGCCTCACGTACCGCAGGCTTCTGCCGCATCCGACCAAGGAGTGGTCGGAGCAGCCTTACGCCACCTCCCGGATCAAGACCTACATTCTCGAGATCATAGATCTGAAGAAGTGGGGCTTGATGGCTTGGGATGTGGTGCAAGATTTCATCACGCGGTGCCTGGGCCCCTACGGTACTGGGTCTCGTCGGCGTGGCAGTACTCGGCGGCAACAGACCTGGCACGTGAAGGTGCTGAGGGTACTCTTCTTCCTGAGTAGTTTTAGGCACTCGAGGGTAGTTTTGTTGTCTTGATCCTTTGGAATCCTTTCTTGCTATAGACCTGTCCCCTCAGACGGTGCTCGTGAGGACCAAATTCCTCTTTGAAACAGTGCCCAGGGAAGGTCGCAGCAACGTCCCGAGGCCCATCATCGACATGGAGCCCGAGGCCACGCAAGAGCTGATGTCGGTGAGTCACGCGAACCCAATGTTATCATTTTTCCCGAGTGGCGCATATCGACGGATGTTGTACTCGGAAGAACTGCAGCATCTGGGTCAGCAGGGTGTCGACCCGAAGAGCGAAAACACAGGGGTAAGGCCGACCGATGAGCTAGATGACCTCATGGTCCTGGACTCCGGAACCCCTACGGCGTCGACAGAGGCCGCGGACACCGCGACCATGAAGCAGTCGGTCGATGGCTAGGTCACCCCAGATGAACCCCCGAGCACACCTCTAGCTCCTATCGCTTCCCCTCCTCGGCCAGCCTCTCAGGTAAATAACTTTTCACCACGACCTCCCTTCATATGACTGTGGCTTACGCCAAATCGTAGACAGGAGCGAAGGCTTGCCAAAGAGAAGGCGGTAATCAACCAGGGCCCTCCGGCTACCGAAGCCGGAGTCCGGTCGGAACAAGTGACCACCGAAGGCATTCCCCCGACCAGCTCAGGCAAGAGGGACTCATCCTTCGGAGGGGTGAAGGTGACAGGCACGCGCCGCATCAAGAGGCGGTAAGTGCGCACCCATCTCCTCCCTTCTCGTTTCCAATGGTTTTCTTTTTTTGTATAACTTGTCACTGGCAGGAGAACTGAGGGTGAGCAGCTGGTGCTGGCAGATCCCCCGACCACGATCCCAGCCCCCGACTAGGGGGCAACTGAGTCGGACGCCACGGCGCCTGGTTGAAGGGCACCCGGGTTGGGAGTCGAGACGCCACCTGCTCGCGCCGCCTTCAGTCCATCTTCAACCCGGCGAGCGCCAGCCCCATTTTGAGTCAGACGGGCTTCTCCATGGCATCCCGCGCCAAACAACGTGGCAAGAGCTCATCAAGGGGGCCTCGAACGTGGAGCCCTTCACGGAGACCGTCTGGTTGTGGCTCCTCCGGGTAGGAAAAAACACAAGCAATAGGGTAATTAGTAATACTTTACACTTATTGACACAACCTAACCTGTTGTCGTGTTGCTCATCGACCAGGGGGCCTGGACCTTCCGCTTCAAAGCCAAGCAGCTGAGGGAGGAGCTGGAGAAGGAGAAAACCATGAGGACCTGGCTTGTCGAAGAGTTGGCGGCTGCTCGGGATGAGGTGTCCCGGGCAAAGAGGAGGGCTGACTCAGCCGAGAGCGCCGTGAATACGGCACTTCAGGCGGCCTTCACAACCCTTGGTGAAGTGGGCGTTGAAGTCCGGCCCGCCCAAGACACGGGGCTAGCTGAAGAATTTCACAGTCAGGTGACCGACATGATCGAGGGCTTTAAGAAGCTTATGGCCACCGTGTCGGACCATGTAACCCGACAGGCCCGCCATAGTTCCCTTCTCGTGGTGGCCCAGGCGCCGTCCATCATCAAGGACAGGCACCAGGAGCTGAATGTTGAGATCCTTCGTGACGGGCTCCTGAGGGAGACCGACGAGGAGTGCGAGCAACTCGTCGCAGCGATGCAGCCGGCGGCCGAAGCGTTCGTGGTGGGGCTGGAGTTCTCTACGTCTCCTTAGGCTTCTTTTTTTCTGTTTGTTTGTTTGCCTTCCTTTGTACCTGTAAACTTCGCACAAAAGAGCTTTTGTATTTGGTCAGTATATGAACGTTTTCTGAGATGCATGTGACCAAGCGAACGAGTAGGATGTGACGAGTACTAGACATCGAGCGATAGCGACAACGCATCACATTTAACGCTTTTCGTCCTTCCCTCCGATCCGAGTAGAAAAACTCTGTTACTAGCCGAGGAGTTTAATCGATCAGTTCCCATGCAAGCGAGGGACGTTTGAGCCCCCAAGCACTTGAGGACGGGATAAGGAATCTTCCGCACATCCAACAAGTCGTACTCGTAGAAATCCTACCTTTCACAAAGGAAAAAACTTTGGCAAAGCATAATACATGGTTGCTAACTCTCAGTATATAGTAACCGACTAGCCCCCGACTGGTTATCTGGGAAGAAGGCTCAAATAGGCAGTCAACATGAAATAACACTAACAGACTTTTTGAAGCTAGCCTGAAAGAAAAGCAAATGCAGCCCCCGGGTGGTTATCTGAGAAGCAGGCTCGGATAAGCACTCAGAGACAAGGTAAACGCAAATGCCTTGAAAGAGAAAAGCAAATGCAGCCCCCGAGTGGTTACCTGAGAAGCAGGCTCGAGTAAGCACTCAGAGAAAAGATAAAAGCAAATGCCTTGTAAGAAAAAAAAGCAAATGCAGCCTTTGAGTGGTTATCTGAGAAGCAAGCTCAAATAACCACTTAGAGAAAGCAAATGCATAAAATTCATACCACCCTATAGTCGTAGGCACGTTCTTGTGCCTTATCATCGTCCTGTTACACTCTGTCGTAACGTCCGGGTGTGCGTGATAGCGGCTTACCCCCGGGATAGGCGCTGTGGTGAGGAAGGAGACAAAGAGGCACAAAAAAGAGATCCATCCAACTTTTAAGGGCAACATGAAACTTTATTAATGACAAATTACAAAGATGTACTTATACATAGAACTTCTGAAGTTGATCGATGTTCCAAGAGTTACTAAGGACTGGGCCGTCCTCCTTAGCTAACCGAAACAACCCGGGGCGTGTGCACTTGACCACCGTATAGGGACCCTCCCACTTTGGAGAAAGCTTGTTGCTTTTGCCCTGGTTCTGAATTAGTCGTAGAACTTGGTCTCCGACTTGTAGGGCACGTTCCCGGATGTTCTGATTGTGGTAGCGCTGGAGGGATTGTTGATATTTGGCTGATCGAATCAGTGCTTGAGTCCTTTTCTCCTCAATGCTATTGAGGTCGTCCTCTCGTCTGAGGGACTCATCCTTGTCTACGAATAGCTCGACATGGGGGAATCTGTTCTTTAGTTCACAGGGAAGCATGGCTTCTGCTCCGTAAACTAGAAAAAACGGCGTTTTACCCGTCGACCTACTGGCCGTGGTTCTGAGCACCCAAAGCACCGAGGGCAGCTCGAACACCCAACTTTTGGTGTGGGCGGATACGCGATCGAGCACGCGGGTCTTCATGCCTTGTAACACGAGGCCATTAGCACGCTCGACTTGTCCATTGCTCTGTGGGTGGGCCACATAAGCGAAGCATATCTTGGTGCCAAGTCCTTCACAGTATTCGATGAAGGCCGCGCTTGAGAACTAAGTGCCGTTGTCGGTGATGATTCTGCTTGGGATGCCAAATCTTGTGACGACATTTTTCATGATGAACCACTTGGTAGCCTCCGAGGTGATCTTCACGACTAGCTCAGCTTCGATCCTTAACTTGAAGCCCCCGGGCACTACCGGGAAGGGCTCCAAAGTGTCCAGCCCCAAGTTGCGAAAGGCCACGACAAGGGTATCATCTGTAGAGCTTGAGCGGGCTGATGTACACATCTACTGTGGAACTAGCATGTGTGGCAGCGCTTCACCATCTCGCTCGCATCATGGAGAGCCGTAGGCCAGAAAAAACCTTGTCTAAAGGCCTTTTCGACCAGGGTTCGGAAGGAAGCATGAGCTCCGCACACCCCTCCATGGATTTCTTCGAGTAGTTCTCTACCCTGCTTCTGAGAGATGTACCTCATGATCACTCCGTGGGCCCCTCTGTGATAGAGGACGCCGTCGACCAGGGTATACATCCTGGCCCTACGGGCAATCTGCTCGAATGGTGCCTCGTCCTCGGGTATAACTCGATCCTGAAGATACATGCGGATAGGATCCATCCACGATTCCTCATAATCGAGTAGAGCCACAACTTCTCCCGCAGCTCCTTTTGGAGCATCAATCCCTGGTAACATCCCGAGTTGGTTATAGATCTCTTAGAGCACCACTCCTTCGGCCGTGTCATCTTTTGGTGTCACAGATGGATTCAAAATCTTTTCAACAAAGATTCTGGGTTGTCCTAGAGCTCGTGAGGATGCTAGCCAGCGAAGCTGTCGGTGAGGCAATTATCTTTTCGCGGGATGTATTTTACCTCGAGCCTGACAAACTTCTTCTCTAGCTTCCTCACCTCCGCAAGGTAAGCTGCCATGGTCTTGTCCGAGGTTTGATACTCGCCAACTTGCTTCACCACCAACTGTGAGTCCCCACTCACTAGTAGGCAGCGGATACCAAGCGTAGAAGCTACTCGAAGACCTGCAAGTAAATCCTCATACTCGGCCACGTTGTTAGTGGCAGGGAAATCAATCTGCAAAGCATATTGCAGGCATTCTCTGGTCGGGGAAATATGAACTATCCCGGCCCTCAATCCCCTTAGCGTTAGTGATCCATCAAAAACAAAGTCCATACCTCAGTCATGTAGTCATTGCTGCTCGGGGACTGCTCGGGTTCGGACCACTCAGTGACGAAATCGACGAGTGCTTGTGATTTGATAGCAGTGCACGGGACGAAGCGGATGTTGAACTCGCCCAGTTCAACAGCCCACTTTGCTATTCTTCCTATGACATCTCAGTTGTGGAGGATTTCTCTAAGAGGAAAAGTTGACGGAATGATGACCTTGTGAGCTTGAAAGTAATTCCTTAACTTGCGGGAGACCATCGGCACCGTGTACAACAGCTTCTACACCTGTGGGTAGCGCTCTTTTGGTCCGTGAAGGACCTCGCTGATGTAGTAAACCAGCAGCTGGCTCTTCTCTTGCTTGTCGGGCTCCTCTCGCTCGACCACCAAAACGCCACTCACGGACCGCGGTCCAGTTGCTATGTAAACAAGAGTTCTTCCTGTGGGTTGGGAGCAACCAGCACAGGGGGGATGAAAGATAACTTTTGAGTGTTTTGAAAGCTTCTTCTGATTCTTCTGTCCACTTGAAACCGTCGTGTTGTTGTAGTAGCTGGAATCATGGTAGCCCCCGGTCTCCGAGTCAAGAGATATAACGACTGAGCGCCGCCATGCACCCGGTTAGCTTCTGGATTTTTCGAACGGACCTTGGAGACTGCATGTCCTCGATGGCCTTGATCTTATCGGGATTGACTTCGATTCCCCGGTTAGAGACCAGGAAACCAAGTAGCTTTCTGACGTCGACTCCGAATACACACTTCTCTGGGTTCAACATGATACGATTCTTACATAGATTGTTGAAGGTTTCGAGTAGATCGAAGAGACGGTCGTCCTTCTTTTTTGATTTCATGACAAGATCATCGACATAAGCGTCAACATTATGGCCAATCTGGTCATGGAGAGTGATTTGCGTACCGCGCTGATACGTAGCACCAGCTTTTTTTAATCTAAAAGGCATCTTTGCATAACAAAATACCCCGAACGGAGTGATAAAGGAGGTTTTCTCCTCATCCGCACGACACATGCTAATCTGGTGATAACCAGAATATGTATCGAGAAGGCTTAGATAATCGCATCCAGAAGTGGAGTCGACTAAATGATCTATTCTAGGTGGAGGGAAAGCATTTTTCGGGCAAGCTTTGTCGAGGTCTGTGAAGTCCATGCACATGCGCCACTTCCCGTTGGCCTTCTTCACCATGACTGGGTTGGTGAGCCACTCGAGATGGTATACTAGTCAGATGAACCCTACCTTCATGAGCTTCTCGATCTCCATCTTGATGGCTTCTTTCCGGTCGAGAGCGAACCGCCGGAGCTTTTGCTTGACAGGCTTGGCATCGGGGCGGATTGTTAGCCTATGTTCGATCACCTCCCTGGGGATACCGGGCATGTCGGACAGCTGCCACGTGAATACGTCCGAGTTTGCCCAGAGGAAGGTGACGAGCGTGAGTTCCTATTTCTGGCTCAGGTTGGAGCCAATCCGAATGGTCTTGGATGGCTCCGTCGGGTCCAGAGGAACTATCTTCTCCTCGCTGTGAGCTTTCACGGCAACTTTGGGCCTCGAGTGGTTGGTTTCCTTATCGGCCTGGTGCTGTTTCGCCAAGTCGAGGCTTCTCTTGTCACAGCGTAGGCCGGCCTAGGCGCAACCCCGAACCGTGATGACTCGTTTAGGCCCTGGGATCTTCACGCACTAGTAGGCATAGTGCGCTGTAGCTATGAACTTGATGAGAGTAGCTCGTCCTAAGATGGCGTTGTAGGCCGTCTCAAAATCGACCACGTCAAACATAATTTTTCTGTTCGAAAGTTGTCGGGCGTCCTAAAGGTGACGGGAAGCGTGATCTAGCCAACTAGCTTGGCCGAAGACCCAAGTACAATGCCGTAGGAAGATTGTGACACCGGCTTGATTGCAGATCAGGGGACCTACATCGCATCGAGTGCGCCAATGAAGAGGATGTTCAGAGAACTCCCCACGTCCAAGAGCACTTGGGAGACCCTGCAGTTGTTGATGGTGGGGTCGACCACGATCGGGAAGCGGCCTGGTCGGACGAAGTTCTCTGGGCAGTCACCTTGCCTGAAGGTGAACTCGACTTCCGACCACCTGACCACCTGTCGGCTCTAGGGGACCAAGGCTAGAACTTCTCAGGCCACCGTGTTGTACTGCCTCCTGGACTCGTAAGACGTAGAGCCCCCGAACATGTGGTCAATTGTCTGGTTCCCATCTTGGAAAACGCCTGGGTCTGAGTCGTTGTCGGAACCAGAGTCCTGATCTTGACTTGCAACCTGCTTCCCCTGTAGCTTCTCGGCTTTGGCCTTTACACCCTTCTTGAAGACATGACACTGGTCGAGGCTGTGGTTGTCAGTCTAATGGATGATGCACCAGGTCTTCTCGGAACGCTCGGTGGAGGCCAATTTCTTGCCCTTGCCTTGAGGTGGCCCGGAGCGCTTGTCGGGAAGGTTTACCAAGACCTCCTCGGTCTTGGTGCTCTTCCTGTTGCCTCCCTTGGAGGGCTTCTTCTTGTGCTTGTTCTTTGATGAGCCACCGTCAAGCCCGGGTTGGGGGCGCTGCACGCCCTGCTCCCGGTCCTTGATGAACCTCGGGCCTCTTAGGCACTGGCCATCTTGACGGCGATGCTCATCAGCTCCCTGACGGTTTGGGCTCCAGCATGGCAATTTCCTTCGTGTATCTCCAGTCCCTGCAACCCTGTGTAAATGCTAAAATAACATCAGCGTCGGTTACCTTAGGGATCGAGTTGTGAACTTTGCTGAAGCGCCGTATGAACTCATGCAGCATCTCTTTCTCCATCTAGAAGAGTCAAAAGAGATCGCTCTTTTTGTCGGGTCAAACGTACATGCCCTGGAAGTTGCCCCGGAACTGCCGGCAGAGCTGCTCCCACGAGCAGATTGATCCCGGCTGAAGGTTGGTTAGCCACGTCCAAGCCGCCCCCTTCAGAGCAGTAGGAAGGTAGTTGGCCATGACCTTCTCATTTTCGTCGGCTACTTCGATGGCTGTGGTGTAGATATGTAGGAACTCGTCAGGGTTGGTAGTCTCGTCATAGCTCTCCATCAGCCTGAGCTTAAACCAAGACGGCCATTGGACCTTCCTGAGCTCCGGCGTAAAGGCTTGGCATCCACTAATGGCCCTCTGAGTGGATGCATGCCCCCTACTCGCCGGTGTAGGGGACCGGTCTTGATCACGATCTGAGCGGTCATAACGTCGGGAAGCCCCCCGAATAGATCACTCCTGAGAGGGTGACTGATCAGAATGGGTTTGTATCTGTCGCCGCTGGTCGAGGGTCTCACGTAGATCCAAGATGGGGTGACCCCGAGTAGGTGAGTTCCTGTAGCGGCGTTGAGAACGGTCGTGTCCCTGAGAAGGCTAGTTTCGAGGATTCCGTAGCTCTCGACTTGATTCCTCACAAAAAGGCTCGGTGGGGGCCTTGCTTCTCATGGAACTGTTGACCGTGGCCAGCCGATGAGAGGATTCGGCGTGTTCCTGTGCTTGTCGAAGGCCTTCTTGCATGTCCTTTAGCCATTTCTTTCCCTCGAGGGAGGACAGATCCACCGTGGAGGTTGTTGTAGCTGATACTAGATCTCAAAAAGCCTTTGAGCCGCCCTGGACCTAAGACCATCCGCACCACGTTGGTGCTGTTGGGTGTTAGGATTTGGGAGCCCAGCTGCGTCCTGTGCAAGGTCATGTGCCGCTCTTGATGAAGTATGGTTTGGCTTGTGCGGGCTCTGATTCGTCGAGTTGCCATTGTCGTGCTAGTCGAACAGGGCGCCGTTGTTGCCAATGGCGAAGACTTCTCGGGGGTATTCCACGCTAGATGCAGAGTTCAGGTCCGTTCGGGACCTGTCTTCGGAGGAGACCTCCAGTAAGCTTCCTCCGCAACCTGGGTTGCCGGAACCCGCAGTAGGGGATCCCGAATTGGGGTTTATGTTGCTTGTGCTAACATCTTGGTGATCAGGCGACAAACAACAATTGAAAACCCTTGTCACACTCCCACTCGGATCTTGACAACCATAGAGTACAACATATTTCACATGGACCACAACTTTGTTTTATCAACCTCCCTCCGGGCATGACATGACTCTCAGAGGTTCCAAGCATTAACTCGTGAATATGGGGGGGGGGCACATATTTACAATTCCAGTTTTAATGCAGCGGTGCCCAAATATTAAAGATAATATACTTCCTAAATACCACCGATGTGAGATCAGTAGATTGTTGACCTAGGGGAACAAGATTTGTGATGGAAATATTCTAGGGAGTTTTCCTATAATTTAAATGGGACTTAACTAATTACTATGAATAATATAGCAATTTTTATTCTAGGAAATAATAGGCAAGATTTGCAAACAAAATAGTTTGTATGAAATATGGGATAGACATGGTCAAGGGGAAGCTTTCCTGGCTCGGGAAAACCTTGGTACTGTCCTAGGGAGTTATTGAAGTAGTTTGGAGCTTCGCCGTCTATAAGCGAGAAAAAAGAAATCAACAAATAATTAACACATAAAATCAAAGAAATTCCAAAAATTACAAAAATGGTACTGTTGGAAAGGTTTTGATTTTAGATGAATTTAGAAAAAAGAATGGACTGATTTGGAGTTAACATGAGGGAGATATGGACGATCGAAGTTTTGCCGGGAGCGAAAATAGAGAGAGAAAAAGAAAAGGGCTGACGTCGAAAACGTAACGGGCTGGAATACGCTTTCGGCATGAGAAGACGGAAATGGGCCGGGGCGCGGCCACTTATACTGACAATGGGCTACGGCCTAATTGCAGGGCCCAGCTGTCAGCAACCGTGCACGGGGGAGAGAGAGGCTAACAGGCGGGGCCCGCGTGGTTTAAATCGTTACCGCGCGGGCACGCCCGCCGGTCGCTGGGGGAAACAGAGGAGGATGGCAGCGCTTCGCCGAAAAACACGTCGCCGGCGAACCCGAGAGGGCTAAGATGTGTAGCTGGCACCGGGAGGATTAAGAGACCGAGGCGGACCTACCGGCGGCGGAGTTGGTCGTCGGCGGTCAGCTCGATTTGGGCGTTTTCGCTACGTCAATTTTTGTGTGGATTTTCGAGGTAAAACGGGTTACGGAGGGTGTGGGGATGCTACGGGTCGAAGGAATCGAGCTAAGGCTCCATAGTTGGCACGAATTTCTCTGGGTGGCCGTGGCGGGTGTTTTCGTCGAAGGGGAGGAAGAAGGCGAAGGAGGATGGATCAGTGCGTGAGAGAGGGTTATGGTGATTAGAGAAGGATGATGCGGGGCTTAGGCGAGCTCGGGAGGACCTATATAGGCTGGCCGCGAGCACACGCGTCAGGGCATCGTGGACGGGGGCGAGCGACGACGGAGTGAGTCGGGGAGACGCCTGGCGGCCAGGGGGTGAAGTGATGGGTCCTGGCGGTGCTGCTAGCAGCGAGGATGGAGGCGACGGGGCGGGGGTGCGTTAATTGTGGCGGCAATGCCTGCCGCGCGCACGTCGGGCGCTCGTGGGACGCGCTCTGCACGTGCCAACGCGTGGTGAGCACGTCCAGTGAGCGCCAGGGTTGGCATCAGCGTGTCTCGAGCGAGAGAGAGAGGGTGGCAGTGCAACACCGTGTCAGGGTGGTGACTAGAGTAGGCATGAGTGAATGCTAGGGCAGGGAGAAAGTTGAAGTGCAAAGGACAAAAAGAAAAGGTTAGGAATCAAAATATCACAGATGTGTTTGCTCCGAAATTGAGATTGATGATGCAAAGTACCCATATCATATTTTTTATATTTGGGTTCCTGAGGAAAAGATGGACTTTGTGGAATTTTTCTAGAATTTTTGGAGTAGCAGAAATACAAGTTCCTTCAAATAGGTCAAATCTATCCAAATACAAATTTGAATCCTATTTGAAATATTTGTACTGGACCAAGTAATCTTTTCATATAATTGGGTTCTATATGGGCTAAGGGTATTTTCCAATTTTTCTGAGAATTTTCTGTGGTGGAAATCTCATGGAATCAAGATAGGTGGAGAAAGGTCTTTAAAATTAGATAAGGATATTAGAATTTTGGGTAGATAAAAAATATGAAAAATTTCATGTTCTTGTATTGGATGGTGTCAAGAGGGGATGGATGGTTGGGGAAAGATTTTGTACCATATTTGCTTTGAGGAATAAAAGATCCAATAAGAGGGAATTGAAAAAGCAAGAATAAGCAAATGGAAAATCCAATAAAAACATTAAGGAAAATAATTTTATTTTTATCTCTAATAAGACTAATTATGAAAACAAGGTGTTACAAACCTACCCCCCTTCAAGGAATCTCGTCCCCGACATTCAGGTAGATGAGAAGAGATCCGGGTATTGGGTTTGCACGAAATCCTTCCGCTCCCATGTGGCTTCTTCTTCCGTGTGGTTGCTCCATTGAACCTTATAGAACTTGATAGTTTTGTTCCGAGTGCGGCGTTCTGCTTCTTCAAGGATTTGCACGGGATGCTCACGGTATGTGAGATCATTGTTAATATCCAGCTCCTGGTGGCGGGCTTGCTCGGTAGGTACTCTGGGACACTTCTTCAATTGTGATACGTGAAAAACATTGTGGATGTCTGACAGTTCCGAGGGTAACTCGAGTTGGCAGGCCACTTGGTCTCTTCTTCCCATGATCTTAAAAGGACCGACGTATCTTGGGGCTAGTTTCCCTTTTATGTGAAAACGTTGCATACCTTTGAGTGGGGTGACTCGAAGGTAGACATACTCATTTGGCTTGAAGCTTAGCTCCCATCGTCGACGATCGACATAGCTCTTTTATCTTGATTGGGCGGTCTTCAACTGTCATTGTATGAACTTGACTTCTTCTTCTACCTCAAGGAGTATGTCATGGCCAAAGATTTTCCCTTCTCTAGTCTCTGACTAGTTGAGGGGTGTTCGACACTTTCTCCCATAAAGTGCCTCGAAAGGAGTCATCTGTAGGCTGGTCTGATAGCCATTGTTGTAGGAGAATTCTGCATAGGGTAGGCTATCTTCCCAACTGTCCCCGTAGTTGAGGATGCAGGCTTTCAATATATCTTCTAGGATTTGATTTACCCGCTCAGATTGTCCATCGGTTTGTGGGTGATATGCTGTACTGAAGGACAAATGGGTTCCTAGGGCTTCATGGAGAATTTGCCAAAACCTGGAGGTGAACTGAGTGCCTCGATCAGAGATGATCTTCTTGGGAACCCCATGTAGACTCACTATTCGGGAGATGTATAGTTTGGCTAGCTGATCTTCACGAAAATTGGTTTTGACAGGTAAGAAATGGCCGACCTTGGTTAGACGGTCGATGATGACCCAGATGGAATCATTTCCCTTACCCTTTTTGGGAGACCGGTAATGAAATCCATACCGACCTCGTCCCATTTCCACTCTGGAATCTTGAGTGGTTGTAGTAACCCTGCGGGCTTCTAATGCTCTGCTTTGACTCCTTGGCAGACATCACAGTTAGCGATAAAACTGGCTAACTCTTTCTTCATTCCTTTCCACCAGAATTTTTCTCGGAGATCTCTATACATCTTGGTTTCTCCTGGGTGGATGGAATATCGGGATTCGTGAGCTTCTTTCAGGATTAGTTCCTTAAGTTCTTCTTGGTTGGGCACACATATGCGACCTTCATACCATAACGTACCCTGGTCATCTTCAGTGAATCCTGGTGCCTGTTGAAGTTTCACTTGCTCCTTAATCCAGGTTATACTTTCATGTCCTTTCTGGGCTTCCTTGATTTGGTCCAGAGGGGACGGTCGAACTTCCATGTTGGCTAAGAATCCATGGCTCTCTATCTCTAAATTGAACTCTTCAATTTTGACATGGAGTGCTGGTTGGGTTATCCTGATGAGGGCGTTGAAGCTGTGAGGTTTCCTGCTGAGGGCGTCGGCTACAACATTGACTTTACCGGGGTGGTAGTGGATTTAGAGGTTATAATCTTTTATGAGTTCCAACCACCTCCTTTGCCTCATGTTCAGGTCGGTTTGGGTGAAGATGTACTTTAGACTTTTGTGGTCTGAGTAAATCTCACAACGGTTACCTATCAGGTAATGACGCCAGATTTTTAGGGCATGCACTACGGCTACTAGTTCCAAATCATGGGTTGGGTAGTTCTCCTCATGAGGTTTCAGTTGTCAAGAAGCATACGCGACTACCTTGCCTTCCTGCATGTGTACGCATCCTAATCCTTGGTAGGATGCGTCACAATATACATCAAAGTTTTTGTGTATATCTGGTAATATCAATACTGGGGCTGTGGTTAGCCTTTTCTTTAGTTCTTGGAAACTTGCCTCACATTGTGGCGTCCATTCATATTTTTTTCCTTCTTAAGTAGATGGGTCATGGGTTTGGCCAGCTTTGAGGATCCTTCAATGAATCGACGGTAGTAGCCCGCCAATCCTAAGAAACTGCGGATTTCCGTGACACTCGTAGGAGGTCTCCAATCAAGTACGGCTGTGACCTTGTCGGGATCGACGACCACTCCGCCTGAAGTTAACACATGTCCTAGAAATCCAACCTCCTTGAGCCAAAATTCACACTTGCTGAATTTGGCATAGAGCTGATGTTCCGTGAGTTTTTCCAATACTAAGCGTAGGTGTTGTTCGTGTTCTTGTTTCATCTTTGAGTAGACGAGGATATCATCTATGAAGACTACTACGAACTTGTCCAAGTATTCCATAAATACCTTATTCATAAGGTTCATAAAATAAGCGGGGGCATTGGTTAGCCCAAAGGGCATTACGGTGAATTCATATAGCCCATACCGCGTGGATAGCGCGGTCTTTAGAATGTCTTGGGATCTGATCTTTAATTTGTAATATCCAGACCTTAGATCAATTTTGGAGAAGACTTGTGCTCCATTCATTTGATCAAAAAGATCATCGATCCTAGGGAGTGGGTATTTGTTTTTGACAGTGGCCTCATTTAGTGCGCGGTAATCTACACATAACCTGAGGCTCTTATCTTTCTTTTCCACAAATAACACAGGCGATCCCCAGGGCGAGGAACTTGGTTGGATGAACCCTTTGGTCTCAAGTTCTTCTAACTGCTTTTTGAGCTCAACCAGGTTATTGACTGGCATCTGATATGGTCTTTTGGCCATAGGGGCAGTGCCGGGTGCTAGATCAATAACGAACTCTCTGTCCCGATCCGGTGGCATTTCGGGTAACTCTTCTGGGAATACATCGGTGTTTTCACATACTATTGGTACTTGGTCGGGTTGAGGTACGACCAAGTGGTTGAGGGCAGCTGGTGGGTTGGAGGAAAGGTTGGAGGTGAAGGTCACCTTAACTCCTTGGTGATTGACGAGGGTAATTGTTCTGGTTGCACATTCTATGCATCCTTCGTGATGGGACAGCCAATCCTTTCCTAAGATCACGTCAAGGCCTTGTGATGCTAGAACTACCAAGTTTGCTAAAAACTCTACCCCCCTTTATGAAAATCCTTGTATCTTGACAAAAGCTGGTAGCTTTCATCTTAGATCCAGGGGATTGGACTAACAAAGATTTGTCCAAGGGTAAAACTTTCAATTGGTGTTTCAAAACAAAATCCCTTGAAATGAAAGAATGGGTAGCCCTAGAGTCAAATAAAACTATTGCAGGGGCTGAGTTGACAGCAAACGTACCTAGCACCACATTTGCGTCCTCTTGTGCTTCCTTCATGTTGACGTGGTTCACACGTCCCTTCCTATAATCCTGGGGGCTCTTGGGTGGTGGGTTCTGTACTTGTGCTTGACTTGGTGGTAGCCCACCCATCTTCTAGGGACACTTGTTGGCGAAGTGTCCGGGCTCACCGCAGTAGTAGCAGGTGAGTTTGCTAATGTCCTTGCTGGAACTCCCGTACTGCTGAGGTGTCGTCTTGGGGTGCACCTTGCTTGGGTGGCTTGGGCGAGGGGTGCTGTTTGCGTGTTTCTAGTACTAATTACGGTCAGACCAGAATCCAGTGGTTTTCTAGGTACGCTCCTTCTTGTGGTTGTGCTCTGGCGTGCTTCGGTTGCTCTTTTTACGCTTGCGGCCATCGTCGCGGGTGCAGCGCTTGTGTTCGAGCAGTAGGGTCTTATTAACCAGGGTTTGCAGATCTGGAAAATCACGAGTGACCAACTGGCATTGTAGGTCTTCCTGAAGTCCTTCCATGAAGGATATTTTCTTTTTCTTTTCAGTGGACACATCGTCCGGGGCATATCTTTCCAGTTGGTTAAACTTGTGTAGATACTCTGTGACAGTCATTTGCCCTTGTTTTAAGTCCCGGAACTCTTTCTGTTTTAGTTCGGTGACTCCCTCAGGAATGTGCTTCTTGCGGAACCCTTCCTTAAACTCTTCCCAGGTTATGGCTTGGTCATCTGCTTGCATGCCCTTAAAGTTCTCCCACCACATTTCGGCTTGTCCGGAAAGGTAGTGGGTGGTGAAGAGGACTTTTTCGCGCTCATTGCATCAAGCGAGTTCTAACTTCCTTTCAATGTTGCGCAGCCAGTCACTAGCATCGAGTGGCTCTGGTGTTTGGGAGAACACTGGGGGTTGTGTTCTCTGAAATTCTGATAGCTTGGAGCGATGGCCTCCCTGCTGTCCAGTGTATTGAGGGTTGTTCTGCAGCATTTGTTTTATGAACTCAATGTCAGCTCGGCGTCCTCGCTGCATCATTTCCAGTATTTGAGCCAGAGTTGGTTCAGATGGTGGGGGAGGTGGCACGGAGCCCTTAGTGGAACTAGTTTCACTGGGCCTTGGCTATGGGCCGGAGGGTTGCGATGGCTCTTGGTGCTGGCTCGAGTGGCGAGAGCTATTCTGTGATTCAGTAGCATTTTGTCCATTGGGTTCCTGAGCTCCCGTGTTTGGGTTTGCAAAGGCTCCATTGAGGATATGGGTCAAGCTACGGTACTTGGGAGCTGGTTCGGCCATCCTGTATATGCAGATTGGGATTATCCATCAAGCAAAACTAAACAAGAGGGGCACCAAGGTAAGGGGAAACCAGGGTTCGAGGTTTGTTAGGATGCTCCTAAGATAACTTTTAGCATGCATAACTTAGGCCGGAAAGCTGTGATAACTTACACGCATCAACAACAGGGATTGTTTACAATACATAGTGCCTAAGGGCATCGGGCTAAGCCGGCATACACACAAAATACAGAAAATAGATATTAGTGACACCAGGGTGCCTATTATTTTTGGTGTACCTAATCTACTTGGTCTATATCTGGGGCAGCAACATTGATCGAGGTAACCTCCGCCTGAGCGCCTCCATTTGCTGAACTCGTCGGGGTATTGTGCGGTGTCTCAGGGTTGTGGCGACGATGACTCGTACGGAGACCGTCGGTGTAGGTGGAGAGCAACTGCATGTAGTCCTCAGTCGGACTGGTGTGGCGTCGGGTACCATTTCCGGCCACTGGCTGGCCTTGTAGGACCTCTTGGTTAGGCGGGGGTGCGGACGTCACAGAGGGGCTTCTCCTGGAACGTTCACAGTGCAGTATAGCAAAGGCTCTTCAGGCCATGCTCAGGTCGTCCAGGATCTGGGCGAAGAGGTTATCTTGCGCGACGAGGTAGCGGGTGAGGTGGATAACCGCAAGGTCCTCCTCTCGACTGGTGCTGTGGAAAGAAGTTTCCTCCAGGGGTGATACGGCTGGGGTAGAACTGGAATGACCTTCGGTTCGTACCAAGGACTAGATGGAGGAGGCGTGAGACAGCCCCTTCCCCCAGGCAGCGACTTGGACTGCCTGATCTGGGGTAGGTACGCATCTTTCGGTGAAATGGTATGGCTCAATCTAGCCGGCACTAGATTGATAGATGTGTACGGTGGCCCAAAACTCGCGCATGGAGTTGGACATGCGATGTTCGTACACCTCGTACTCGGGTCTTTGTGTTGCTCCGAGGACTCGCTGAACCATGTTCCACAGGATTTCCACGAAACCGGCTAGTTCAGTGGCGGTGGTTTCCTCATAGAGCATAGAGGCAAGCATCTCTGTATATGGAGAAGAGGTGAGTGGGGAAGTGCAGCTATAGGGCCGAATGCTGAGTGGCTTGCCATGTACGTGGGTGGGGAAGACCTTTTATAGCCTGCTTCCGGCTTTGGGTAGACATAGAGGGCATGGAACCCTATTTTGATGTGGCATGGAACTCAAAAGAGAGTTGGCGTGTAACAATACCTTGGTAGTATAGGTCAGGTCTTGTTTTACCATTGGTTAGTCAAGGTCTCGTCCCGGGGAATTTAAGGGCTAGTAGCCAACTTGCTTTGGCCGAGAAGTCTGAGTCTTTAGGTAGTTGACAAGACGAGAGGGAAACTTAAAAGCATTGGTAAGGAACTACAGTAACTAGGGGTAACACTAACTCTAACAAAATACCTTAGTTTTCAATGCTTGGGTGAATGCACATCGTGCCTGAGCAACAACTAGTATTCATCTTTACATAAGATCCCAATAGAACACGCATGGATCACATCATACCATACAAGACTCATACTACTAGGGTACAGGAGATACATGACTCATCATCTAGGTGACAACGAGTCCTACTGACCTATCTTATCGGTCTAATCCAACATGAAGAAACGTTCCTCGGGTTCCTCTTCGTCCTCAGACAAGGAGTTGGGGTCTTCTGGTGACCCTTCGGGGATTGGAAGGCGACGACGCTGGGATGGGCGAGAGGACTCGACATTCATAGAAAGGGGCCTACGTCTGTGGGGACGTTGCTCTTCGAACACGACGTGAATGTCACGTGCCGGTGAGTTCCCTTTGGTAGGTGTATTGACGGGAACTGGGGTCACCAAGCCAGCCTGGGCAAGGTGCAGCTCATGATGTGTCACGTGTAGTTCTGCGAGGATTCTTCTCAAATTCTCATCTTGTGCCATCACATACTTGGCAAGTCCTGAAATGGCGAGATCGGTCTTGCGGTTGGGGTCGAGGTAGTAGTGGCCTCCCGTTGCGGTGTACTTGGGTAGGTACATGGTGGCTCGGAGAGTGTTCATCCCTGGTATCTCATGGCGTAAGTGGGAGAGTACCATCATTGCCACGGCTCGGACTGCTGTCTGCTCTGACCTTGAACGAGGTCCAGTGTAGAAGTACGGGCGGCTATCTGGAGTGTTCTTACTGAACACCGTGATCCTTGCCCAGTACTCCCATACTTCTTCAGTGATCTATTCTCGATAGATGGTGTACTCAGGCCTCTTCACGTACTCGCATCTTTCAAGTGCCTCCCAAAGTACGTGAGTGAATCCAGAGTTGGTGATGAAGGTAACCTCACCAATCTTCTCAATCGGACCCATCTACAATTTAAACTTGGAGACTATGTCAGCGATAGAGGGAAAGAATGTTGATGTTTATTTTTAAGCATTAAGATGAGAGGGACATTAGAATAGACACGGTAGGAAAGAAATTTTCTTTAGAGAGAATGAGGGAAGAAGACATCGGTTAATAGAGGACCTAACATCTATTCCATCTAGGGTTATCCTACAGTCAGTGTGGCTCTAATAACATGTTGTGAGGCCCGGATCCTGATGATCCAGAGACGACTATGTTTACAAGCACTGTTCCCATAATCAGTAGCCAGTGCACATAGACCAACAAGAATATCACATTCACACGGGGCGATATTACATAGTTTTACACAAATAGACCGGGGAGGTCACATAGTCTTACACGAATAGACCACAAAGGTCATGGCCTTACACATATGGCCTTATTTAAAGGTTCAGAGTTCTTGTAGCGGGAAGGTAGCAATAAGCATAAGGTGAGCCCGCTAGGGTGGCAAGCCCATAGGCAACTGATGGGGGATGAACCCTTATTCTTCATAGTCGCTATCGAAATAGTCGCTAGAGTCGTACTCCTCCTCTTCTTCTGGCCACCAAGCCAGGTGAGTACATTGAATGTACTCACAAACTTCCTAAAATATAAGTATGCAAGGTACGATAGTATAGGCAGGGATATTCAAAGGGAAGTCCTGGACTAAGCTTATTTATGCCGAAAGCGGAATTTAGTTGGCAATAAGAGTAATACTTTGCAGAGGAAAAACAAGCTTAAAATAAAGTAAGGCTGGAATGTAAGTTCACGGAATGTAAAGACAGTATGTAAGTAAGGGCTATTGCTAGGCCTTTCGGCCTAGGCTAGCTTGCCAGGCTTGAAAGCCTTGACCGAACGCCAGACTTGAAAGCCTTGGCTGAAAGTAAATAATGCCGAACTATAAAGTCATGGCTTGAAGTGAAAACAAGGCCAGGCTTGGAAGCCTCGGCTAAAATGGAATAAGGCCAGGCCATAAAGCCGTGGCTGAAAGGAAATAAGAATGCCAGGCATGGAACCCTTGGCTGAAAATAAATAAGGCCAGGCTATAAAGCCGTGGCTAAAATGAATAATGCCAGGTCGTAAAACCTTGACTAGAAGAAAGCCAGGCCTTGACAGGTATATGTAAAGACATTGCGTAAAGTAACAGCCGTTGCTCAGCTTTTCGGCCTTGACTAGCTGGTTCATCCTCAGAGTATAAAAAGTCATTTCAACATGCACCTCACCGTGC
This sequence comes from Stipa capillata, assembly GCA_019208055.1. Taxonomy (NCBI): domain Eukaryota; kingdom Viridiplantae; phylum Streptophyta; class Magnoliopsida; order Poales; family Poaceae; genus Stipa; species Stipa capillata. Next base: position 155,680 of record JAGXJF010004366.1, read on the forward strand.
ACGAACTCATCTTTAGTACTTTCACGTACTTGCAAAACCCTTTATCCATTCTTATATGCACCACCACACTTATAGGAGTAAAATGCTAACTGAGTGTGATTTTTCCAAGCTTATTGTCAGTAACCGGGGACACGGCTATTCGAATAGATTTAACACTCTGCAAAGGTTGTACAGCTTTCCCCACAAGATGTGGTTCTCTCTTGATGCCAAGATCTATGAGCACACTTCCATGGTGTACTGGCAGGGATATCACAACGAGACCGTTCACTCCGCTAGTCCTAACGATGAACCCACTAGATGAGCTTTTCCCACACAACACATGCTTCATTGCAACGGCATTCAACATGTGTGGAACATCATCCCTATGTCAAAGGGTCCCTAAAATAATGGGATGCCTCTCCGATATGGCTAAACCACCATTTATATACACGCTTCTTCTATGGGTTCAATGCTAGTCCTGTACGAGGTATTAAGTCAAGATTTACCGATAAGACATGTGGATGTACGAGTTTTTATCTTGGATTAACTACCCAAAGTTCGGTCCTTAATTGATCTAAGCGGGACTTCTTCTCATACCGATGTTACTTACTCGGACAAACGACAATTGAAAACACTTATTACACTCCCACTCAGATCCTGACAACCATATAGTACAACATATTTCACATGGACCACAACTTTGTTTTATCAACCTCCCTCCGGGCACGACATGACTCCCAGAGGTTCCAAGCATTAACTCATGAATATGGAGGAAACACATATTTACAATTCCAGTTTTAATGCAGCGGGGCACAAATATTAAGATAATATACTTCCTAAATACCACCGATGTGAGATCAGTAGATTTTTGACCTAGGGGAACAAGATTTGTGATGGAAATATTCTTGGGAATTTTTCTATAATTTAAATGGGACTTAACTAATTACTATGAATAAAATCGCAAATTTTATTCTAGGAAATAATAGTCAAGATTTGCACACAAAATAGTTTGTATGAAATATGGGATAGACATGGTCAAGGGGAAGCTTGCCGGCTCGGGAGAACCTTGGTACTATCTCGGGGAGTTGTTGAAGTCGTTTGGAGCTTCGCCGCCTATACGCGGAAAAAAAGAAATCAACAAATAATTAATACAAAAAATCAAAGAAATTCCAAAAATTACAAAAATGGTACTGTTGGAAAGGTTTTGATTTTAGATGAATTTAAAAAAAAGAATGGAGTGATTTGGAGTTAAAATGAGGGAGATATGGATGATAGAAGTTTTACCGGGAGGGAAAATAGAGAGGGAAAAAGAAAAGGGCTGACGTCGAAAACGTAATGGGCTGGAATGCGCTTTCGGCATGAGAAGACGGAAATGGGCCGGGGCGCGGCCACTTAGACTGACAGTGGGCCACGGCCCAATTGCGGGGCCCAGCTGTCAGCGACCGGGCACGGGGGAGAGAGAGGCTGACAGGCGGGGCCCGCGTGGTTTAAACCATTACCGCGCGCGCGCCCGCCGGTCGCCGGGGGAAACAGAGGAGGACGGCGGCGCTTCGCCGGAAAACACGTCGCCGGTGAACCTAAGAGGTTTTGGATGTGTAGCTGGCACCGGGAGGATCAGGAGACCGAGGCGGACCTACCGGTGGCGGAGTTGGTTGTCGGTGGTCACCGAAAGGCATCGGCGTCGAGGTGTAGTAGCGGCGGCGGAGCTCGATTTGGGCATTTTCTCTACGTCGATTTTTTTTGGATTTTCGATGTAAAGCGGGTTACAAAGGGTGTGGGGATTCTACGGGTGGAAGGAATCGAGCTAAGGCTCCATAGTTGGCTCGGATTTCTCTGGATGGCTGTGGCGGGCGTTTTTGCCGGAGGGGAGGAAGAAGGCGAAGGAGGATGGATCGGTGGGTGAGAGAGGGTTCTGGTGATTAGAGAAGGATGATGCGGGGCTTAGGCGAGGTCGGGAGGGACCAATATAGGCTGGCCGCGAGCACACGCGTCGGGGCATCACGGACGGGGCCGAGCGGCGACAGAGTGAATCAGGGCGATGCCTGGCGGCCGGGGGGTGAAGTGACGAGTCCTGGGGGTGCTGCTGGCAGCGAGGATGGAGGCGACGGGGCGGGGGTGCGTTGTGGCGGCAGTGCATCGCGCGCGCGCGTCGGGAGCTCACGGGGCGCGCTCTGCGCATGCCGACACGTGGTGAGCGCGTCCAGCGCGCGCCAGGGCTGGCATCGGCGTATCCCGAGTGAGAGAGAGAGGGTGGTAGTGCAACACCTTGTCAGGGAGGTGACTAGAGAGGGCATGAGTGAATGCTAGGGTAGGGAGAGAGTTGAAGTGCAAAGGACAGAAAGAAAAGGTTAGGAATCAAAAGATCACAGAGGTGTTTGCTCTGAAATTGAGCTTGATGACGCACAGTACCCATATCATATTTTTTTATATTTGGGTTCCTGAGGAAAAGATGGACTTTTTGGAATTTTTCCAGAATTTTTGGAGTAGCAGAAATACAAGTTCCTTCAAATAGGTCAAATCTGTCCAAATACAAATTTGAATCCTGCTTGAAATATTTGTACTGGACCAGGGAATATTTTCTTATAATTGGGTTCTATATGGGATAAGGGTATTTTCCAATTTTTCTGAGAATTTTCTATGGTGGAAATCTCATGGAATCAAGATAGGTGGAGAAAGGTTTTTAAAATTAGATAAGGATATTAGAATTTTGGGTAGGTCAAAAATATGAAAAATTTCATATTCTTGTATTGTATGGTGTCAAGAGGGGATGGATGGTTGGGGGAAAGATTTTGTACCATATTTGCTTTGAGGAATAAAAGATCCAATAAGAGGGAATTGAAAAAGCAAGAATAAGCAAATGGAAAATCCAATGAAAACATTAAGGAAAATAATTTTATTTTTATCCCTAATAAGACTAATTATGAAAACAGGGTGTTACAGTTATATTCCATAATTTTTAATTATAATTTTCTAGAATTTTTCAGTGCTGTTTTAGCCTCTGTTTTAGTTTTCTTTAAGTTTCTTTCTTGCTTTTCAATGCTTAAATTGATATTGTGTTATCTCTGAATATATTTGCATGCTCTTGCTGTTTAGTTGTGCACCCTTCACAGAAGAGAAATAGCTCTTATTATTGGAGCATTCATAGTTTTAATTGTTTATCTTTTATTAAAGGATAGTTGTTTAAATATTGCAATGCAAGAACTAATCTTTTGCAGACGAAACCATTGAGAGAATAAAGATGAGCAATTAGTTGATGATCTTCGCCATGAAAGTTCAAGAAAGAACAAAATCTTTAAGCTTGGGGGAGGCCACCCTCACCCCAATTGACTAAGTTTTCTTCGTCCTTTCTCTTTTCATTCATGTTGATTCAGTAATTAATATATGCATTACGTTATTGTAGAGCTTGATATTTTGCTCATAGTAGGTTGGCTTAACCAACATCCTTAGTTTATTTCCTATTTTGAATAAAGAGAGAGTTTATGGAGTTGCTGAGGTTCCTATCTTATGTTTGGTTGCATGCCTTAGCTAGTGGAGTTGATTTTGATGAGATGTCATATTGGATAGATGAATTGTGCTCTTGTCCTCGATGGTGATATTAAAGTAATCATGTCGTTTGAGGTATGATTCTTCTTCTCTGCTGTGATGACTGAATTTATCTCATGTGATGACTTATGGCAACCTAAGACGTTTTGCCCATCCATTTTTATTATCCGCTAGTTCTACTGGTGACTTTGCTACTCAATTGTTATTGTTGTGATTTAGAGTGTTAGATTTATTCTTGTGATGTTTTTCTTCCTACCATGCCATGCTTAATTAAATTTTAAATGAGAGCAAAGAAGTCAGTTTTAAATGATTAGGAGGCCATAACTTTGAAATGATTAGGATGCCACTGTCTGGTGGAACCGGGTTCCTAGCTAATGAAGAAGAAAAGTTTGGTGTAATAACTTGGTTCACCTAATGTTTTTGATATGATTTTGCTTAAGTCAAGTATGTTCCCTCAGCTGATCACTTCACTCTATCTTATTGCTAGCCTCCATGGTACTCGGTTTTGCATTTATCACATTGATAGTTTGCATACTTTGCCGGTACATCTAACCCCCATAGTTTGTCATGAAAAAAACAAAGAAATAAAGATGACACCGAGGTGGCAAATAAATACCGTTGAAACAAAACATGCGGCGCAAAAAAAAAGAGACATTCCAATAGCCCTTCTTGTATTCGCCATTTGTGTCCACCATATCTAACCATTATGGCACTTTCCTTTACCATTTGAGTATCTTGCTATTTGCATTTATCATATGCTATCACTTATTTAAGTTTACTTTACTTGCATGCATATAGTGTTTCTTTTATACTCCTCGCTTGTTATGTCTTGTAAAAGAGCTCATTCATATAAGGTTCCATTCTCTTACTGTTGTAGGGCTGAAAAAATGAAAAAAAAGAGAAAAGAAAGAAGAATGAAAAAAAAAGAAGTAGAATAAAGAGAGAATGGACCATTCTTTTAAAGCTCTTGTTATCTTGATGCGAGATGATCTTTTGTAAGCTAATGCATTGCATTTCATTCTTAGTAGTAGTAGCAGCAGTCTCAATATTATTGCTCCAATGCTTCACATATCTTTTGAGAGCACTCACATTGCTCCTACGCTTTGTTGATATCTTTAGAGAGCATTCACTTTGCGCATATGCTTCGCTTATATAGTTTGGCCCATTCATTTTTGCTCATGATCTTTACTTATATTATTAGAGAGCATCTCAGTTATGTGATATGATTTTCGCTTGTGGATTTATATGGCAATCTCTACTCCGCTTATAATATCGATAACCGAGACATCACTAGTGCTTGGGGATCACTTTGTATTGCAAGAGCCTTTCTTTCTACCTCCACATTATTCTCTAGTGATAAAAAACATGGGACTTCAAGTACTTAAGTAAATGAATTGAAAAGAACACACGGTGTTCCAATAAAAGCCAGCTCTATTCTTTCAAAGTCAAAAGAATTGTTGCGGTGAGTTTTTTATTGATACATAAATAATATTTATAACTTGCCTCTAGTAGGTGAGCTCTGAAAATGGTTCATTGTGATAAATCTTTTGCTCTCTAATATGACTTGAACAATTCTATTTCCTTCTAGGTGTGGGTAGAAAGTAAAACAAATGAGATATCTTTGTCATTCTTATTATGATCTTAACTTTTGCATTTCATAGTGCACCTTAGGCCTAGTGTGATATTTATTCTTGTCTGGTCATATGCCTATGGTTGCTATATTGTTATTGCTGAGATTTTTCAGATGTTGCTTAATTGAAGTCGAGGAATACACCTATCAAATATGGTTTCTTTAACTCAAAGTCATCAATCAACTTTATGTTCCTTACAGATGTTACTCGAAGACGAGTAAGAGTTTAAGCTTGGGGGAGCTTGATACTTCCAAAACGTATCTTGTTTTCTTAAGTTATTTGATTTTTTTTGTTAATTATTCCATTATGATTTTTAATTATTTTCTAGTAAACCTTGAAATTCTAGACAGACTGATATTTAATCCCCCTCTTTTAATATGCAGATAAAAACTCCGCGAAATCAGAAAACTACACGTTTAGGGAACCTTCGGGAGCAGGGAAGTCATCGGGAGAAAGGAGGTGACCAAGGGGGCACCACCAGCCCAGATGGCTGGGTGGGGCAACAAACCAGCTGCCCCCATGAGCTGTCTACTCCCTAGGGCTTCCCGGGCGGCGCCCCTTCGCGTGGTGCTTCGTCTACCTATAAAAACCCCGAAATCGATTTGTTATGAGAGAGAAGCGACGCGAAGAAATAAAGAAACTCCAGAGAGCTTGGGGAAAGCTACCGGAAGGCTGCTAGACTGTAAGTTCTCATCTCCATCAACTCCAATATCAAGATCAGCGAGTCTTCTTCATAGATAGTCTCCTTGTACTTTATAATCTCCATCAACACTCTCTGGATTGGTTTGTGTTCGTCGGTAACGATGTTTTCAATTCAATCTATTGTCTTTTTATGATGAATTACATGATGTGTGAGTAGTCCATCAAGGCTACGGGGTGTGTGATAGTAACTATGTAGCATACTCATGATTGTTGTGATGGCCATCCATCTTTGGCGCCATCATTTGCATTGTGATAAGATTAATATTATGCATGCTATATTTTCGATAGATTGTTGGTTGTGCTTAGTTCTTGGTCATTACCAAGTAGTTGGTACCATGCATATGTCTTTGTAGCATAGGAATAGGGTGAGAGCAACACAATTGCGTGAATTTTCATATGTTATTACCTGTCATTTATGCAAGTATTGTTCCGGACATTTTGATGCATTAATTTATAAATTTGTTGGCTCAAGGTGGTTAGGACAAAGGGTAGAGTTTATTTGCTCTACTTATTGCTAGCATGAATACCCTTTCAACGTCTCTTGAGATTGTGTAGTAGATCTTTATTATCATATCTGTTTTATGTCAGAGAATTGCTACTAGTGAACTCATATACCCCATGCCTCATTTTTAGCTTATAGAGCACCCTCGTATCTTATTTTAGTTTTATGTTCTTTGCTGTTTTAATTATTCTAGCACTTATTTTTAGTTTCCTAGCTTCAACTATTACATAATTTAATTGTCTCTTGCATCCCAAAAGTGTACGACTATTTGTGAAAGGTAGCCATACATCCGAAGATGTAATTTAATATTTTCTTGCGTAAATTTTAGATTAGGTACGGTGACCAATTGATGCTTCCTTATGGGTTCAACACTCTTTATCATCGAAGAAAGCTACAACTGATCCTGTACATTTGTAGGGCCCTTTTCTGGTGTATACTAGGAGAGGCAGTCAAAGACGTCAGGATCGGCGGAGGAGGCCAGAGTAGGAGCTGCAGGAGGAGGTGTCGATGTGAAAGCTGAAGATGCCTCAAAACGAGGAGGAGACGATGAGGTGTCCTCCTGAGTCTTCGCTGACTCCTCGCCCTGTGTAGACTCTGAACTAGATTTTTTGTCAATCAACTGAGCAGGACCATCAATGGCCTCAAGATATGCTCTCAAGGTCTTGTAGATAACACTTGTTCCTCTGCAGTCGATCCAGCATCTCATGGAGCATCCTCTGAGGTTTAACAAGATACTCAAGCATCTCACGCTGAGTTTGGGGCTCCTCGAGAGGCTAAGATGCACTCTCCTGAGGTGGCTGGCTCCCACTCTCCTGGGCCGACTGTGGCTGCGCCTCGCTACCATTGGCGCTCGTGATTTTGGGCGCGAAGGAGGTACCCAAGTTGGGCTCAGGCTTGGGCTAGACATTATGGCAACCTCCAAAAAGAACTTTTTGGTGGACTTATTGTTGATGAGGAATTGCACATAAGGAGCATAAGGAGTGGATCTCTTTTGCTCAATAGTGGCAAGCCTGATCTCCGTGAAGATGAAGTCCACGATATTGAAAGATTGGCTCCCATCTATAGCATCCAATTGGTTAAAAGTGTGGGATCGGATATCGGTGACATCTCCAACCTTTGGTGCTAGGGTATGTCTCATTAGCTTGTTCGAGGTGGCCAACCCTTGGTGCAATCCTTTGGTGCCCCCTTCACTCTCTTCTTGGCATTTGGGTCATAAAAGTTATTGATCTTTTCAATCCCCAAAGCCTAATAATTGTGCAGCTTCTGGGTCTCCTCATCATCCACTGGTAGACCGAGGATAGTAGCAAACTCATCAAATGTCACACTCAGCCTGTCCCCATCCGTCATCTAGTGAGTGTTACACTCATCATCTGTGTCAAAGTACACGGTGGCGTAGAACTGGAGGATGAGCTGGTCACTCCAATCCTATTGATGGGCCATGAGATCGGAAATCCCGGCAGTGGTGCACCGTTGATGCACTTCGGTGAGCTCAGGCACACTATCGATGTAGGCCCAATCAACTCTTCCCTGAGGGATCACCATAGGGCTATGAAGAAGAAGCACGGTCTCATAGAAGTCCTACTAGAAAAAAGTCTAAAACTGGCTATCTGTAGCTGTCCTCTTTTGCCTGTAGGGATTGACAGCCTTTTGCTTTCTCAATTCAGCCTTGGGCTTGGACTTGTAGCCCACAGGTGCCCTCGGAGTGCGTCCTCTCTCAGGACAGTGTGGCACCAAAGCTGGCACGTTTGGCTCGGAAGTGGACTTCTTCTTCTTAACTGGCCCCTTCTTGGTTGGAGCCTCTTGGGCTCCACTCTTGGATGCTCTCCTAGCATCCTCGGCAGCCTTCGCTTTCTGAGCCCCTGCCAGTGTCATCTCAGCCAGTGGACCCTGACCACCATCACAGTCAAAGTCACTATCATCCTCGGATTCCTGGGTCGGATCCTTGCCTTTTGCTACACTTGTGGCCCTCGATGGCTGCTTTGCTGTTACCTTTTTGACTTGGGATTTCTTCTTTGAGGGAGAGGAGGCATGTTTGAGTAGTGCCTTGGAGGAGCCTTGGACACGTGAAGGGCAGTTGGAGACTTCAGGAAAGTCTTCCTAGATAACGTGGCAATCTTCTTTAGAGGGACCTGATTTTCCTCATCCGTCCCGACCCACTTCCTCAGTTCTCTTTCTCTTCCTGGGATAACTTCAAAAGATGCAGTTCCATCCCTAGAGTCAGAATCATTACTGCCTGAATGGGCAGTCGGAGGAGACTCCTCTTGTCCCTCATTGCCCTTGGCAATGACCGTTTCATGATCGTCATTAGAGGACGACAGTCTGATCCTGTGAAAGCATGTAGAAAAGAGCACAAGATGAGTGCACAATGGACCAGCCTTTTGTTTTGAAAACAGAGTAAAAAAGTACACAAAAAACTTAGAGGAAAGTCAAAATCTTCACTGTCCGGAGGCTCCGAGTGGCACCCATCTAGAGGCTCTGATCTAGACACAAATGTCAGGTTCGGAGCATCCAAGTAGTGCTCATCCAGAGGCAACGAGCGCTTCAGAGAAGTCTCGGGGCATCTAGACGTAGCACCTCCGGAGGTCCGAGTGTGACTCGGAGGCTCCGAAGCACGGTCGCTTAGAGGGTCCAGACGATGAAATTTGACCAAGCCCTAAATCATCCGCCCGCTATAATTTGACGGATTAAATCAACGTACTATCGAATTGGGGAGAGGAATAGAAGGTATACCGATAGAATTACAATCCGGAGTGATGAATTTAGGAGAAATCACCTAGAGCGCCGCTTGCCCTAACTCTGTGGAGCGATGGCTACGGTGGCGTGTGGTAGGGGAGATGGCCGGTGACGGCGGGGAAGATCGATGACGGCGATGGTCTGGATAGCGTGATGATGGTGACGGTGACACAAATCGCAAGAGAGAACGACGATGTGAAATTTTGACTGCGTAGTGCGGTAGGGTTAAAACCCGAGCCACGCGGTGTTTAACTGGTAAAAACAATTCTCGCCGTCCGGAGGTTCCGATTGGGTTCTGCACGGAGGGCCCGGGCTGTCCTAGTAGCTGAGGCAGTCTAGGCCATATAGAGGCTCCGGACGAATCTCGTCCAGATCCTTTGAGAGTTAAAACAGTTTCTGTGTAGATGATTCAGAGGGTCCGACAGGAGGTTGTTCGGACACTCCGAGCTAAAGAAGTGGCACTGTATAGATAAGTTTTAGTCATCTGGAGCATCTGGGTGAAACCTCTCCGGAGGGTCCGGGTGATAGATCAAATGTCCAATTGTACAGATTTGAATGAAGAATTTGATGAGATTAGAATAGAAAGGCATTAAGGCAACCTTATTGATTCTTTTTACATCCAAGTGGGGAATAAACAAAAAATCAAGGCAACACTTGGAAGCAAATCAAAAAAATATTAACTCAAAATCTAAATAAATGTGCACAAGTGCAACACTAAGATAGACAATGAGAACAATAAAACCTAAACAACCAAAGATGGTGATTTTGGTAGGGTTGCCACCGTGTATGAGTTAATTTTGCACTAGGACCTCTATGTATTGAAAACATAGGACCCTATGATGCAAATAGTCACGTTTTTGCAAATTCATCACCCTAAGACAATAAATGCACAAAAATATTGTTTTGTTCATACTCTATGGATGTTGTTGTTTATTGAGAAAATAGAACTCCCCCTTAGTGTGTTCACACATCTTAAGCTCAAAAAATCAAACAAAGCAATCAAGCAAATGTGCAATGCTTCAAGTAACATTTTGAGAATCCAAAATATTCAACTCATTCCTCAACTCATAAAACCTATGCTCATCAAGGGGTTTGGTGAAGATATCCGCTAATTTTTGTCGGTTCTCACATGGCTCAAAGATATATCTCCTTTGGCTACATGGTCTCTTAGGAAGTGTTGGCAGATATCTATGTGTTTGGTTCTTGAGTGTTGAAAGGGGTTGTTGGCAGATATCTATTTTATTAGAGTTGAAACCTTTACCCTCCACTTTGAGGTATGCTTATTTAGATGATACTAAAACATATCCTGTTATTATTAGTGCTAATCTTTCAGGTGAAGAAGAGAAGAAATTACTATTTGTGTTAAAATCACATCGTTCAGCTATTTGATACACACTTGATGACCTCAAGGGAATTGATCCATCTTTATGTATGCACCGTATACACATGGAGGATGATGTAAAGCCCATGGTTGATCATCAACGTCGCTTAAATCCAAAAATGAAGGAAGTGGTAAGAAAAGAGGTAATTAGACTCCTTGAAGCCGGTATTATTTATACAATATCTAATTGCAAATGGGTTAGCCCTATTTATTGTTTTCCTAAGAAAGGTGGTATGACTGTAGTGCCTAATGAAAACAATGAGCTTATTTCCCAAAGAATTGTTACTGGATATAGGATGTGCATTGATTGAAGAAAATTAAATCTTGTCACTAGAAAAGATTATTATCCTTTGCCTTTTATTGATTAAATGTTAGAAAGGCTATATAATCATTCTCATTTTTGCTATCTTGATGGTTATTCTGGTTTCTCCCAAATTTTTATTCATCTTGATGATAAGAAAAGACTACTTTTTCTTGTCCTTTTGGTACTTTTGCTTATAGAAGAATGCCTTTTGGTTTGTGTAATGCTCCCGCTACTTTTCAGAGATGTATGCTTGCTATCTTTGCAAACTTTGTTGAAAAAAATTATGGATGTGTTTATGGATGATTTTCTGTTTATGGAACTTCATTTGATAATTGCTTGCACAATTGAAAACAAAGTTTTGCAGCAATGTGAGGATACTTACCTTGTGTTAAATTGGGAGAAATGTCACTTTATGGTGAATGAAGGCATTGTTCTTGGGCATAGAATCTCAGGGAGAGGGATTGTAGTAGACAAAGCAAATATTGAAGCAATTGAAAGAATGACATATCCAACTGATGTGAGAGGTATTAGAAGCTTTCATGGACATGTCGGTTTCTACAGAAGGTTTATCAAATATTTCTTTAAAGTCTCTAGACCTCTCACTAATTTATTGCATAAAGATATACCTTTTTTTCACTGATGAATGCAAGGATGCTTTTATTACTCTCAAGAAGTCTTTAATTTCAGCACCTATTATTCAACCGCCTGATTGGAATTTACCGTTTGAAATTATGTGTGATGCTAGTGATTTTGATGTGGGTCCTGTTCTAGGACAAAGAGTTGATAATAAATTAAATGTTATTTATTATACTAGTAAAACCTTGAATGATTCTCAAAGAAACTATGCCACTACTGAAAAGGAGTTATTTGCTGTTGTTGTCTTTGCTTGTGATAAATTTAGATCTTATATTGTAGACTCTAAAATTATAATTTACACTAATCATCAAGCTCTCAAATATCTTTTTACTAAAAAGGATGTTAAGCCTAGGATGATTAGATGTATTCTTTTACTACAAGAATTTGATTTGGAAATTAAAGATAGGAAAGGTGAAGACAATCCTATGGCTGATCATTTATCTAGATTAGAGAATATTCCTCATAATGATATCCATGTTAATGATGCTTTTCCTGATGAACAATTGGCTGCAATTAAGTACAAGCACCTTGGTTTACTGATTATGCTAATGCTAAAAAATATATACCTCTTGCACTAATCTATCAGCAGAAGAAGAGATTCTTTTATGATCTATGCTTCTATTTTTGGGATGATCCATTTTTTATAGGAAGGGACCCGATGGTATTATTAGAAGGTGTGTTGCTGAACATGAACAAGAAGCAATCATTTGATCTTGCCATTCAAGTCTTTATGGAGGACATCACGTCGGTGATAGAACTGCAGCTAAGGTATTGCAATCTTGCCATTCAAGTCTTTATGGAGGACATCATGTTATGAATGTCAATTGATTAGAAATCCTGGTGAGAGAAGAAATGCCTACGAATTATTCTAAGATGTTTAAAGATGTGATCTTTCCTAGGTTTGGAGTTCCTAGATATCTTATGACTGATGGTGGTTCTCATTTTGTTAATCATGTGTTCTAGAATTTGTTAACCAAATATGATGTTAATTAGAGAGTAGCGTCACCTTATCATCCTCAATCTAGCAGTCAAGTTGAGCTAGCTAATAGAGAGCTTAAGTTGATTTTGCAAAAGACTATTAATAATAATAATACCAATTGGGCTGAAAGATTAAATGATGCTTTATGGGCCAATAGAACTTCTTACAATAATCCCATGGGTAAAATGGTTTATCGTAAAGCTTATCATTTGCCTGTTGAACTAGAACATAAAGCTTATTGGAGTGTTAAAGAGTTAAATTTTAATCTCAAGGAGGCGGGAGAGAAACGTATCCTTGATATTAATGCTTTAGATGAATTACGTCTTGAGGCTTATGAGAATTCTAGGACCTTTATAGAGAAGGTTAAAAATTGGCATGACAAAAGAATTAAAAAGAGGGAGTTTAAACCTAGGGAGAAGGTTTTGCTTTTCAATTATTGTTTTAAGTTTTCTGCAGGTAAGCTACATTCAAAATGGGAAGGACCATATGAAATTCTTGAAGTTTACCGTTCTGATGCCGTAAAAATTTTAGGTGCTGAGGGTATACCTTAAGTGGTCAATGGACAACATCTCAAACATTATCGTGCTAATAAAAACTTGCAAGAATCATTGATGTAATTCATACATGTAGTTTAGAGGAGCATTATGCACATCATAAAATGTGTTGACAGTAAGTAATATCTTGTCCAGAAGGTAATCAATTTTCCATAACTCTTTTTGGTCCAAAACTTTTATATTTGGAATTAGATGACAAATACGAGTCCACCACAACAAGGAGATGGAGTCTAGAGCCACCAGGGACCTAGACGGCTGAGGTGGGTGGCTACCGAGCCGCCCATGCCAGCCATCTGCCCCCTGGATTTCGTGGTCGACTCAGTATCGCTGTTCTAATTTAGAATATATATATATATACGCCCGTGCATATTGACTCACGTCTCACGAGTTTTTCTTCTGTTCTTTGCTTTTTACTTGCCAGGATCAGGTTTTCCACCACCGTAAGCCATCGTCTACTCCGGGAGAACTTCGTCAACAACAAGTCATGACATCTTCTGGCAATAATCAGCACAACAAGGGCATTTCCATGGAGAATAAGGATCAAGAGGACGTCATCGGGTGCAACTTTGTCGCCGTCAGACCTTCGACCACCACCACATGCACATGCTGCAGTCTTCACCCTCATAATCCATACAAGTTTGGGGTGATGACACCACAGCGTGAGATTGCACTAGAGGAGGGCAAGGTTGTCTTGAAGAGTCCTCATCCTGAGCACAAGGGAGATTTCAAGAAAAGGTTGTCCAAGGTCGAGATGATGACCGTTGATCTTTACACCACTGTGGAAAATAGTGTTGATGCATATTGGCTTATGCACCATGGCCTTGCCAAACAAGTCCGAGAGTTAGAAAAGTTAAACATCAAGGGGAATGGTTATTGAAGGCCTTTGGACAAATTGATGATAAAGAGGTAGAAATTTGGGATTTGCAAAATCAAAACGCCGAGTGTGAAGCAAAATTCAGGATGATAGCCGAAGGAAGCAAGTTGATTCAAGAAGGATGCGAGCTCCGCATTCCCAAGACTCGCTATACCAACGCCGGCAAGCTCAATCCTTGGAAGAGGGGCGACCCCAACTTCGAGACTTGAATAACCAATACTTTCGATATCTAGCCACTCTCCTAGCTTGTCCCAAGCTTGGGGAGGCATGCCTTATCTTCTCTTGCATTTGTTTTTACTTTATATGGTTTGGTTTGTGTTTCTCATATGATGCATTCCATGTTTACTTTGTTGTTTTTTTATATTTTTGTTTAGTTGCATTTATCAACTTCAAGTCACCTAGAGCATGAAAGGACGCATATCCCTTATTGTGAAAGTTGTGTATACTTGTGGCATTGTTTGCTTGATGTTATTCAATGTTTCATGAGTTGTCCTAGCTAGATTATTCTTAGGATTTGCTTAATATAAGTAGAGATCGTAGTTAATGCTTGAGTTTATTTTTCTTTAATATTTGATGATCTTGTCTAGCTTGTGAGCTCAGCCCAATTACTATTTTGAATTCAATGATTTGCTGATTTTTTTTAAAGAGAGCTTGACTAGCACTTGCAACTATTAGAATGACCTTTTTCTACCTACCAATGCCATACATACATATTTGTACGATGAGAGAACCTTTCTTGCAACATGACATGTGGTGAATTATTGTTCAGTTTATGTCCTCTTGTCGATATGTTTTTGAAGCCGGACACTATGTTTTGCTAGCCTCTATAGTACTCGGTATTGCACTTATCACCTTGATATGGTGCATCCTTCACGGGTACATCCAAATCCTTGTGAGAAGCTCAAAAAAAGAGAAGAAAGAAAAGGAAAAGAAAAATATAAAGATGACACCGATGTGGCATTATAGACCATTGAAACAAAACAAACGGTGAAAAAATAAAAATAAAGAGCTCTCACATTAGCCAACATATCTTGTTTTTCAGTGAGTCCACCATACCTACCTATTCATAGCAATTCACTTTGCTATTCTAAGTAACAGATCTTTGCCATGCTCATTCATGCATTTATGATTATATTATTTGGAGCACCTTATTATTAAGTTCATGCATGTTTGCCTTCATCTTTGTACCTCACTTTCATTCTTTGTAAAAGAGCTTGTATCTTGTAAATAGAATCCTCTCAAGTCTTGTATGAAAAAAAAAGAGTTGGCCAAAAAAAGAAAAAAAAGAGAGAAAGAAAAAAGAAGTAGAAGTAGGAAGTAGAATAAAGAGAGATGTCATGTTTCTTATAGCTTTATGTTTATATACTAGCGAGATGTTTTTATTTGTCAAATGCATGTGCTAGACATTATCATTGCTCTCCATAGTTTCCTAATCTTCATTATCATCATCTATTCATGAGCATACATGGTAAATCCTTACTTCTTTAGTAACGTTGAAACCGAGGACATCACTAGTGCCTCGGGGTCACTTCTTGTTACATGAGCCTTTCTTGTTCCTTGACAGAGTCCTTCCTTCCCCACATTATTTCTAAGTGCTGTGGGTAAGATAATCTTATTGAACTTGTTGGACACTTATTAAACTTTGATGATCTATTATGTCATGTTTGCCCTTACCGAGAACTAACAAAAGCATGAGCGGCTTAGGGGTAGGAAGAGAGATGTGAATTGAGAGACCATGCTTTGAATGTTGCAAGTTTTTATTTCATTGTCTCAATTTAATTATATCTTTCACAAGCTTGTTGGACAAAGAATGCTAGGTTGTTAGACTTTTGATGCAAAGCTTTGATCTTTAAACTTGTGTGTTAGCTATTGGCCTGTCAATATTAGCACTTGTTAAGCTTATTTACTAGCAGACACTTTTGGTTCATTGTTCTAACACATGCTTCAATGCTCGCATTTATATTTCGACTTTCATTTTATAAACATGAGGATCATGTTCATCAAGCTTCATTTTGCTTGGGGACAAGCAAAGTTTAAGCTTGAGGGAGCTTGATGCGTGCATTTTACATAGTGCTCTTATGTTACTTTCGCATCGTAATTGCATATTTACTGAAATAAACTTTATAATTTGAGGTTTTCTGGAAAAACTACAATTCGGCTGTCAACATCAAGGGGAAGAAGAAAAGGGCATTTATTCATGAAGAAAAAACACCAGAAGAGGTACTGTTTCGGAGAATGGAGGAAAAGAGCAATTCACCGCCGGAAGCCCACGGGCCACTTGAGCCTATGGGCCCCGGAGGTTGGAGTGGATAGCTGGTGAGCCACCCAGCCCAGTCATCTTCCCCCTGTGCTCCCCCGTTTCACGTGTCATTCAGCCGAGGGTTCCCATATATACTCCTAATCGTGACGGCGCTTTGGAGGAGGTATACGAGACAAGGAGAAGAACAGAGAGCAACAGAGAGGGGAGAAAATAGATCTACTAGCTCCGAGAAGGATTATCAAACTTCTTCCTCTCATCCCGAGAGGGGGAATTCGATTCCTTCGCTGTTGTTCATCATCACCTGCAACATCTTCAACACCATGGCAATTCCTCCATCTCAATCGACGGCTCCATCGATTCTTCACCGGAAAAAACATTGTTTTCATCCATAGGATTGAGTCCCTAAACCTTTCCCTTGTATTACCGATATTGTGTCGTGTTGTACTTGCTTTGTTTAGAGATTTTATCATAATTTCAGAACATAATGGTCATGATACTCATTATGTTCATGTACACTTTTGCCATGCTTGAGTAATTCACTTGTGTTCTTGAGGCATGGGGTGATCCCTTATTGAAGTTATGAATATTGTTTAATTATTGTTATGGCTATGTCTTGTTTTTATGTTAATAATCTATGTGATGGTGTAAGAACATCAACTGTGCATCAATTGCCTTTATGGACATGTAAAATGGCACCGTTGTATTTACTTGGGACGAGAGGTGGATGGAGTGAGAGAAATCTCCCTCTAATATTTTGCATTTGCACCGGGGGAATTTGTGCTATGGTCAGGGAAACCTTAATTATGATCATACCTAGAATGTTGGTTCACTCTAGTTCACACAATAAACTTTACAAACACCATAGCAGCACTGATAAATTCCATAATGAATACTAGTGGTGAACCCCTATCTGAAGAACGTATTTCCTATCATTTGCACACCCGTTCGTTGCATGTTATTCGTAATTCTTAGAATTTTATTATTTCTATTTTTATTACTTGTTTCATTATATCAAAAACTCTAAAAATATTACCCTGTTACTTTTGTCTTATCTTATAGTAGCACCAAAATCTAATTAGCTTGGTAAACACTTCCTTTGCTCCTCGTGGTTCGACAACCTTTACTTATCGAAAAGACTTCAACGTACCCTCTGCACTTAGAGGGGTTCCTTTGATTATCACAAGTAGTCAAGGAGCCATCAGCACCCAACAACGCCCTCCAGAGGTTTAGTCCTACAAAACAAATTAGGCTTGCTTAGGTACTTCCTTAGGAGTTAGACACAAGAGGCTTGGGCACCCAAATAGCACTCCTCCTAACATGATCACCATTTCTAGGGCCTACATATCTGGCGAAGGCCTTACCATCCTTGCCCTTTCTAACCACATATAATGCATCAAATGATCCAACAAGGTTAGAGTGGCCCCTTTTAGCTGAGTGTCCCTCAACATAGAGGGTTGGACTTGCTTTTCCTTGGCTTGCACGAACTGGGTCTTAGGGTATTGCCTTGGGGTCTTCATGCCTTCCCATTATCGTTGAACCTTGGGGTAAAGCCAAGACCCTCATAGTTGAAGTTCTCCTTTTGGTATCTCAATATCTCCTTGAGGGTCTTACTATCCTTGTAGCACTTGAGCAAGCCATATTGGAGTTGAGCCTTCAATCTAGCATTCTCACTCAAGATAGTTGCCTCACAAGATATGAGGTTAGTGGTAGAAGCAAAATTATCATGAGCAAGTGTAAGTGTGTCCTTAGATAGATCAATGCATTTGGGACATGGCACATCTACACCCACTTAAGACAAGTTGGACTGCTTATTAATGATATCAAGGTGCTTAACCTTGAAAATGTCATGAGTGATCTTAAGAGTCTCATGATCATCTTTCCTCTTGATGTTCTCAAGATTAAGACTTTCATAGGAACTCTTCTTAAGCTCCTCAAATGACTTCTCAATCCTATGATGGGAGATCTTAACCTCTTTGTACTTAAGGGTTAAGGACTCATTCTTTTTCTTCTCCTTGATAAGCAATTCCTCTTGCCTCTCAAGAGTAGCAACAAGAGAATCATAGCTAGGCATGCTCAAGTCATCAAGATCATCTAGGAGGTCATCATCACTATCATCATAAGTGGGAATTTTTGGTGATGAGACTACCTTTGACCCTTTCGCCATGAGACATTGAGCTGCCTCATCGTCGCTCGAGTCTTGGACTTGTCATGGCGAGTCCGGTGAATCCAACTTCATCGGAGTCGGACTCGGATCTTCTATCATCAGAGTCCATTCTTCGCCAATGTGGGCTTGGGCCTTGTACTAGTTTTTCTTGATGTACTTGCCCTTGCCATGGTGCCCCTTCTTCTTGTGGTCCTTCTCCTTCTCATCCTTCTTGTTCTTCTTGCTTGGACAATTGGCAAAGAAGTGGCCCATCTTGCCACACTCAAAGCATGCCCTCTTGTTGAGCCTCTTCTTGGTGTCCCTTGAGAACTTGTGACTTTCCTCTTTCCTGAAGAACTTGTGATCACCACCCTTCTTGAACATCTTTGAGAAGCACTTCACGAATAGGGCAATGTCCTCATCATCAAGTTCTTCTTCTTCTTCATCGTCATTTGAGTCATCCTCAACGACATGCTTGGCCTTCAAGGTGATGTTCTTTTTGAGGCTTGAGTTGTAGGCCACAAGCTCTTTCTTGCCTTGTATCATCATCTCATGGGTGATGATTCTCCTAAGCAACTCCGTGGGAGTCAAGGTCTTGAAGTCGCTCCTTTCACAAAGAAGCATCACCAAGTACTCATACTTGGGTGTGAGCGCTCAGAGCATCTTCTTGATGACGAAGTGATCATCGACCTCCGTGGTCCCGAGGCCCTTGAGCTCGTTCACGATGTGAAGTGGCCGAGCTTGCTCGTGAGGACATCAAGTTTGGACTTCTTGACGGATGATGTCCCCTCGTGTATCTCCATGAGAGTCTCCCATATGGTCTTGATGCTCTCGAGGGTGCTCACCCGGTTGAACTCATTCGAACTCAACGCGTTGAAGATGGCGTTCGTTGCTTGTGCGTTGATATGGGTTCTTGTAATCATCTTCGGTGGGCTCATCTTCCTTGAGAACTACAAAACAAGAGACAATAGTTTGCCATATCTTTGAGCTAATGGCCATTAAATGCTTCTTCATTTTGTGCTTCCAACTAGCATAGTTTAAACCATCAAAGTAAGGAACTTCCCCCACATGCATCCCCTCGCTAGATGACATCCTATCTCTGTAGGTGGTAAAATCTAAAGAATGAGAGCATGAGGCTCTGATACCAATTTAAAGGATCTAGGGTATCGACTAAAGGGGTGAATAGGAGATTAACAAAATTTTGTCCTAAACAAAATATTTCTACAAGAAGGAAACCTGAGATACTAGTGGGCAAAACTTGGTAGAACAAAACTAATGCACAAGTATGTAGATGAACAAGTATATAGATGCAAGAAACAACCAAAGATATGATGTGGTGATTTGTTGTCGAAGTTCAAACCTTTGGCGACACTCTACATCTCCGTTGAGGAAGCTTGATCCAAGGATTGAAGCCAGCACCGAATCGTGCTCTTTCCCCAAGAGGCTTGCCAATGCGAAGCCTCCTTCTCTTCTTGGTAGTTCTTCACCTTGCGGTAGGCAAACTCCAACCTTCACAAACGCTTGGGGCAATTCACACCTTCTTCAATGCTCTCCAAGAACTCCTAACCGCTAGGAGGCACCAACCTCCAAGAGTAAAAACATCAACCAGAACTTGGAGAAGATCTTCTTGCTAAATGCTCAGCAAGGTCACACCTTTTCCTCTCTTTTCTACCCTCTCAAAGAATCTCTCAAAGAAGCGAGGAGGAGAAGAACTCAAATGGCTGGAACAAGGGAATAGGTGAGCAAGAGCAAATCCCAGCCAGAGTGGGTGAGGGTTTATATAGATAGCTCACAAAAACTAGCCGTTAGGTCACTTTTTGCACTGTCCGAAGGCTCTGAACAAACTCATCCCAGAGGGTCCGAGATTCAAAATAATGGTTAATTTGTGTTGCTTGAATTTTAAACACAACCCACTCGGAGGCTCTGAACGATTCAAAACAGAGAACTTTCACAGACCCGGAGGGTCTGGATAAGGTTCGTTTGAAGGGACCAGACAGAAAACAATTTTTTTTCCAAAGAGATAAACTTGGCTCGCATGCTTTGAGCAACTCTGACTCGGAGGGTCCAAAGACACAACACTTAAAAAAAGAAGCCACCTAGCTTCCTTGGAGGCGCTGGACACAACCCGCTCAAAGTTTTCGGACATTATCAATGCAAAGGAAAAGAAGCTAGGGTTTTCTCTCGAAGGGTTCGGACAAGATGCAGTCGGAGGTTCTGAACCACTTCCATCTGTAAAGAGTGAATTTCATAGGCTTCGAAATCCTTTAGCTCAGATCCACTGGACAAAAGAAATGCTCTCTGGACTGAGGTATTTAGAACACTCGGAGGGTTCAGATGGACACCGCTTAGAGGCACTGGACCAAGAAAATGCTCTCTGGACAGAGACATTTTAAACTCTTGGATGGTCCGGATCAACACGGTTTGGAGGCACCAGACAAAGAATATGCTCTCTGGATAGAGACATTTAGAATGCTCGGAGAGTCCGGATGAACCTCACTTGGAGGCTCCGATCAATAGAAATGTTTTTGGACATAATCCAAGTCAACACTCAAAGGCTCCGAACGGAGACCTCTAGGTGGGTCCAGATAGGAAAAATGCTCTCTAGATAGAGACATTTTGAACACTCAAAGGGTCCGAACACACACTACTCGGAGGCTTCAGATAGAATAAAAAAGGCTAGGGATTCTAGAGATTTTGGAATGTGATCTCACTGAGCATATCTCAGGACAATCCACCCTAGCTATCGACTAACTCCCCTCTTAATAGTATGGTTTGCCTATGACTCAATGTGATTCATCGAATCACTAAAAAACTAGAAAAATAATCCTTACTCTTCATCGCCAAGCAAGCCATACTTCTCTTTAATCTATTTGGGGGTCGTTAACGCCATATCCATGGGACCATTACTGATTAACACTAGATAGAATCATTGGTCCCTTAATCCTTTTGTCATTAATCATCAAAACCCACTTAGGGGCATAGATGTACTTTCAAGTTCACTAGTAGCAATTCTCAAGCAAGCAATAGGAATTGTTCCAAAATAAAGTACCAACTATGATTTTCCAAAAATTGATACAGAGGCTAATATTACTAGCAATAGATACATGCTATCTACCCTTTGTCCAAACCCTTCCGGAACCACCCTTCAGGAGAAAATTAAGGCCTAAGCCAGAACAATACTAGTAAATTTGTTAGCGACAACATTACAAAATTGGCACGGTTGGCTACTCTGCCCCATTCCCCGTGCTTCATAACGAATGCACCGCTAAGTGTCATGATGGCCAACTTCACAACACACAGTAATCAATCTATTAAAAACATACGGTGCATAATAATAATCCCAACATAATAATGGGTTACGCTGAAGATGGATGGTAACCACACCACAATTGATGGCGTCAAAGATGGATGGCCATCACAATAATCATGAGACTGCTACATAGCTACTCCTACACACCCCGTAGCCTTGAAGGACTACTCACACATCATGCAATTCATCAAAATAAAAGGAAAGATCGATTTCATATTAATAGTACCGATGAAACAAATCAATCCCGAAGGTTCTGATGAAGTAGATGAAGTACAAAGTGCCCTAAACTACGGTGGAATCTTGCTAGATGGGTGGAGATGAAGGTGGTGATGGTGGAGATATGAATTGGTGGTGACGACGGTCTTCAAACTATAGTTCCCGAGATGTTTTCCCCTCTCTTTTCCTCCTCGTGCCTCCTCTGTCCCTCCTCTGTCCGCGAAACATATATGGAGTCCAATACGGATCTACTCACGAAGGGGTGCCACCAGCCGAGGCCTGGTGGGCCCAGACGGCCAAGGGGGCGGTTGATCACCTACAAGTGCACATGATTAATTGTAGCTTTTTTGATGAGAAAGATTCAAACCCACAGACAGGTGGTGATTGATCTCACTTGGTCCCAATTCTGAAATCAAACTAAAAAGATTAAATTGCAACTGTCGAGATGCATGTCTACCTTTCTCAAATAGCCATGGACCTCTAGGATGAAAAGAACTAACTAAAAGAGCAATTGATTAAACTATGATACTAAAAGTATTTTTGAAATAAATAAAAAAGGAAACTAACGGTTTACAAAAGTGCAAGAAAAGGTGTTCTAATAGCTAAAATTGAGGCATGGGGTATATAGGTTCACTAGTAGCAATTCTCAAGCAAGCAATAGGGATTATTCCACAACAAAGTACCAACTATGAATTTGTAAGATGATAGAGAGGCTAGATAAATGCAATCTACCCTTTCCAAACCCTTCTGGAACCACCCTTCAGGAGAAAATTATGGCCTAAGCCGAAACAATACAAGTATATACGCTAGCGACAACATTACAAAATTGGCACGGTTGGCTGCTCTAGCCCATCCCCCGCGTTTCATGACGAATGCACCTCGAGGTGTCATGATGGCCAACTTCACAACACAGAGTCATCAATCTATTAAAAACATTGCATGCATAATAATAATCCCAACATAATAACAGGTTACGCTGAAAATGGATGGTAACCACAACACAACTGATGGTACTAAAGATGGATGGCCATCACAATAATTATGAGAATGCTACATAGCTACTACTACACACCCCATAGCCTCGAAGGACTACTCACACATCATGCAATTCATCAAAAGTAAAGGGAAGATCGATTTCATAATGACAGTACTGATAAAACAAACCACTCTTGAAGGTTCCGATGAAGTAGATGAAGTACAAAGTGTCCAAAACTATTCGTAGAATCTTGCCAGATGGGTGGAGATAAGGTGGTGATGGTGGAGATATGAATTGGTGGTGACGACAACCTCTAGTCTGCTATTCCCGAGAGATTTTCACCTCTGTCTTCCTCCTCATTCCTCCTCTGTCCCTCCTCTGTTCATGAAACATATATGGAGGGCTGACTGCCTCTCCTAGCATGCACTAGAAAAGGCCCCTGCAAGAGTAAAGGGTCAGTTATAGATTTCTTCGATGAGAAAGAATGTCGAACCCACAAGGAAGCGTCATTTGGTCACCATACCTAATCTGAAATTTCAGCAAGAAAATGTTAAATTACACCTTCGGATGTACGACCACCTTTCTCAAATAGCAGTACACCTTTGGGGTGCAAGAGACAAGTAAATAAAAGATTTATGAAGATATATAGGAGACAAAAACTAAGTGTTGGAATAATTAAAAAAGCAAAGAATATAAAACTAAAATAAGGTACGGAGATGTACTATAAGCTAAAAATGAGGCATGGGTATATGGTTTCACTAGTAGCAATTCTCTCACATAAAACAGGGATTATATGATAATAAAGATATACTATGCAATCTCAAGAAACATTGAAAGGCCATTCATGCTAGCAATAACTAGAGCAAATAAACTCTACCCTTTGTCCTAACCACCTTGAGCCAACAAAGTGATAAATGAAAGCATTGAAATGTCCAGAACAATACTAGCATAAACGACTAGTAATAACATACGAAAATTCACGCAATGGCTTCTCTCACCCCTTCGCCGCGCTAAAAGACATATGCATGGTACCAAGCACATAATCAACAAACTATAAAAAATATAGCATGCATAATAATAATCCCATCACAATAACTGGTTATTAATCACAATACATTGATGGCACCGAAGATGGATGGCCATCACAATAATCATGAGGATGCTACATAGTTGCTACCACACACCCCGTAGCCTCGATGGACTACTCACACATCATGCAATTCATTGAAAAGAATAATAGATTGAATTTATAAACATCGCTACCAATGTACACAAACCAATCCAGAGAGTTTCAATGGAGATTATGAACTACAAGGAGACTATCTATTGAGGAGACTCACTGATCTTGATATCGGAGTTGATGGAGATGAGAACTTGTAGTCCCACAGCCTTCTGGCAGCCTTCTGACAGCTTTCCCGAAGCACTCTGGAGTTTGTACTTCTTCACGTCACCTCTCTCTCATAACAGATCTATTTCAGGGTCTTTATAGGCAGACGAAGCACCAAGCGACGGGGCACCGCCAGGGGAGCCCTACGGGGCCAAACGGCTCATGGGGGCAGTTGGTAGGCCGGTCCACCTAGCCGTTTAGGCTGGTTGTGGCCCTCGGTTATCTCCTTTCTCCCTATGATTTTTCTGCTCCCGAAAGTTCCCGAAACGTGTAGTTTTCTGATTTTTGTGGAGTTTTTATTTGCATATTAAAAGGGAGAGATTAAATATCAGTATGTTCAGAATTTTAGGGTTTAGTAGAAAAAAATTAAAAATTATAATGGAATAATTAACGAAATGACATCAATTAACTTAAGAAAACATGATTCGTTTTGGACGTATCAAGCTCTTCCAAGCTTAAACTCTTACTCATCCTCGAGTAACATCTATTAGGAACATAAAGTTGATTGATGACTTTGAGTTAAAGAAACCATACTAGATTGGTGTATTCATCGACTTCAATTAAGCAACATCTGAAAAATCTCAGCAATAATAATATAGCAACCATAAGCACATATCCAAACAAGAAATAATACCACACTAGGCCTAAGGTGAGCTATGAAACTGAAAAGCTAAGATCATAATAAGAGTGGCAAAGATATCATTAGTTTTACTTTGTACCCATAGCTAGAAGGAAATAGAATTATTCAAGTCATATTAGAGAGCAAAAAGATTTATCACAATGAAATATTTTCAGATCTCACCTACTAGAGGCAAGTTATAAATACTATTTATGTACCAATGAAAAGCTCTCCGCAACAATTCTTTTGCCATTAAAAGAATAGAATTAGCTTTTATTGGAATATTGTTTGTTCTTTTCAATTCATTCACTTAAGTGCTTGAAGTCCCACGTTTTTGATCACTGGAAAATAATGTGGGGGATAGAAAGACTCGACAAAGAAAATAGAAAGTTTCTTACAATGCAAAGTGATCCCCAGGCACTAGTGATGTCCCTGGTTATTGATATTACAAGAGGAGTAGAGATTGCCATAAAAATGCACAAGTGTAAATCATATCACGTAAATGAGATGCTCTCTAATAATATAAGTGAAGATCGTGAGCAAAATGAAAACCTTCAAAAGAAATAAGCAAAGCATATGCGCAAAGTGAATGCTCTCTAGAGATATAAGCAAAGCACATGATGCATATGCACAAAGTGAATGCTCTCTAAAGATATAAGCAAAGCACATGAGCAAAAGATAAAGCTCCAAAGAAATAAGCGAAGCACAGGAGCAAAGTGAATGCTCTCTAAAAATATAAGTGAAGCATCAGAGCAATGTGAGTGCTCTCAAAAGATATAAGTAAAGCATAGGAGCAATGATGTTGAGACTACTGCTGCTGCTGCTATCAAGAATAAAATGCAATGCATTAGCCTACAAAAGATCATCTCACAGTTCGGCAGTCTTCCGGCTGCTTTCCCAAAGCTCTCTGGAGTTTATGTATTTCTTTGCGTCACCTCTCTCTCGTAACAGATCGATTTCAGGGTCTTGATAGGCAAATGAAGCACCACGCGAAGTGGCGCCACCAAGGGAGCCCTAGGAGGGCAGACGGCTCGTGGGGGTGGTTGGTGGACGCCTACCTAGCCATCTAGGTTTGTGGTGGCCCCCCTGGTCGCTCCCTTTCTCCCGACGATTTTCTTGCTCCCGAAGGTTCCCAAAACGTGTAGTTTTTTATTTATACAGAGTTTTTATCTGCATATTAAAAGAGAGGGATTAAATATCAGTCTGTCTAGAATTTTAGGGTTTGCTAGAAAAATAATTAAAAATTATAATGGCATCAATGAAGTTAAGAAAACATGATATGTTTTGGACATATCAAGGGCAATATGGATCTACTTGCGAAGGGGTGCTGCAAGCCAAGGGTTGGTAGGCCCGGACGGCCAAGGGAGTGACCAAGGGTGCCACCCTCTTTTACAGCCCCACCAGGTGGGCCCACTTGGCGGTATCCTTTCGCACGAAGTTGCCTTCCTCCGGAATGTTCCCAAATACACTAGATTTTTCATTTTTTTGACTTTATTTTCTGCATAAATAAAATAGAGGGATAAATAGTAAGTCTGACAGGATAATTAATAACTCTAGAAAATAATTAAAATACATAATGGAATTATAACGAAAAGGCATCATTAAACTCAGAAAAACATGATACGTTGATACGTCGAAAACGTATCATATTATTTTGAGTATAATGATGCCTTTTCATTATATTTCCATTATATAATTTTAATTAATTTCCTGAAAAGCTAATTATCCAGTCAGACTGCCTTTTTCTCCCTCTAATTTATTTATGCAGGGAAAACATCGTAAAAAATCACAAAGCGTATTTGGGAACATTCTGGAGGGGGAATCACCGTGCGAAAGGGGGCAATCATCAGAGGGACCACCTGGTGGGGCATTAAGGGGGACGGTTGGCCCTACTGGCCCAGCCTACTGCCTGGCCCCACCACAAGTCTGTAGGTGCCACCTCTTTGTGTGATGCTTCATGTACTCCTCCAGATGCGATCTATTATAGGGAGAGACCGAGAGGAAGAACAGAGATGAGTCGGGGACATCGCCATGCTTCAAGAGTCGATCCTGGGGCTCCGGCACCGCCAAATTGCTTCTCCACCATCACCACCTTCAACTCTACCCATAGATAGTTGCTTGTACTTCATCTTCTTCATCGGAACCTCTAGGATTGGTTTGTATCATTGGCATATTCAATATGAGATCAATCTATTATTTGCTCTTGATGAATTATATGATTTGTGAGTAGTCCGTGTAGGCTATGGGGTTATTAGTAATAGCTATATAGCGTTCTCATGATTATTGTGATGACCATCCATCTTTGGTGCCATTAATTGTGTTGTGGTTACCATCCATCTTCCGTGTAACCCGTTTATTATATTGGGATTATTTATATGCATGCTATGTTCTTGAATAGATTGTTGATTGTGTGTTTGCAAATTGACCGCGCGCAACATTTAGCCGTATACTTGTTATGAATTGTGAAGGATAGGGTGGTAGTAGCTTCTTCATGTGGAATTGTTGTATGTCATGCTAGCAAATTTATTAGTTTGTTCCGGCCCAAGCCTTAATGTACGTCTATATGGTCATTGGACAAGGGGTAGATTTGTTCTACCTATTGCTAGTATTATTAGCCTTTCATGTTCATTTGTGCAAAGTCATAGTTGGTACTTTATGGTTGCATAATCCCTGTTGCTTGCTTGAGAATTGCTACTAGTGAACCTATATACCCCGTGCCTCAATATTAGCTATTAGTTTACCTCCGTTCGTACTTTAGATATAGGTTGGTTGCTGTTTTTTATTTATTCCGAAAATAGATTTTATTCTCTAGTCCAAGTAATTGCTCTTTTAATTAGTTGATTGCATAGTTAGGGTCCACAGCTATTTGAGAAAGGTAGACGTGTATTTTAATTTGTGCAATTTAATATTTTGAGTGTGATTTTAGATTTAGGTAAAGTGAACCGGTTGATGCTTCCCCGTGGATTCGACATCTCTTTCTCATCGAAGAAGGCAACGCTACAATTGACCTGTGCATTTGCAGTCATCAAGCCCCTTTTTCTGGTGCCATTGTCGGGGAAGCAAAATATCGGTTTACTCTAAATTTGTTCTCTACACTCTCATTGGTTTTTATTATTATTTGCTTGCTTGCTTAGTTAGTCTTTTTGAAAACACAAAAAAATTAGTAGTACTTGCTTACTTGATTTTTGCTAGTATGGGTGACGAAACAAGGAAGTTTAGTGAATTTGCTAGTGTTCCTAGTGATGACTTCATTAGAGGACCAATCACCCCTCCACAAATTAATGTAGAAGAATTTGATATTAAGCCCTCTTTGTTGAACTTGCTTATTAACAATCAATTTGGTGGTGCTGGTTCTGATGATGCTTCTCGACACTTGAATTATTTCAATGAGATTTGTAATATGCAAAAGGTGAGAGGTGTTACTTCGGATGCTATTAAATTGACTTTATTTCATCTCTCTCTAAGAGGGAATGCAAACGAATGGCTATTATCACTTCCTACAAGTAGCTTGAACACTTGGGAGAAAGCTAAAAATGTCTTCATTGGTAAGTGTTATCCTCCCGCTAGAATTGTGCAAATGAGAAATGCTATTGTGACTTTCGAACAGGGTCAAGATGAAGCTCTTTCCTACAGCTTGGGAGAGATTGAAGGAATTGCTTAAAAGTTGTCCTAACCATGGTGTTGCTGAATGGATGATATTTCATACTTTTTATCATGGTTTGGATTATATGTCTAGAAGTGCTTTAGATACTGCTGGAGGTGGTACCTTCATGAACAAGACCACTACTCAAGGTAGAGACTTGCTGAATGAAATGTCAAAGAATCACTATCGATGGAGCAATATATGTGCTCCCGTTGCTTCTACTAGAAGGTACACATGGTTGAGGAAGGTAGTGATATAAATGCTAAGATGGATAGAATTAGTGTTATGCTTGCTAATGCCAAAACTATGACAGGTGATGATATTCCTATTAATGCTATTGTTGAGGAAAACAAGGGTGTGAATTTTATTGCTAGGTCCAACTTCAATGCCAATGGTTGGAGAAATAATTATGGTGAATAGAACTACAAACCAAATGGTTATGGGAACAACAATGGTAAGCCTTATGGTTCCTATAACTTTGCTTCTAGTGATATGGAAAATATTCTCAATCAGTTTATGACTTCTCAGAAGGAGCAAAACAAAAAAATTCATGAGAAGATTGGTGAACATAGTGCTTGCTTGAATGAGTTGACACAAAATTCTGGCTCTCTTACTAATGATGTGCAGCAATTGGAGAGCAGGAAGAAGAACATTGAATCCTCTATTGCTAAAATAGTAGATAGTTAACATATTTTTATTGATATATTTTCAGGGAAGCCAGATCCTAATCCCAAAGAAAGTGTGAAAATGGTACATCTTGTTGAGATTGATGATGATGTTCCTGCTATTGCTGTGAATCATATTAGACCCATTGATGATGCTTTGCTTGATGCAACTATGAATGCTACTACTGCAGTAACCCCTATGCTTGTGATGCTACTATTGTTGATGATGTTATGAATGCCAGTGAGAATATTGCTATGGATGATATGAATGCTCATGATGTTGTTTGTGCTTATGCTTTGGATGAATTGATTAAGATCATGCATGCTAGTTCTTCCCATGCTACTATTAAGGACCCTTTGCATGAAGAGTTTATTGCTAGTGTTGCTAAGAAAGTTCTTGGTATTAGACTTGATGAGATGCTATCGTTGAAATTAAATGATTTGTTTGAGCCTATTATTAAGGTGAAGATTGGTAGCCATGTTATAAATGTTTTATGTGATCTTGGTGCAAGTGTTTCTACTATGCCTAGGTCTCTTTTTGATAAGTTGAATTTGGGTAAGCTAAATCCTTGTAGTTTGAAGCTCCAATTGGCGGATTCTTCCATAAAGAGAGTGCTATGTATAGTTGAAAATATTATTATGGATATTAAAGATTACCCATTCCCATTAGATATTGATAAAGATAATATTACTCTAATTATTTTGGAAAGGCCTTTCTTGAGATCCATATGTGCTTTGATTGACTAGAAAGAAGGGAACATCAAGTTTAATCTTCCTCATGGAAAATTTATTATGCATTTCCCAAATAAGGAGAAGAAGAAGGAAGACATTAAGGTAAAAATAATAGGGCTTGGAGCCTTAGCTCAAAAGCTCAAGGATGAAAAAGGTTGCATCAAGGTTGAGGTCAAGCTAAAGACTTTAAATAAGCGCCTCCCGGGAGGCAACCCGGAAGTTTAGAGTCCTTTTATTTTCTGTTGAGTCTCAGGTTTTATTGCTTATAAATGCATATTTGTTGTTGTGTTAACCTCTCTGTTATTTTTCTGACGATTTAGGAAGCTCGATAAATCCTGGAAAATTCATATTTGCAATCTACAGGAAATAGGGAAGCTACTGTAAAAAGCTGGGAGCCAGCACTGGGCTGGCTTGGCCAGGCGGCAAGAGGAGCCTGGGAGGTCCTGCCACCTGCCTCTGCTACCCCATTGCTATGGGTGTCCCCTGGTGTTTCCAATTTTTCATGGTACTCTATTTCGGTGCATTATTTATGAATATAAATTTTCTAAATTTTTCCAATACTGTTACATTCTCTGTTCAAGTTTTTATGAGTTTCTATCCTGTTTTTAATTACTGAAATTATTCCTGTGTTAACCTCTGAAAATATTTGTACTCTCTCGCTGTTTAATTGGGCACTTTACAGAGGAGAGATTGCTTTTATTGCTGGAGTATTCATGAAGTTTGATTTCATATTTTGTTATAAGGATTGTTGCTTTATAATTGCTATCGGAAGACTAATCTTTTCTAGGAAAGCTATTTGAGAGGAAAAGAAGCAATCAATTATTTGATCTCCACTACAATTCAAGTGATGCAAAAGCTTTAAGCTTTGGGGAAGCACCCGCTATACCTCCCTCCAATTGGCTAAGTTTTCTTGATCCTTGCAATTTAATCATGTTGATTATTAATTGATATATGCCTTTCTTTAGTATAGAACTTGATTTTGCTTGTCGTATTTATTTTTGGATAAATAGGACGTTGAAGTAGTTGAAGTTCTATCTATGGAGACTTGCTTAGTTACTTGACTATTTATTAGGTGGTGTTGATGTTGAAGTGCTTGCTTATGGTGCCTTTGTCTCTTGTGGATCTTAATTTCAATTGTAATGGAAGTTGAATTGTGCCTTAGTCCTCCTTGACGACATGAATTAAAGGAGACATGACAGTTGAGGTATGATGGTTCTTCTTTATTAAAATAACTGAATTATCTTATGCAATGACTTATGGCAACCGTGCATCTTGTCCATCAATTGTTGTTACCTCGCTAGGGCTATTGTTGGTTTGCTTCTCATTTGTTAAGGTTTTGGTTTAGGATGGTTAATTTGTTCTTGTGATATTTACCTACTACCTTGCCATGCTTCACTAAATTTTTAAAGGAGAGCATTAGTTATCACTTTGTAATTAATAGGGGCCGCTGTAAGTAGATCTGGGTCCTAGCCAAAGAGGAACTTTGTTAGATATAATAGGAATTGGTTTAATGATACTTGATCTTTCTTATATGATTTCACCTTAGTCAAGTATGTTGTCTAAGCCGGTCACTCCACTCCATCTTATTACTAGCCTCTTCGGGACTCAATTTTGCATTTATCACACTGATAGTTTGCATACTTCACCTGTACATCTAAACACTGGTTTTTCTCTCACAACCAAAAAGAAGAAGAAGAAATAAATAAAGATAACACCGAGGTGGCACATAAAGATCGTTGAAACAAAACATACGGTGCACAAAGAATTAAAGAAAAAGAGAGACATTCTAATAGCCCTTTAGTTTTGCCATTTGTGTTCACTATATCTACCTATGATGGCTCTACATCTTTTACCATTCGAGTATCTTGCCATTGCATTTATCATATATTATCACTTATTAGCGTTTATTCTTGCATTGCACACATATAGCCTTGTTTTTATTTCTTATACCTCGCTTGTTATATTTTATAAAGAGCTCATCCTTGTAAGGTACCTCTCATTGTTGTAGGGCAAGAAAGAAAAAAAAGAAAAAGAAAGAAGGAAATAAAGAAAGAAAGAAAGAAAGAAAGAAAGAAAAAAAAGGAAAAAAAAAGAGAAAAAAAGTTAAAGAGGGGTAACATGTTTTTCATATGCTCTTGTTATTCTTTTGTAGACTAGTGCATGCATGTTAGCTATAGTTTCGACTCAGTTTCAGTTAGCTCTTGAGCTTCACTTATATCTTGAGAGAGCATTTACCCTTGCTCATGCACTTCACTTATATCTATTGGAGACTTTATGTTCACATGCTTCACTTATACTTTCTGAGAGAGTTCATTTTGCTCTAGTGCTTCACTTAGAACATTTGAGAGCATTCACTTTGCTCTTGTGCTTCACTTATATTTTTAGACAGCATCTCTGTTATGTGATATGTTTTCACTCGTGCATCCACATGGTAATCTCTACTCCCCATGTAACATCGAAATCAAGGACATCACTAGTGCTTTGGGGTCATTCCACGTTGTATGGGTCTTTCTTTTTCCTTGATAAAGTCCTTCCTACCTCACATTATTTTCAAGTGATCGGAAACATGAGACATCAAGTACTATTGTGGATGAAATAGATGAAACAAACGGTAACCAATAAAAGTCCTAGCTTTGTTCTCTCTAAGGTGAAGAAGGCCAGTGATCCTTGCATGTTGGTACATAGTTTTCATTGTGATATGCTATTTGCTCTCTAACTTGACATGAACAATTCTTTTTCCTTCTAGGCAAACATAGGAAGTAGAGTAATGAGAATTTATTTTCCGTTCTCGATTATGACCTTAGCTTTTGAGTTTCAAGTCAACCTTAGGCTTAGTGTTTGTAATAATTTTTTTAGACAAATGCCTATGTGTTGATATATTGTTATTGTTAAGATTTTTAGGTATTACTTTAATGAGAATGCATTGTACACCAATCCAGTGAGGTTTCTTTAACTCAAGTCATCATCAAACTTAAGTCCCTTATGGATGACTTGCTCGAGGGCGAGCAAGGCTTAAGCTTGGGGGATCTTGATACGTAGAAAACATATCATATTATTCTGAGTTTAATGGTGCCTTTTCGTTATAACCGAAAAATTCTTGAATTAATTAAAGCTTAATTGGAAATTTTTCTCATTCTTTTAGATTTAATATGACTAATCCAAACATTAATATTTGCTTGTAAATATTTTATTTGGCCTATGCATAATAAACTATGCGCCCTAGTTTTATTCTAGATTTATTGGAGTTGGTTTGGTATTTTTTAGGAGCTTTATTTGAGTTTCTAGATTTTCCTAAATGGAAAATCAATTTCCTTTTCTCCCTAAGCTTCCTGGGCTGAAGCCCAAATTTTCTTCCCTGTCAGCCCACCTCGCCTTCCCCTCTTGGGCCGAAGCCTGCAGCCCAGCAGCGGCCCAGCTCTCCTCTCCCTCCTGGGCTCAAGCCTCCCCATCTCCCTCCTGGGCCAGCCCATTAGCGCCTCTGCCTTCCCTGCGTTTTAGCAGCAGTAAAGCACGCGCCCCTCCAGAGCTACTGTAACGCACGAACGTTTTCCTCGCCGTTGCCGTTTCATCCATTCTCCAACGTTTGCACTCCTTAGTTCCTTCTATAAAATCTTTCACCTAATCTCATCTCTTTTCTTCTTCCCACAGCCACTCTTCTCTTTCACCACAAACCGAGCGCTACCTCCTGTTGAACCGCTGCCGGAGTGCCGTCTCGCCGTCGCCGGAGCTTCGTCGGACCAGCCATCTCGCCTGCCGTCTATCACCGCCGTGAGCATCTGCTCTCTCTTCTCCCTATTTCCTTCTTTCTCAAGCATCGCACGCTACGCACCAGTGCTGTATACATGTTTGATCGATCCATCAGCTACCTGTACAGTACATGCATGTCTCATCTAACTTTCAATTTTTTTCCCCATATAGATGCACACCAAGCCCTTGATGTTAGCGTTAAAATGGATCGATTAGGACCCCAGGAGTCCATTGGTGTCGCCGTATTTTGAATCCGTGCGGTAGTTTTTAAATTCATTTGAATTCGGATGAATTTCGGACAAATTCGGAGTAGTTTTGATTCTACGATCATATTTTTGGAAGTATTTTATTTTTCATAGGATACTAGAATGCTCAGGATCACCTCTGTAAATTTTCATGATTTTAGGCATTGTGTAGAATTTCCTAGAATTAAATTAAGCTCTGTTTTAATTATTAAAAATAGAAATTAGTACTGTTTTTAGGTTTTAATTTTTGTTTAGGGTTAATATACCCTATTACTGTTTTATCATGTAATTTGTAACCATTAACACATGTATATACATATGGTATAAAATCATAATGTGTTCTAGGCTTGTTTGTAATCTTTCCTATTTCCTTTTTTATAATAGTTTTTATTTTTATTCTGTTTTGGTTGCTGTAAATTACTATTCCAGAGCATGTTGTAGCTTGCTTAAGTTCTGTGATTGGTATTATTTAGTGTGAGCTTATTTATATGATATAATGTTGAGATGAATTGTTTTTAGTATAGTTTTTATATACTAGAAATGGTAGTTATTGTTTTCTTTAAAATATAACCAGGCCCAATAATGTTATTATGTTATTTTATTGCTGATCCTAAACCTCAGACCAAGCCATGTTTTATTAGCGCATTTTAGTTGCATAATTTAGCTTTCTATATAGTTCTAGTTTTTATTAATGCTATAGAAATACATGTTTATTAGTTGCCATATTTTACATAATTTGTAATTGCTATTTAGCCATTATAAATATTTAGAGTCATCTAAATATTTATTTGTTTTTAATTATCATTAGCTTGTGCCGTGCTTGCTGTGTATGATAATATAGGACATAACTTATTTATTTTTCCTGATGATTAGTATGGTAGGTCTTTGCTATTAATCATGTGATGCATACTAGTATACTATAGCTTTATTTATTCATTTTGCACGTGCACCAATTAGCATGATATGTTATTTTGTTATACTTTGTATACACCAAGCTAGCCTATACAGTAGTAAGTGCCATGACATGTTTAGGACTTGTTACCTTGCATCTTAATTTTATGTTAATTAGCATGATTAGTTTTCTTGCTGATTGTTAAATCACTAGTTTTGGTAAATAGTAGTTGTTATTTAACCATTGTAATTATTTAGAGCTATCTAAATAATTATTCGTGGTTTAATTATTAGTTTACGCATATTTGGGTTTGTATATGTCCATCATGATTTTATGTTGCATAATCATGTAGCTGCATGTAATCATATACATGTATATGCATAGTTAGACTTCATGTTGTTTAGGGCATGTAAGTTGGAATGGTAATCCTTGCTGATTTGCCCCTCCGGCGATGGAGAGATACACTCTGGGCCCACTCAGTATTACGGTGTCCAGCGTCGCCTGGCCAGGTATTGTGACTAAAGGGTTAGTCACGGGGATATCGGAATACGGAAACAAGAAAAGAGTACAAACCGGTAACGAGGATAACTAGGTATTGTGATCAAGGAGTTGATCACAGGGATACCGTCAAAGTCTCGCCTCGGGTTGTGTAACGTATCGTGAGGCAAAAGGAATTGTATGCGATAATACAAGGTTCGCTCGATAAAGATCTTCGATGATATGTGGGAGTCGTTATGGGTGACCAGATCCCGCTAACGATTATTGGCCGGAAGGTGTTCTGGACATGTCCACATATGCTCGAACCTATAGGGTCACACGCTTAACGTTTAGCGACATTTAGGAATGCTACGATTTTATGGAGAACGAGAGAGAAGGGTTCCGAAAGTGTTTCGAAGGATCTCGGAAGTGTTCCGGGAGGTTCCGGAGTGTTCCGGTGATGTCCGGAAGTGTTTCTAGAAGGTTCGGAAGGTTCCGGAAGTTCTAGAAGGTTCGAAAGGTTCTAGTTTGGACTCCATCAGGGAGTCCCTGGTGAGTAGAACTCCTTCTCCCCAGGCTGGCCGCCCCACCCCCTTAAATAGAGGGCAGGACGCACAGGGAGGGCATCCCAGCAGCCCTAGCTGCACCCCTCCCTGGCCGGCGCCCTCCTCCTCTAGTTGGCTGCGGCCTCCCCTTCCTCTCTCCTCTAGATTGGATCTAGTACAGCTGTCAGCGCGCTGCTGCTACTCCATCTCGTAGATTCCCCACTGCTCCTGGTGTGCTGGTCCACACGTTGCCGCGGTGTTGCTGATACGGTACGCGTGGATACCTCGGAGACGTCGTACACTTCGGCGTTCGATCGGGCGAAACTTCGCGAGGAGAACACTCTTGCTGCTGGGAGGTATAACCTAGCTGCGGAGTCGGAGGACTTCATCGACATCGTCAACTTCTCCGCTGCGTTGACGTGATCGTCAAAGGTATGATATCGTTACCTACACCTCGATAGTGTTTCTTGGTTTGGTTCGTGCACGGTAAAAATTTTGTTTTGCGTAGCACGTTCCCTAACAATTCAAACATCGGATCACGACGGATTCTCTTGCCATAGAATTTTCTTGTGCTCCTCCCTGTATGGGGACACTAGAGTAATGTGTTGCAATACCATGAAATGGGCTCGC
Source organism: Stipa capillata (assembly GCA_019208055.1). NCBI lineage: Eukaryota > Viridiplantae > Streptophyta > Magnoliopsida > Poales > Poaceae > Stipa > Stipa capillata. Next base: position 191,985 of record JAGXJF010004366.1, read on the forward strand.
TCAAACGCATCCTTTGGCGGAGTGATTATGTTCCTTTTGAGGGTCCCCTTACCTTCGAGCCTCCTCTCATGGCGAGATCGAGGCACGCCTATCGGCTTCACTTGAGCCATGTAGTCCACACAGGACTCAACGACCTCTTCGTAGCATAACCTTTGACAATGTTGTCCTCCAACCGAGATTGATTCTGTACAAAGCCCTTGAGAGTCCCCATGTACCTCTCATAAGGGTACATGCTACGTAGGAAGGCTGTCTCAGTCATCTTTATCTCTCTCACGAGGTGAATTGGAGATGGACCATGATATCAAAAAAAGACGGATGGAAATACATCTCAAGCTCACACAAAGTCTCCGCGAGATCTGTTTGGGGAGTGTTTAGTGCTTGAAGATTGATGTCCTTAGGAGAAATTATGTTAAGAAATGGCAAAGCTTCAAGATTGTCTCTTGAACCCGGATGGCAAAATGCCTCTAATTGCAATAGTTAGAAGCTGTGTCATCAGCGCATGACAATCATGAGACTTCATGCCAATTAATTTAGATCTTTTATCGAATGAGTTTTGAGATGTTTGAGGAGTAACCTTTTGAAACTTTCATACCATTTAGGTTTGTGCATAGTTCTTTTCTCTCGACCTTGGACAGAGTGTAATAAGAAGCAGGGAGGAATGTTTTTCCATTTTCAGTCTGGCGCGGTGCTAGCTTAGGTTTGATTGCCATTTCTTGCATGTCAAGACGTGGCTTCACAGCATCCTTTGTTTTGTCAGGAATGTTGAGTAATAAACCGATTAAGCTTTCACATACAATCTTCTCTACATGCATCACATCGACAAAGTGGAAAACTTCCAAGTCCTTTCAATATGATAGTCCCAAAATATTGTTTTTCTTCTTCCAGATGTCATTCCTCAGTTTATGTCCCTTTCCAAATACAACATCTATATCCTTGACATATCATGGACCTCTTTGCCGCTCTTAGGTTTGGAATAGCATCTTTCTCCTTTTTTCATCAAATTCTACTGTCATGTTGCGGTATGGGTGATCTCTTTTTAGGACATTCGATGACGCATGTACATGATTTTGCGCGACTTGCCAAGCCACACACTTGTCGTGTCATCTCCACAAGGAGCACAAGCTTTTTCACCTTTTGTACTATAGCCTGACAAGTTGCCGTATGCAGGATAGTCATTGACGGTTAAACAGCAAGCTATGTAATGTGAAGTTTGTTGGAAATATGCCCTAGAGGCAATAATAAAGTTGTTTATTATTCTATTTTCATGTTCATGATTAGTTTATGTTCTATGCTAAAATTGCATTGGTTCTTGATATGAGATTCAGAGGAAAACCTAATTGCATGTGTGGAATAATAAACACCATTCAGATCCCTAGTCAGGCCTCTGGACTAGCTCATGTATTGTTGATGATCTTGTTTTCCTGATCATGGGCATTGTTAATGTAACAAGGATGCCGGCAATAATGGGAACACATTGTTAGGGTAACAATGTGTTGGATAGACCCCTTATGAGATACTGCGAGATCACTTCGTCAATATGTTGTCAGTATCTTCTCATGATGTGTTAACGTTTACTTGCGTCCTTAGACCATGAGAATATCATAGACCCGGATACCGGATGGTTGCTTTAGGGTCATCAAACGTTACGCCGTAACTGCGTAATTATAAGGTGACTTCTAGGTACACCAGAAAGTATATCGTGGTTCTAGATATGTCAAGACTGGGATTTGCCCATCCGGCGATGGAGAGATACACTCTGGGCCCACTCGGTATTACGGTGTCCAGCATCGCCTGGCCAGGTATTGTGACTAAAAGGTTAGTCACGGGGATACCGGAATACGGAAACGAGAAAGAGTACAACCGGTAACGAGGATAACTAGGTATGGTGATCAAGGAGTTGATCACAGGGATACCGTCAAAGTCTCGCCTCGGGTTGTGTAATGTATCGTGAGGCAAAAGGAATTGTATGCGACAATACAAGGTTTGCTCGATAAAGATCTTCGATGATATGTGGGAGTCGTTATGGGTGTCCAGATCCCGCTGACGATTATTGACCGGAATGTATTCCGGACATGTCCACATATACTCGAACCTATAGGGTCACACGCTTAACGTTTTAGCGATATTTAGGAATGCTACGATTTATGGAGAACGAGAGAGAAGAGTTCCGAAAGTGTTTCGGATGATCTCGAAAGTGTTCCGGGAGGTCCCGGATGGTTCCGGTGATGTCTGAAAGTGTTCCGGAAAGTATTGGAAGGTTCTAGAAGGTTCTGGAAGGTTCTAGAAGGTTCTGGAAGGTTCTAGAAATTCTAGAAGGTTCTAGAAGGTTCTAGTGGAGTTGGACTTCAACTCCAACAAGGTGTCCCTGCTGGAGTAGGACTCCACCTGCCTAGGGAGAGCTGCCCAACCCCTATAAATAGAGGGGCAGGGCACCTCAAAGGGTATCCCAAGCAGCCCCAGAGGCAGCCCCTAGTCCCTTGGACTAAACCCTAGGCCGGCCATCTCTAGATTGGCCACAGCCTTCTTTTCTCTCTCTTCTAGATTGGATCTAGTACAGCTGCCGGCGCGCTGCTGCTTCTCCTTCTCGTAGATCCCCGCTGTTCTTGTGTGCTAGTCCACACATTACCGCGGTATCGCTGATCCGGTACGCGTGGATACCTCGGAGACGTCGTATACTTCGGCGTTTGATCGGGCGAACTATTCACGAGGAGATCGCTCTCCGCGGCTGGGAGGTATAACCTAGCTGCGGGAGTCTGCGGACTTCATCGACATCGGTCAACTTTTCCGCTGCATTGACGTGATCGTCAAAGGTATGATATCGTTACCTACACCTCGATAGTGTTTCTTGGTTTGGTTCGTGCGCGAAAAATTTTGTTTTGCGTAGCGCGTTCCCCAACAAAGTTCTCCCGCTTGTCCACATCCCATACCTCGACCCCTTCCTTCCACCCTGTTTGCATATCTTCCATCAACGGTGCTAGATAAATATCAATGTTGTTCCCTGGTTGCCTCGGCCCTTGGATAAGCATCGATATCATAATATACTTTCGCTTCATACACACCACAGAGGAAGGTAGGTTGTAGATATTGACGAGCACAGGTCAAGTGCTGTTTCGACTACTAAAGTTACTAAATAGATTCATTCCATCTGTACTAAGTCCAGACGTTATATTTCTCGAGTCCATACCTAAGAATGGATACTTCATATCGATGTTTCTCTACTGGATGGCATCAGCAGGATGTCTTGGTAGTCCATCTTTCTTACGCCTCTCAGCGTGCCAACACATCATTTTGCATACCTCCGGTTTGCAAACAAACGCTTCAAGCGAGGAATTATAGGGAGATACACATGACCTTAGCTGAAGCCCCTTTGGTCACTCGTTTCCCTCCGTGTCATCATCTTGATTTTTGTGTTTCTTGTATCATGATGCCTTGCACACCGGACATGCATGCAAGTTTTCATACTCTTTACGGAATAGGATAAAGTCATTTGGACATGCATGTATCCTTACTACTTCCATTCCCAGAGGACAAAGCATCTTCTTGGCTTTATATGTGCTTTTGGGCATATGGTTTCCCTCCGACAGCATGTCCTCTAAGAGAGTTAACATCTTTGTGAAACCTTTATCGACCACCCTTTACTTGCCTTCAATTTGAGAGTTTAAGAACGGATGACAACTTCGTGTATTTTGACTTGTAACCCTCGAACAAATGTTTCTCTGTGTCCTCCATCAAACTCAGGAATTTATCATATTCTTTTCCCTTGAGGTCATTGCCTTCTACGTCGCGCAACGTCTGCCTTAGATCCATATCATGAATGTTGTTTTTGGGAAACATATTATTCCTCATCGGATTCAGAATTGACATCAACAGGTATCTCGTGACTTCATCGCCTTCCTATATAATCTATTCTTCACCATGACTGGTCCAACGAGTGTAACCCTCCATGAAACCCCGACAAATCAAGTGGCCTTGGATCTGAGTTGTTCGCTTCCACATCTTCTCGTTCTTGCAGTCAATGCATGGACAAGACATAAAGCCGCCAAACCTTGATCTCAATATATAGTCCTTAGCGGCTCTCATAATTGAGATACATCATTCAAGTATTCTTGGGATGCATGTTTACCGTACATCTAGCTTCGCTCCATCTACACAGTTGATGCATTACATAATTTAAAAGTAATTAATGACGCAAAATATTAATTAAGAAGCTAGAACGAACTATTATATATTATACAAACCTAATTAAATTAATACCTATATATTGTTATTACCAAAAGATTCACTAACTAATTACCCATACTAATAAATAACCTTAATTATACTAGCTAATTAATCTAACCTTAATTTTTAACCATGTGCTATATACCTAGCTCATTTAAATAATCGTGTCCATTCCCCATTTACATGTAATTGGCCAATACCATTATCAATATAATCTCCTTTAACACATAAACCATAAACCATAGCCAAAATAATTGCTTCTCCCCTTTCTCCCAAATTCTCCCAAATAAACCATAAACCATAGCCATAAAGCAATATAATTAGAACAAATACAAATTACTAACCTTAGACCATCAAGAAGTAGAAGATCTACAATAAAACCTTCAAATCTGGGGTAAAATCGCCCAGCCGCAGCCACCCTTCAAACAGATCTGGTTCTGAAAAAAACAATCTGGGTCAGACTGCCCTTATGAAGGTCATAGGGTCATCACAGGCGCGTAATTCACTTACACCGTTAGTGATGACATCTCAGACGGGCATGGAATAACAATCGTCTGAGATAACAATGCTCATCACTGACGGGTCAAAAGCTCAACCGTCAAAGATAAGTCATCACTGATGGGTGACAAAAAACCTGTCAGTGATGATCGATCATCACTGACGGTTTTCTTTCCTGCACTTATCTCTGACGGGTTTCCACGTCCACCCGTCTGAGATATCTCTTATCCCAGACGGGTAAGGCCACCCGTCAGTGAAGAGTCGTCTGTGAAAAGCCATTCTGTAGCAGTGATACAGGACAGCCGACCAACATTGGCAGAGAACCAAAAAAAATTTCTTATGATTTTCCTTTTTTTTATTTTTTGTGTTGACTGAGCTACCACGTGTGTGAACTGCCGTTATGTTATCGTCCAAACCGTTTTTATTGGGCAAGGGACCAAATCTAGATGGTTTTGATACTTGATGGACTAAACTTAGACTTTTGTCATAGTTAAGGAACCAAAATGGATACTTTCTTTTTTATATGTTATCTAATCAAAGTTAGATAATTTTTTTTGCTTTATAGTAAGGCTGGTAACGAGCCGAGTCTCCTGCAGCAAGCTTAGAAAAGGGCTCGGCTCGGGCTCGCTCAGCTCATGAGCCGGCTCGGCACGGCTCGCGAGCCGGATCTCTGTTCTTATGGAACAGGAGCGGTAGTCAAACACGGGGTTGTGAGCATGCACGCGTTGAGGGAAGGGAGGGGTTGCGAATAACCTAGACCTTGTAAAATTTTTTGTGGATTGATACATGCTTTTTTCATGTCATATATGTTTGTGAATCGTTGAGTTGTTGAATATATGCTTGTGAAATATTAAGGTTTTAGCAAAGGTCATACCAATATTTTTTTAGCGAGCTTTTTAGGCTCGGCTCAGTGAGCTACACGAGCTGAGAAGAACGCTCGGACTCGGCTCATTTGACCTTCGATCCAGGTCGAGCCTTAGCGAGCCCGAGCCGAACCATGAACCTCGAGCTTTATTTCTAACCTTACCGATAGATGATGATACAGGGGCTATTTGGTTGATATACTGAGTTTTAGCTAGGGTGGCAAGCAAACATAGCCTTACATTTTGGGTGTGCCTGGTCAGGCAATTTGTCGAAAAAACTCGATTCACCCATAGGTCCCATAGGTATAGAGATTCTCAAGCACGTTGCTCAGGGTGGCAGCCTCATAATACTTGTGTTACGTACGAAGAGAAAAAAGGTCGTGATTTTATCGCTTGTGCAGTTGAGTCCCACGTACTCTCAACCTCAAGCTATACATCTCGTACCACCCACAGGCACTAATAACCCAGCGAAATCCTGGTCCGTACAACCAACTCACCGGCACACGGGATCAGTCGTCCAACGTGGCGCGCCTGGCCGGCGCCCTCCCCACTGCCACCGCGGCCCCACCTTCCCTTTCCTCCGCCATGGGCCCCAGTGGGGTGGGGGCCAAACCCCGGGCTACCACGTACCCGTGGCCCGCTTCGCCACCGCGTCCTACGTGTCTTTCCCCAGACTGCCCGGGGGCCGGTCGCCGGCGCTGCGCACGAGGAAGCGCGCAGGGGCATCTCGCCATCTCCGTCAACGTCGCGCGGCTGGGAACTCACGCGGGCACCGCACGCGGTCAGCATGGCCCACATGGCGGCGGCGCCTCCACGGCCGCGCCGGCGCGTCCCTCCCGCGTCGGCCGCGTTCAGCTCGCTCGATTCGGTTTGCTCTTTTTTTTTGAAAAAGAAATTTTTTGACTCGGTTTGCTGTACGTTTTCTAGCCAGCAGCGGTGGTCGTGCGCGACTGACGGCACTGACCACCGGGATCGGGTCGGGTTGGTGGTTCAGTGGTATTCTAAATTAATTTCCTCCGTGATTAAACTAAGCCGGGACAAGCGTGTGTGCACGTCTTGGTTGGCCCGGAGGCTGCCCTTTTGCAACTCGGACCCCGTGGATCGATGGTTTTGCGTATCCATCCACTCCCTTGTGAACTTTTTTTTTGCGACTTTGCGATTGTCCAGCGTCACGCCAGCGTGCGATGGCAGCTGTGGTTAGATTGCATGGTAGATCTTGACGTTGTCTTTGCTAGGCATAGTCAGTTGCTTTGGTAAGTGGTACAATGGCGAGAATAGGGGTAAGCAACACATAGAGGCAGTAGCAACTAGCTAGCTTCTCGAGGGCTAAAGTGGGTAATACCCCGCTTTCGGGATAGTTTCTTAAGCAAGTGCCGAGTTTTATCACTTAAGCGCGAAGTAAAAACCAGCTAGCCCCATCTATAAACAAAATCCTACCTAGCCCCTTCTTTCAGAGTTTACAAGGGAATTGGCTAGATTTGGCACTTCGTATTTTTCTCCATACCACTGCATGAAAGCAAAATTAAGATATACATGAAAATATTTGCTTTTGGTAGTACGACATTGTGAGAAGTAGGACGATTCTTCTCTTTTTCTTGTTTTATGAACTTGTAGCTCTACGTAAGAAGTTGCGAAGATGGCTATCATTGCTCTAAAAAAAAGATGACTATCATTTAGAAGAAGAGCATTGAATTGTAGCATTTTCCCCGTGTAGCCTACCAAGATTGCACTAACCTTGAATACGTGACAAATTGAGTATCATCCATATTAAATGGACTTGAAAGCAATTTCTAATCTTCCGAAGGACCTTCTACCAAAACCAAAGAAAGCTAAACAAAAACCAGAAACATTCCAATTCCAGAAGAATAGTACCACCTGCAAAACAAAGCCACAAACCACCATTAAACTAGTCCAACAGTTGTGATTAGCTGGGAGCCTTTCCCTAACCCCTAAAAATTAACCAATAAATTAGTAAACTAATCCCCTCCCTAATCACAATCCCATACATATATACAGACACCCATCACCACCACCACACCCATCATCGCAGCCTCACAGACCAAAACAAAACGTCTCCGCGACCGAGCCTTGCCGACCTGCGCCCGCTAACCCTCTAAGCCCGCGCTCCAAGACCCGCTTCGCCTTCTCTCGCCGGCGGAAAACCCCACACCGCGATCTCGCAGGCGAAGATGCCGGCGACGGACTACCAGGGCTCGTCGTCGTCGCACTCCCCGTTCACGTCCTTCGGCCGCTCGTTACTGTCTCTCCGCCGGGACAGCCCGGCCGCCGCTTCGTCCCCGGTCGTGATGAGGTCCGGCGAGGAGGAGGCCGGCCTCGAGGCGTTCCAGCGGCACGTGGCCGTGAGCCTCGCGGAGCTGAGGGACGGGGAGGGGTTCCTCTCCATGGCGTGGATCCGGCGGCTCCTCGAGGTGTTCGTCCTGTGCCAGGAGGAGTTCTCGGCGGTGGTGACTCAGGCGCGGCGCCGCGGCGGGGGCGGCGCGCTGCCGGTGGTCGCGGAGAGGATGGTGGAGGAGTTCCACGAGCGCGCGGTGAAGGCGCTCGACGTGTGCAACGCCGCCCGCGACGGCATCGACCAGGTGCGGCGGTGGGGGCGCCTCGCCGGCATCGCGGCGTCCGTGCTGCTCGCGCCCGGGGAGATCCACGAGGGCCAGCTCCGCCGCGCGCGGAAGGCGCTGTCTGACCTCTCGGTCCTCCTCGTCGAAGACGCCGCCGCCGCCGGGGGCGGCGGCGGTGTCGCCTCCTTCCTCACCTCCCACCGCAACCGCTCCTTCGGCCGCGCGCGCGCGTCCCCCTCCCGCGCCTCCTCCTCCTCGTCTTCCTCCTCCCACTTCCGCTCGCTCTCGTGGAGCGTGTCCCGCACGTGGTCGGCGGCGCACCAGCTGCAGGCCATTGGGTCCGGCCTGGCCGCGCCGCGCGCGCACGAGGCGGGCCTCGCCACGCCGGCGTACGCGATGGGCTGCGTGCTCCACCTCGCCGCGTGGGCGCTCGTCGCGGCCGTCCCGTGCCCGGACCGCGGCGCCGCGCTCCAGGCGCACCACCTCCCCGCCGCGCCGCCGCGCGCGGCATTCCCGTGGGCGCCGCCGCTCCTCGCGCTCCAGGACCGCCTCACCGAGGAGGGGAAGCGCAAGGACAGGCGCAATTCTTGCGGCCTCCTCAAGGAAATCCATGTTCTCGAGAAGTGCGCGCAGAGGCTCGCCGAGGCAATTGACGCGGCGCCCATCCCTCTCGCCGGGGAGAGGGAGGCCACGGTACGGGAGGCCGCGGCCGAGCTCGCCGCCGTGTGCGCCGCCATGATGGACGGGCTCGAGCTGCTGGAACGGCAGGTCCGGGAGGTCTTCCACCGCATTGTGCGCAGCCGCATGGAGGGCCTCGACTCGCCGATGCTCAACACCGATTGAACCATCAAGAATTCACATTTGATCACACAATGTGGCAGTGATAGGTAGCTCTCCTGCTCTTGGTTTTTGCTCACTTGTGATCGGGTAGTTGCAAGTATAAAAATGTGTATCCTTCTGTAAAGGAAGGGGAAAGGAAAGGAACTATCTTTGTGGAAAGATGATTCCTTCTTCTCATGTTTTGATGCTGCATTGGGTGTATATCATCGAAATTTTGTTACTCGTCTACGTGTGTGCGGCTAATTCTTGAGTTACTTGCGTTCGGAAATCGGCAGATCAATGAAGTCACTTTGGAAATGTGACCTTTGATTCTAGAATGTGAAAAAAAAAGAGAAAAGGGAAAAAGAAATACTGCAGTAATTTAACTTTGTGGTATCCTTGAGTTTCATGTTCAATCTTTCATGTTGTGTTATTTGGAACAATTTCATTCTGGAGGTTAGCTTAGGCATTGTTCATGGTACTATTTCTGCAGAGATGCTCAAATGCTGTTGCAATTTTTTTTTGTCATTTGCGGTAATGCAGATTTTTCAGTTTTGTATATGTGGTTTCTTTGTTCAATTAAGTTGGCAACAGCCTGCAAATTTTCGATAGCTGATTGCTTATGTGCATGATGAACTGATTGGTCTGTATGCTATTGAAGGCTGTGCTTATCAGGAGCAAAAATAATATATGAAGAATAAGATTCCCACCATGTATAGCGTATAGCTTTCACAATGAATAAATTAGTCTGTATAGATTAACAGATTATAGAACACAATCACTTCAATTAAATTTGAGTACCAAGAAGGCAAGAACAATGAAATTACATATGATCAAGAGTCAAGACTCAATGAATGTGTTCTTTCCTTGTACTACATAAGCTCCTACTGTCAGACTTCCACCATGATCAGGCCAAAAGTAAAGTGGTGGTACAATTAGAAAGTTACTTAATTCGGTTTTCCTTTCACTGTACTGTTGAAAAGCTAGTCGCAGCATGTTATCTCGATGTCATATGTTAACAACCTGATGCAGTACTAAGTGCATTTTGGTGGTAGTTCAGCTGTTCTGTTAGCTGAACCCCTGTACACACTGTGTCTACTTTGGTAGATATACCAACTCATATTATTTCAGCCTTTTGATCATTTTACGGTTCTACTTGTCATTGACACCAAAACACAGTCTATTGTACATGTCACAATTGAAATGCTTGCTAATCTTCTACACGGTTTTTTTTATGAACAATGGAAGAATCATCACCTTTCTACCTACAAAGTCACACTAGTTTAGAAAACTGTCCTCCGAGTAACTAACAGTTGTAGCAGCAGACAAGACACATTGTTCAGAAGAAGCACAAGGTGAATGATGAGAAGAAAAGATCTTCTGATTCCATTGTGGTGGTCTTACTTCTTCTTCTGCTGCTGCTTCGCAAAGTGAAAATGCAGTGTGGGTTTGTTGCCACCATGATTAGATGCATGCATGCAGCACTGTCCTGTGTCCCCCTGTAACCTCTAAAAGGTTTCTCTTCCAGTAACAGCAGTATTATGACTATGATCCTGGCCCTGCTTGCTGGTTTAGTTGATTCACCTGCCACATGTGCTAGCCGGCCAAGTGCCTCCTTTCCTTTCCATGAGCCCCTGTTCACAAGATGAACAGTTTTCTGTTTTGCCTGTGCATCATCATCATCATCATTCATCAGTGGTACAGGTAGCAGTACCAGGCCTTGTGCAGAAGCTGTGACGAATGATGTGTGGCTGCTGCTGTATGTGTGAGCTGTATCAATGGAGTCCCCTTTTGTGGACTGCGTTGCTGCATTTGGCCTGTTCCTTGTGGAGTTGTGGTGTGGTCACCATGGAATGGATTGCTTACCTTTTTTTCTCTCCAGCTGTTGCTGCTGCAGAGGAAGAAGAACCAATCGACCGACCGACCTCTGAACCTCGTGCAGTGCAGGTCGGCTGCTGCTGTTGCTGCCTGTGTGCCACTGGTCCCGTTCCCACATTGTTGGGTGTCACGGTCTCGTCATGCTTGCGTCAGTGTCGTCGGTGGGAAGTGGGACCCGCCTGTCAGCCATGTGCCTGTACTCCTGTAGCAGCATGCTGGTATTTTTTTTTCCCATTTCTCTCTCAAGGAAATACACCGGGCTGGGCTTGAGACTTGGGACCGGGCCCTTTGCCTACTAGGCCCGAGCCTGGAATGCGGCTGGAGCTTGCATGGGCCTAACGTGAAGGCCCATCTTCATCTTGCCCAGAACACTCCTATCCGTTTCCTCCTTGCTGGCTTGCTGCTCCTCCGACCAGTCCCCACGGTGGCCGCCACCGCCGCCGCCACCGCCTACGAGCGCCCGACCGATGAGCAGCTGCGCGCGTATGCCGAGGACATACCAGTCTACGGCGGGAAGGAAATAACGGGAATGTTTGCCGTGCACGTCCCTTCTCGGACGACCCCACCTCCCAAACGACCTTTCGATAGCCGGGTGCAAAGACTTTTTCTTTTTGAGCAAGAGGCTATTGACCTCCGATTTCTATTATTAGAAACCGGAGAGATTACAAAGTCTTACAAAAGAAAATAAAATGAAATAGCATAGAAGTTCACTTGATAGCACCACGACTACCAGAGTTAAGCAACCGATCTATATTTATAACTATAAAAAGTACGAGTTTGACGGAATCCAAACAATTTTAGCTATCCGTAGATCCAATATTTCATGAATTAAGCTGTATCTTTACAAATTACTCCCTCCATATCACAAAAACATAACGTTTTAGACATTAACACGATCTTCAAAATGTAACTTTGACCACTAATTTCTATAATACTATATGTATGAAACCTAACAAAATTATAATATTACGAAACTACCTTTCGAGATAAATCTATACATATGATTTTCAAATAACTAATCTAAATATTTAAAACGATATTAGTAATAAATTTTAAAAATTTAACTGAAGCTATGTCTAAAATGTCACGTTTTTATGATATAGAGAGAGTATGACTTAATTACACATTTGATCCTCAATTGACACTGTAATAATTACCCTTTAAAACTTCCCCTCTTTCTAAATCATATCCCACATGCTTCCCTCTATTCCCCATGGCCACACAGAAATAATGTGATAAACTTTCATGGCATGTGCTCACTTGCTAGTGTTCACGAGAAGCAGCGCTACAATTGAGAAACTGGGAAAGTAAAATAGAGTATAGAGTCCATATCTATATCTTATCTATATATAAGAAAGCTCCTGGAATTGGAACTTCCTGATTGGCTCGGATGAACAGTGACAAATAGTAATGGTGAAGCACTGTTCACCCAGCCCGCCATAAAAAAGTAATGGGTCAAATACTGTTTTGTACACCTGATCCGTGATGAACAAGTCTGACCGCTACTGTTCATTTTACTGGATCAGGTATTGTTCACGCCGCTCCTGCCATGAACAGTAGGGACAGCGGTGAACAGTAAAACCCTACACTGTTCGTGATGTGATTTATTCAAAAACAAAATGCAAAATTTCAAAAACCTTCCAAATAAAATCCAAAAAATTACGAGAAAATTCACATAGGCCAAATAAAATATAAAAAATCCATTAAAAATGTTTCTACTGAGAAAAGCCAAACTAATAATTTATAGAAATAACATATGTCCTCCTTTTACTGAAAATTAATTCAAACGTGTCCACAAAGATATCCAAATAAAATAAAAAAATTATGAGAAAATTTATAAAGGCCAAATAAAATATAAAGAATCTATTAAAAATTACTGCACTGAAAAAAATAAAAATTTATGAAATTAACATATCTCCTTCCTTTAACCAAATTAATACAAAAAACAAACAAAAAAATATTTACTAAAAATATACGAAATCCATTAAAAATTACTCCACTAAAAAAAGTAATAATTTATGAAATTAACATACTTTGCTTCCTAAAAAAACTTAAAAAAAGCATGCTACATTAGGCTACATTGCGTAAAAAAATAAATATATATTACGCAATGATTCTACAATATTAATTAATAACATGCTTCCTATACATATAAATTGAGCATGTCTTTATATACGGGTCATTTAAAATTAACGAAATAAGTTATCTACTGTAAACATATAGATCGATTTATAGCTCAAAAATTTTAGGTTATTCAATAATTAAAAGTATATGAATTAACCGCTCTAGAAAGGGAGCTATAGGTTGCGTCATAACTAGCGTCGCGCTTTCGGGCGAGCTTTAGCTAGTGACATGAGAGATGTGCATCCCCCTATCAGTCTCCAATTCTGGAATATCTTTTATGGCGTTTCCTGGACTTGTGAAGGCATATTAAAAGAAATAGCTAACAAGTAGTCGAGTTTATTTAAATTTTCAACCATATAATTTTTTGAGATGAGGCGCGTGGAGGTCCATTCGATGGATATCCAATGGATGAGAATTTGAGTACTGTGTAGAGAAAAAAATACCTTTTTCTTTCCGCTTGTAAACTTTAGATTTCAACGAAAGATAGTCCACCAAAATAGACTTGGTCGCTCGCCGTGCTCGGTGAAGATACGATACACTCCACGTGCTCGCCGTTGAGTTCAGGGCAAAACTCGAGTTCGCACTGGACGACGATGCCCTCACGCTCTTGGCTGGAACCACCAGCTAGCATAGCCGAAGTTCGCCTGTACCACGACCGGCGAGCCCAGCGGCACCGCGACGACAGACCGGTACGTCCAGCGGAACGGACCAGTCGTCGGAAGCATCGACGTCCACTCCCTCCTCCGGGCCACGGCTGAAGAGCACGCTCGCGACGTCGAAGTCCAGGCTACGGGCGGTGACCCCTAATCTAGTTGCTGTCGTTATTGTTACGGAAATTGGCTCTTGACTATTGATGCCACACCAACCTCACATGCGGAAGCGTAGATCTATATCGAAGACATTGTAGAAACGGTGACAAGAGTGATGTTTTTTTAATGTGGTTCAGCTGTGTGGCATATATCCACGGGGCATGACTACAGATGCACCTCCCCATCATAACTCTCCACTTCGGGATCATGGCCCCTGCCTCTTTGTTATATGCCGTTGGTTACACATGATGCCTCTATTTATGGGAGGTCCGGATTGCAAGATTCTGACACAAACTCTACCCTATGCTTATTATAACTCCAAGTCCTAACTCGTAACCTGACTCGTACATATATTCGACACAATTATAATAGTTATAGATTTAGATCACGCCGATTCTAGCTCGCATTTCTTGAAATTTAATGCACTTGAGTGGTTTCGTCAGGAAGTCTGCGATGTGGTTGTCGGTGCTAGTGTACTCGACGACAATCTTGCCGTCCTCGATGCAATCTCGGATAAAGTGGTATCGAGTCTCAATGTGCTTACTCAATGTGCACAGCTGAATTGCGGACTAGTTGACCATGAGAATGGTGGCGATGTCGGGATCCTTGCTGAGCAGGTCGCCGAGCAGCGGGGCAAGCCACACGCATTGACAAGCAGCGGTCGTCACGGCGATCTACTCGGTCTCGCAGGATGAGAGCGCCATGACCTTTTGCTTTTGTGACTGCCATGTAATAGGGTTGTGGTCCAGGGAGAACAACACGCTAGTGGTACTTTTCCGGTCATCGATATCGTCGGCCATGTCGTAGTTGCTGTAATCGATCAACTTGCCGCTGCCGTCGTGGCCGGTGTAGCTGCAACCGAAATTACGCGTCCCGGCGATGTCCCATGGGCGCCGCTGCTCCTCGCACTCCAGGACTGCCTCACTGAGGAGGGGAAGCGCAAGGACAAGCACAATTCTTGCAGCCTCCTCAAGGAAATCCACGCGCTCGAGAAGTGCACGGAGAGGCTTGCCGAGGCAATCGACGCGGCGCCCATCCCTCTCGCCAGGGAGAGGGAGGCCACGGTGTGGGAGGCGGCGGCCAAGCTCGCCGCTGTGTGTGCCGTCATGAAGGACAGGCTCGAGCCACTGGAACGGCAGGTCCAGGAGGTCTTCCACCGCATTGTGCACAGCCACATGGAGGGCCTCGACTCGCCGATGCTCAACGCCGATTGAACCATCAAGAATTCACATTTGATCGCACAATGTGGCGGTGATAGGTAGCTCTCCTGTTCTTTATTTTTGCTTACATGTGATCGGGTAGTAGTAAGTATAAAAATGTTCATCGTTCTGTAAAGGAAGGGGAAAGGAAAGGAACTATCTTTGTGCAAAGATGATTCCTTCTTCTCATGTTTTGATGCTGTATTGGGTGTATAACATCGATTTTTTGTTAGTCATCTATGTGTGTGTGGCTAATTCTTGAGTTACTTGTGTTCTGCAGATCTGTGAGATTGCTTTGGAAATGTGACCTTTGATTGTAGAATGTTTACAAAAAAGAGAGAAAGAAGGGAAAGAAAAATACTGCAGTAATTCAACTTTTGTGTTATTCCTGACTCTAATGCCCAATCTTTCATGTTTGTGTTATCTGGAACAATTTCATTCTGAACATTAGCGTAAGGCATTGTTCTTGGTACTATTTGTGCAGAGAAATGCTCGATTGCGGCAATGTTATTGCAAAAAAAATAAAAAAAATCATATGTGGTAATCCAGATTTCCAATTTTCTATATGTGGTTTGTATGTTCAATTTGGCAACAACCTTTTAATTTTAGATATGCATGATGAACTGATTGGTTTGTGTGCTATCGAAGGCTTTTCCTATCAGGAGCAAGACTGAAAGGATCTAGGCTATTGATTAGAGGTGGGTGAATAGACGATTAACAAAATCTTAAACAAGATCACAGCCTAAGCATGCTAGATTTAAAAGATAACAGAAAATATGCTAGGCAAGAAGGAAAAGGAAGCAAACACAAGGAGATGCAAGGATGTTTGTTTTCGAAATTCGAGCCTTTGGCGAGGCTGTACGTCTCAGTACGTCTCCGTTGAGGAAGCTTGATCCCACGGTCTAAGCCGGCACCCAAACGTGCTCTTCCCTCAAAGGAATTGCCAACACGAAGCACCCTTCACTCCTTGTAGCTCTTCACCTTGCGGTAGGCGAGCTCCAAACCCACATAAACTGTTAGGGCACTTCACAACTCTTTTTGAAGACTCTCAAAGGCTCTATCCATCTAGGAGGCGCCAACATCTAAGAATAATAGGCAGAACTTTGATCAACTTGAGTCTTTCCTTGTTTGATGCTCAACTATGGATCCGATCTCACTCCCTCTCAAGATTCTCCTCACAAAGATCAACTTGGGGACAGAGGAGATGTGTCTCAGCACTTAGAGGGTAGGAGAAAATGATTGCAAGGGTTTTTCAAGCCTTTTGAGCTGAGGGGTGTCGTGGGGTATATATAGACAGCCCTGCAAAATCTAGCCGTTAAGCAAAAAGCAGCAAAAGTCAGAGGCTCCGGAAAAAATCTCGGAGACTCTGAGATTTCAAACCAACGGCTAGAACTAGGAAGACTTGCGTGTCCAGGAGTGGATCTCGGAGACTCCGACTCAAACTCGGAGACTCCGGCTTTTAGAGACTTGGAGGACACGAAGAACTTCTGCGTGTCCAGCAACGGATCTCGAAGACTCCGGCATTTCAAAGCAGGTGGACAGAGACGCAAGTTGGTGGCTCGACTTGGAGACCGCTTGCTCCGAGAAGGAAGGGATGCCTTGTCGCGCGAGGTCAGAATCGCTTCTTGGAGACTCGGACTTACCATCTCGGATACTCTGACTTTTTAAAGATGCTCAAAGAGCGAGGACAGAACACCAACTTGGAGATGCTGGCCCAGAACTCGGACACTCTAAGATTTCAAAAGGCTACGCTCAAAGGAACTAAGAGACTCCGAAACTCTTTTGGAGACTCTGATTTGGGAACGGAGTGATTTCAAACGAGGTCAGAGCGCAATCTTGGACACTCTGGGAAAATCTCGGAGGCTCCGACTTCCAAGAAGCCGGTGAAGAAGGGAAACTCGGAGGCACCGATTTCCCTAAGTCCACTCACTCAAGAGATCTCAGAGACTCTGACTCAGAACTCGGAGACTCCGACTCAGAACTCGGAAATTCTGACTTTCGCAGACAGAGTGAGGACAGAAGGTTTTCAAAGGGTTTTTAAGGATGAAATTTTGAAACCTAGCTGCGCACTTCTGCAAAGTATACTCTGTGCCAACCTAAGTTTAGCCCCTTTTAATAATACGGCTTTTCGGCGAATCAAAGTGATTCATCGAACCACAAAAAGAGCTAGAATATACCCTTAGTCTTCTCTTCTTGAAGCCGTCTTTCTTTAGAACTTTTTAGAGGTCAACTTTGTTGGGTACACCATTGCTTTTGGGACTTATATGATCTAATCATACTTGATATACGTATTAGTCTCTTAATCATTTATCATTAATCATCAAAACCCACTAGAAGGTCTAGATGCACTTTCAAAGACGAATATCTGCAGATTCTGTATAGCTTTCATAATGAATAAACCGATTGATCTGTATAGATTAACAGATAATTGAACACAAGCACTTCAACTAAATCTGAATACCAAGAAGGCAAGAACAATGAAATGACTAAGAATAAAGACTTAATGCATGTGCTTTTTTCTTGTACTACTACATAAGCTTCTACTGTCAGATTTCCACAAAGGTCAGGCCAAAAGTAAAGTGGTGCTACAGTTACAACTTTATTCGGCTTGCTTTTTACCAAACCGATGAAAAGCTAGTCGCAGCATGTTATCTTGAGGTCATATGTTAATTAACAACCTGATGCAGTTAGCTGAACCCCTGTACACTGTGTCTACTTTGCTAGATGTACCTACCCATACTATTTCAGCCTTTTTGATCATTTTAAGGTTCTACCTGTCACTGACACCATACACAGTCTTCTGAACATCCCTTCTTGTTTTAGCCCTTAGTTATATTAGTACATATCACAACTGAAATCCTTGCTAATCTCCATGGTTTTGTTCAAGAATCATCACCTTTCTACCTACAATGTTCTACTAGATTCAGGAAACTTTCCTGTGTGTGAGCTGTATCAATGGAGCACCCTTTTTGGACTGCATTGTTACATTTGGCTTTTTCCTTGTGGAGCTGTGGTGTGGTCACCATGGAATGGATTGGTTAACTTTTTCTACTAGTACATTGGTATGTGCAAAGCACGTATGAACATTAAAGCGTTACTCGCTCCATTTCATTTACAGGGCGTATAGTACCCACCAACATTTTTTGTTTTACAGGGTGTGTACATGAATCATGGCTGCAATTAAAACAGATTTTCATGTTTTACCCCTGTTGCTTTTACTCCACCGTGTACACATGCATAAAGTGGCTCAATTCTCATCGCACAGCACTCCTCTCTCTCACTCCCTCCCTCTATCTGCAGCAATAATGTCCTTTAGGAAATGTGCGATGGAACAAAGTTGGGAGCCATCTCTGCATGCTTAGCACTTTATATAAGATGGTTGCCCGATATGGGCCGGAACATGGGCATAGCGCAGTTGGTTGGTGCATTCTGTGCGGCACAGGAGGTCCCGGGGTGGATGCAGTTTTTATCCCGGTTTTGTTCATGCAACGTGGCGCAATCCTGTGCACCCTAGCCAGCCAGCCGGGGCAGCCCGGGCAAGACGTGGCTCCGGCGGCCTCGTCGATCTTTTGCCCGAGCTGCCG
The DNA here is from genome assembly GCA_019208055.1 of Stipa capillata. Taxonomy (NCBI): domain Eukaryota; kingdom Viridiplantae; phylum Streptophyta; class Magnoliopsida; order Poales; family Poaceae; genus Stipa; species Stipa capillata. The sequence continues at coordinate 210,556 of JAGXJF010004366.1, forward strand.
CTGGAGGTTGCCGGAATCTGCTATTGGAGACCCCTAGCAGCTGATCTAGTTAGCGGTGCTCAGATTTGCCACATCTCAACCGTTAGATGCAGCAGACCCAATGGCTAATATTCAAACTTATTGAAAATATAAGATATAACATCATTTGCTTTAAAAAAACCTCTCAAAAAAATGCTATATTTATATTCAAATGATTTGTTCTTTATATTCATATGCACTAAATTTAATATATGGGGTATATTATATGTACGATGGGTTAGAATACAGCACGCAATCGCGCGAGCCTTTAGATAGTATAACACAAACCGACTATTTTTGAGTGTTTAACGACAAAACTAACATAATAGGGTCACTCATCAATGTTTACATGAACGGCCATGTAGACAATATGCCGAGGTGCCTGTCAGCCTCTCTTCACCTTCTTCTTCTTCCCTTCCCTTTCTCTTCTCTCTCTCTCCCGTCTATTGATATGCTCCTCTCCCTGCTAATGTTGGCCTTAGTTTATGTTGGGGCCGCAGGCTCGGTGTCGGTGGCGAGCGGTGGTGGTACTGTCAGGTTCTAACTAATACTGACAGTGAATAGCATCAATTTGGGAAGAAATTCTGGAACTATCGCATCATCTAAGGTCTGTATTAGAGGTAAAATGGGAATACGAGTTCAGTAGCACGCCACTGGCGGCTAGGGTTTTGACCCAATTACACCAAGATGATCTCCGATGGAGAAGGAAAAGGGCTTTATAGCCATTACAAAGAAGAAGAGCAGGTAAAAAGCAAGCGCGATAAGCTGGCTGTTGTCGGGACTTGAACAGCGACGCGTAGGAGCTGGGATGTCGTCGGATCCAGGATCATCGGCTGGTACTACGGTCCACTTCGCGAAACGGTAAGTGACGATGTGGGCCGTAGGATTAGCAATCACGTCGAGAACGACTCCAAAGCGCCGAACAGTAAAAGTGTTGATCTTCAGAGCCTGACAATTCCCCCTTCGTGAGACAGCACCTGTCCTCAAGGCTGGAAATCCGGGAAAACCTTCTGGATGAACGCCGAGTCTTCCCATGTAGCGGCTTCCACTGGAAGATTGACCCATTTGACAAGCCAGCGCACCACCGGAATGCTGAGGGAGCCCTGAGATCTGGGGACGAGTGTGCGCTCCAGAATAGCTTCAGGTGCCATGTGAATCATGCCTTCAGCATCAACCAGAGGTAAATGTGGTGAGGGAATAACTTGCGGACCAATGTGTTTCTTCAGCTGGCTCACATGAAAGGTGGGATGGAGCTGACACCCATCAGGAAGAAGTAATTTGTAGGAAGAGTTACCCACTTTAGCGAGGATTCTAAAAGGACCATAAAACTTCGAGTGTAATTTCACATGTCGATGTAAACTGAGGGAAGTGTGTCTGTAAGGCTGTAATTTGAGATATGCCATATCCCCGATTTCAAAAGATCTTTCTGTCCGCTTGCGATCAGCATAATACTTCATGCGCTGCTGTGCTTTGAGCAAATTGTCCTTGATAATTGCCATCGCTGCTTGTTTGTTGTGGAGCAGAGTTTCACTATCATCACAAATGGAGTCCGGTAAAGCAGACTCAGCGACCATAGGAGGTGGAAATCCATACAAAGCTTGGAAGGGAGTCATTTTGAGAGATGTGTGGAAGCTAGTGTTGTACCACCATTCAGCTAGCGTTAACCATCCCATCCATTTCTTGGGTTGCTGAAAACACATGCATCTCAAATAATTTTCCAAACACTGATTGACCCGTTCAGTTTGGCCATCACTCTGGGGATGGTAAGATGTACTGAAATGAAGTTTAATGCCCAAGGATTTAAATAGTTGTTGCCACAATTGACTAGTAAAAATGCGGTCCCTATCTGTGACAATTACAGTGGGCATGCCATGGAGGCGAAAAATGTTATCAGAAAAGGCCCTGGCCACTGCTTTGACTGTAATGGGGTGCTTGAGGGGAATAAAATGGGCATATTTGGTGAATCTATCGACAACCACCAAGATCATGTCCCTATTTTCAGAAGTGGGAAGTCCTTCGACAAAATCCATACTTATGTGTGTCCATGCGAAATCAGGTACAGGCAATGGTTGTAACAGACCTGGGTAAGGAGTATGTTCAGCCTTGTTCAACTGACATGTGGGGCATTCTTTCACAAACTTAAGTACATCCTTTTAAGGCCATGCCAATGAAAAACCAATTTAATTCTCTGGTAAGTGGCTCGCTCTCCTGAATGACCACCCAATTCAGAATTATGGAAAGTGCTAATGAGTTCAGTTCTGAGAACAGTGTTGCAGCCAACAACAATTTTATTGTGATACCTCAAAATGCCATTTTTGTAGGAATAAGGAGGGGCAGCATTAGGAATAGCACATTGGGAAATTAATTCCTTAATTTGCAGATCACCACTGTAACTATTGATGACTTCAGTTACCCACAGAGGAGTGGCAGAGCTAATGGTAAGTGCGCTCACACAATGTGTTACTCGAGAGAGGGCATCAGCAGCTCTATTTTCTCAGCCTCTCTTATATTCCACAGTGTAAGAATATCCCAGAAGTTTAACTAGTAACTTGTGTTGAATGCCTTCAGTCAATTTTTGTTCCTGAATATATTTCAGACTTTCTTGATCAGTTCGAATGATCAAAGGAGAGGCTGCCAGGTAGTGTTTCCACTTTTTCAAGGCTTCAATGATAGCTAATGCTTCTTTGTCATAAGTGGAATAAGCAGCAGCTTTAGGTCCAATTGTTTTACTGAAGAATGAGATGGGTTTACCCTCTTGCATAAGCACTGCTCCCAGACCAAATCCACTGGCATCAGCTTCCAACACAAATGGTTTCTGGAAATTGGGTAATGCTAACACAGGGGCAGTAGTTAATTTGTCCTTGAGCAGATTAAAAGCTAAGGTCTGATCTGGGCCCCATTGAAAACAGTCTTTCTTGAGCGAATTAAACAGGGGTTTGCAGATAAGGCCATACCCCTGGATGAACCTTCTATAATACCCTGTTAAGCCCAAAAAACTTCTCAATGCAGTGATGGTGGTGGGCTGTGGCCAGTGCTTAACCGCGTGTATTTTCACTGGATCTGTGGCCACTCCATGAGTAGAGATTATGTGGCCCAAATATTCTACTTTTGCTTGAGCAAAAGAACACTTGTTCAGTTTAGCAAATAACGTATTTGCTCGAAGTGTAGCAAACACAGCCGAGAGATGTTTCAAATGGTCAGACAAAGAGGAGCTGTATATCAGGATGTCATCAAAAAATACCACTGCAAATTTTCTCAGGTACGGTGCCAGGACAGAATTCATCAAGGACTGGAAAGTGGCCGGGGCATTGGTGAGCCCAAATGGCATGACGACATATTCATAGTGCCCCATGTGTGTCGAAAATGCAGTCTTAGGAATATCTGCTGGTTTCATTCGGATTTGATGATAGCCACTCCTGAGGTCTATTTTGGAAAAGATTTGGGCGCCGTGGAGTTCATCCAGCAGATCTTCAATGACAGGAATTGGGTATTTGTTCTTAACTGTCTGAGAGTTCAATTTTCTGTAATCATTACATAATCTCCATGTTCCATCTTTCTTCTTAACGAGGAGAGCAGGAGAGGAGTAAGGGCTGCAGCTGGGTTGGATGACACCACTACACAACAGATCGTGGATAATCTGTTCTAAGATGTCCTTTTGATGATGTGGCATCCTGTAGGACCTCTGATTAATGATCTTGGCATCGTCAGTGAGAGGAATAGCATGGTCACAAAACCTGGGAGGTGGCAGGGTTGTTGGTTCTTGAAAGAAATCACTATACTGCTGTAGAATGTCGTGTAATTCAGGTGGAATGTGAGCAGAACTAGTTGGTTCAGCAGAAATAGCAGCAATGCACAGAAATAGGCCACAGACTGCCTGCTCCAGTAATTTGGCGGCCGGTTCAGTGGTAGGGATTTGTGAAACAAGAGGTAGTGTGTCATCAACAATAGTGACCAATTGTCCAGTAAGATTTGTAATTTGCATAACCATAGTAATGTAATTCAGTTACACAGGGCTGTACTTTTTCAACCAATCAGCACCTAAGATAATGTCATATCCTTTGAGTGGTAGAACTCTAAAGGTATCACAGAAAGTTTCCCCTTGGATATGGTACTGGCAATTGAAACAAGTGAACTCACTCCATAATACTCCTCCACTAGCCACCAGCACTTTAAGCTGTGCTGTGGGTGTAGGTGAACAAGGTAAAGAATTAGCAATTTCAGGGGAAATGAAAGTGGAAGTACTACCGCTGTCTATAAGAGCAGTAGCCATTAAGTGGCCCAACTGAACATTGACTGTAAATGTATTCTTAGCAGCCCCAATGCCCAAGGCTGCATGCATGGAGACCTGTAACGCTGGTTTGTCCTCACTGGTTGCTGCCGAGTCCAGTTCACCCTCTTCATAGTCAGTGACATAAATGACTTCATTGTTGTCAGTCTCCTGCACCTGCAAAGCTTGTATTTGTGCCCGCTGACTCATTTTACAAAGCTTGTATTTGTGCCCGCTGACTCATTTTACATACTTGTCGGTGCCCAGGTGTCCAAGGCTCACGGCACTTGTAACACACCTGGTTGACCTTGGCTTGTTGAATAATAGCTGCTTTAGTTTGAGAGGGAGCTGGTGGTTTCGGTTGATCAAAAGAAACTTGTCTCCTTACTTGGGGATAGTAGTGTTTTGGAGGTGGGGAGGGGCAAGCAGTTTCCATTCGTCGGGCATACCAAATAGCTTGTTGCATATCCACAGGCTTAAGGCACTCCAGATGGCTCTGTATATAAGGGTGTAAGCCGGAGATGAAACTCTGCATATAATAATTTTCTGGAATGGCCAGATGGTCTCTGCGCAACAAGTTCATGTTCTGCTCAAATTGTTCGACATACACAGCAACAGTTGAGGATTGAGTGAGAAGATGAAATGCTTTGACATTGTCACAGACAGAAGTAACTGAAAACCTATCGGTGAGATGTCGGCAGAATCTGTGCCATGGCAGGTTATAAGCAGTAAAACCCGTGCCACGCCACCATTTAGCAGCCGGACCAATGAAGTAAGAAATTGCCAATTCGGTCCTTTGCTCAAGAGGTGTCCGTGCAGACTCAAAGTATTGCTCCAAGTTTTGTATCCAGCCATCAGGGTCTTCACCATTGAATTCAGCAATATGCAATTTAGCAGGCTTGACCGTCAGAACAGCTCTGCGGAAATCAGCAGGTGGCTGTGGTCTCGGTCTGCGGCCACCTTTCGGGCACTCATTTTCCACAACATACTCGACGAGCGGAGGTGGTTGGTGCAATTGGTGGTGGTGTTGGTGGTGCTGCACTGGCTGATCCCTGGTCCCCTGTAAATCGTTCTTCGGTGTCCCATAGTGAGGATGCCGGTATGGCATTTTAGGGGTGCCATCGAGGTTGAGTTCACGCCCAGTGTGGTCCTGTAGTCGAGCTGTGCCCCCCACAGGAGCAGATTGCTTGTCAGCCACAGAGCCCATAGGACCCAACTGTTTGGGGCGCCCCAATAGTGGTAGGACCGGAGGAACCGCAGGAGGTGTTTTGTTATGAACACTATCCTGTGCAGACTCAGGTGCAGGCTCCTCATCTTCCTCCTCTTCAGGATTAGACAAGAGTCGTTTGAAATTGGCTTGGATCTTTGCGAAGTTTGTTTGAATATTGAGGAAATTTTTGTTAACTACAGCAGTGAATTCCTGGAACTCTTTTCTATCTTGTTCCCTGTCCTGTTGTAGTGCTTTGATGTTTAATTGCAGAGATTGTAGTTCCAAATCAACCGTATCTCCAGACGCAAGTACTTTGGTCATGTTGCAATACTGGAAAAGCCCAACGTGAGTGCGAGAGAGTGCAAGAACACGCAGGGAGGGAGGGAGGGAAGTATTACCTCACGGTTGTACCTTCCCAGGTCTACCATCGCCGATCGCCGCCACCAACTTGTCCGCCGCCGATGCTACACGACCTAGAGCGCGGCACCGAAATTTTACAACTGGGAAAAAATTTTACCCAGCAACCGAGCTTTGCCTCCAGATTGTAGCCGAGCACTGCCTCTCAACACCAAGCCGCCACCGATCGTACCCAACACCGCCGCCTGAATCTGTGAGGAAAGAAGGGGGATTTTACGAGAGAACCCAACCCCAGCTCCACGTAGATTCGAACGCCGCCAAGGATCAGCAAGCTCTGATACCAATTGTCAGGTTCTAACTAATACTGACAGTGAATAGCATCAATTTGGGAAGAAATTCTGGAACTATCGCATCATCTAAGGTCTGTATTAGAGGTAAAATGGGAATACGAGTTTAGTAGCACGCCACTGGTGGCTAGGGTTTTGACCCAATTACACCAAGATGATCTCCGATGGAGAAGGAAAAGGGCTTTATAGCCATTACAAAGAAGAAGAGCAGGTAAAAAGCAAGCGCGATAAGCTGGCTGTTGTCCGGACTTGAACAGCGACGCGTAGGAGCTGGGATGTCGTCGGATCCAGGATCATCGGCTGGTACTACGGTCCACTTCACGAAACGGTAAGTGACGATGTGGGCCGTAGGATCAGCAATCACGTCGAGAACGACTCCAAAGCGCCGAACAGTAAAAGTGTTGATCTTCAGAGCCTGACAGGTACCAGCGAGCCATACGTCCCCACGGCCCTCCAGCTGCGAGCCACGGCCTACCCATTTAGTACCGGTGACGGCACAAGCCGAGCGTGGAGCACCGACAGCGTGGCGGACAAAACCGGTGAGCTGTACCCGGTGGTACGCTGCAGCCGCGAAGATCGATGGCGCCGCGACGCGCGGCAGGCGTCAAGAACGTCGACGACGACGATGTCCTCCGTGGCCATTGAGATTTGTTTATTTGGCCCTCTCGTGGAACTGTGTGGTGTCGTCGGGGGCATCTGCTCGCTGCTGATCTGGACATGTACATTTACAGGCTGCAAAATCCATTTTTCCGTTAGGATTGAAACCAGATGCCAATTAGTGTTCGTTCTGTACACTTGTTGCAGAAAACTTGAATGTAAATTTAATTCTGCATTTCCACCCTCTATAACACGGATACTTCACTCAGCTCACGTATCGGACACGGATACGATACCGACACGGCGCCTATACGCGTGTGCAGAATTTTAATTGTAAGCCCGGCCCAAATGCCCAAGAGCACATGTGCAGAAGGGAAAGTGATGACTTGCTCAACTAAAAAGAGCAAAAGAAGGATATACATGAATCACAAATATATACAAGCATACAACTTTCACCATCGTCATATATTTCCTGCTCAAACTATGATATATGTAGTATTTATTTTGTTTAAAAAAAACACCTAGTAGTATCCTCGTATCGATGTTTTTAAAATTTGCCGAATCCCCGTAGCCGTATCGGCCCGATATGTATCGACGTATCCGTATTGGTGCTGCGTAGTTTCCACTCTGCTCCCTTTCTCCATCTGCCCTGCCTTTCCTGATTTGATCGATTTCAGGTGCTAGATATACAAGCATATGAGGAGCGGCTGAGGAGCCGATGCCACCACCAAGGAGCTATCGGCGCTTCTGCGGCAGGAGAGAGAGAAGAAGCAGAGGGGTGAGGACGACCATCTCGCCAAGGACTTGGCTGCCCCGTCTCGTGCACGTCTTCGCCGCCGAGGTTGAGGTACACAAGCGCCCTGGCGGCCATCGGCATGGCTTAAGAGCGTGCACATTTGGAGCATGGACGGCCAGGATGGGGGGTTTACAACGCCATAACCTTCACCATTGTCGACGACAAAGGCTTTAGAGGAGAAAAAGAAGGAAGAGGAAGGGAAAAAAAGGTAAAAAAAGAAGAAAAGAAAAAGGAAAAAGAAAAAAAAGAAAAAGAGAAGAAAGAGAAGAAAGAAGAGAAAAAGAAAAACATAAAAAAGAAAGAAGAGGAAAGGAAAAAAGAAGAAAGAGAAGAAAGAAAAAAAAGAAAAGAAAAAAGAAAAAAGAAAAAAGAAAAAAAGAAAAAAGAAAAAAGAAAAAGAAAGAAGAGAAAAGAAAAAAGAAAAAGAGAAGAAAGAAGGAAGAGAAAGAAAGACGACAAAGGCTTTAGAGAAAAAAAGAAGGAAGAGGAAGGGAAAAGGAAAAAGAAGGTAAGAAAAAAAGAAGAAAGGAAAAAAGGAAAAAGAAAAAAGAAAAAAGAAGAAAGAGAAGAAAGAAGAAAGAGAAAAAAATAGAAAAACAAAAAAAGAAAGAAGAGAAAAGGAAAAAAGAAGAAAGAGAAGAAAGAAAAAAACAGAAGAAAGAAGGAAAAAAAATGAAAAAATGAAAAGGAAAAAAGAAAAAAGAAAAAAGGAAAAAGAGAAGAAAGAGAAGAAAGAAGAGACAAAGAAGAAAAAAAAGAGAAAAGAAAAATAAAATAAAAAAGAAAAGAAAAGAAGATAAAAGAAAAAAAGGAAGAAAACACTATTATAGATCACGTCATCACTGACGGGTCAAACCCGCATCACAGACGGGTTTTTGACCTGTCAGCGATGAGTGGTCAGTGATGACTCAAGTTATCAGTGACGGGTAAATGACTCGAGTCATTACTGACGGTAGAGTGTTTGACCCGTCACTGATGACTTTTCAGGACAAAAAAAACTCTACTCGGCACTACCGGGTAGGGTTTTACTAAAATAGCTGTAACTTTTACATATGGTGTCCGTTTTGGCTCCACGACCACTCAAAATGAAGCTATCGACGAGACACATCTGAAAAGTGTACTGGTCAAAAGACCTGTACATTTTTTGACCTCAAAATTTGCCTTCTAAGATATATTTTCGTTGCTCCGAACGAAAAACTGTCTCTTCAGACCTTCCGTTGAACTTCTTCCTGGGCTCCAAATGTAATAATTTTTATGGATTCCAAACTGTGAGGGAGCAGAGTTGCTAGAAACAAATTCGAGGAAAATTTTAAAAATAAAAAATTTAGGCACCAGTAGGAATCCTTCAAATTCGAGCATAAAAATGCACAAATTTTGACTCGAGAAGACCTTTCTTACCTTGAATCCAAGCGAAACTCCCGTGTAGCCTCCCCCATGTTTCTATGGGGATGGTGCTGTGAAGGGGAGATGCTCCCTTACAGTAGATTTGGATGGGAAGGGTGATAGGAGGAGAAGATTGGAAGGGAGGAGAGGAGGGTGGAAGGAAGAAGAAGAAGGAGAAATTTTGTATCTGGATCTGAGTGGAGAGAGATGCACTGAGGTGAATTATATACCCCGTGGGGTTCTAAAATTTGGGTTTTAAAATTTCGAAGTTGGTGGGATTCTGAAATTTTAGGTTTTAAACACAACACGAACGGATCACTCACTTAGCCCGTCACAGATGACTCATCACTGACAGGCCTCTCTTTAACCCGTCACTGATGAGTGACACTCATCAGTAACGGGTGAGGAAGGCCCATCACTGATGACTTTTTGGGGGATGAACTCGACGACTGGTGAAGTCATCAGTGCGGGTAGAGTTACAACTCGTCAGTGATGACTGATATCACTGACGGGCTTGCCCTACCCGTCAGTGATGACGATCTCGGATGTGGGTTTTTGTAGTAGTGAAAAAAAAGAAAAAAAGGGGAAAAAAGGAGAGGGATAGGGAAGTAAGGCCAGCCTTGTTGACGCAACTTGGTCATTTATGTCGGTGCGAATGCAGGGGATTTGGGCAAGCATCAAGGTGTATAGGCAAGCCATCGGTCCGGCCTGCGCGCCAACCCCTCGGAATTGGTGCGTCGGCTCGCACGGGCTTCACTCGATCACCCAAACCGGCAAGGGGCTACTGCTGGGGGAAGGGTCCCCGCGCTACCCCAAACCGACGGGCTTCTCCTTGACAGCGTCAAGATCACCCTCCCCGCATCGACATGTTTCACCTGGCATCGACAGGCTCCGCTGGCGTCGCCGATGACGTCGAGCTCAACACTCCTTCACGACGTCGAGGCAAAATGCTCCTTTACGACGTCGAGGCAAACGCTCCGTCATGATGTCGAGGCAAAACGCTCCGTCATGATGTCGAGCCAACATTCCGTCACGACATCAAGCCCACCTCCCATCTCGACGTCAAGCCTCCACCTCATCACGACGTCGACCTCCCTCTCCATCTCAACGTCAAGGCCACCATGTCGTCGTAGCAGCGAGTACTAGAATACTAAAGTATTAGAATTTTCCCTGAGATTCCTTGTAAAAGACCAAAATTCCCCTCCTAGCGTGTTGTAACGCAAGGAGTAGAGTTGTAATCTCGCACCTCCATCCCCTTTCTTTATAAATAGGACCCTAGGGGTGAAGAGGAGGGGGGAGATTTCTGACATGTAAATCCGTAATCCCAAAATAAATACGAGATTTTCACTTCGCCCCACCACGAGAGTTTTTACTTTACCCTGGCGGAGCGTTACACGTTTCGCCTCGTCGGACGCCATTCGCACTCCTCCTCGACGAGATACTCGAACACAACACTTTCTCGTACGGGTGCCTAAAGTATACTGCCTAGTCCCGTAGCTATGACAGTTACGTTTAGAAGACCGTGCCATTGTCCAAAACGATAACTTTTAGAGAAATGGAGGGAGTACAAAGTACAAATTGATGATATTTGACCGGTCCTGCTATTTGGCAGTCCTCTAGCTTTCTAAATTATATGTGCCTATCTAGAACAAAGGAATTTCATAGGAAATTTCGTGCGAATCAATGGCAAGCAGAGTTGGCCGAATGGGTACATGCATTGACTAACTCACTCTATATCAGGTTTTCTTTCAATGACCATCGATCCTTGTAATGTGGCACGCAAGTTTCTTTCTATAAATACGAGGGCTTGGTTCATGGACCATGAAACAAGCAAGCAGCTAGCTAGCAAGCCTTCTCTGCAAAGACGCGCAACGCAAACATATCTCTCAGCTAGCTACCGAGCGCGCTCTCAATGGTAGGAGATCACTAGCTAGCTAACTAGCTAAGAGCTAGCTGTCGGCTTAACTAGCTATAGCAATTAGCTTTACTTCCGTGTACATTGATCGTATATATATGCATACCTAGGATGAATTAATTTGTCATGTAGATAAACTAACGTGGTATATATTTCGATGGATTAACTGCATGCATGTATATGTGCAGTCGACGAAGACGTCGACGGTGACGCAGACGACGACGCAGACGGCTACGATTGCCGTGAATATTGTTTCTCCGTCCGTCGTCGTGAAGATTTGTCCGTCCGACGACATCACCAACAAGACGATGACGCAGGCGGTGAAGGTTGGTCAGTTTGGTTCCGACTCGGCGGTGAAGGTTGGTCAGTTTGGTTCCGACTCAAAGGGTGATTACAAGGACATCACCGAAAAGACGAAGGAGCCGCCGGCATGGCTTAAGAGCGTGCACATTTGGAGCACGGGGGGGCTCATCAAAGCCATAACCTTCACCATTGTCGACGACAAAGGCTTTAGATACACATTAGGTCCATGGGGCTCTCCAGATGACCACGGCACGGTAAGCGGAGTAGTACTTATATAAAGCGTATTTTGATCGGTTAAGATAAGAATTTAATCAACAATTACTTCATTAATATATTGTTTATGTGACATACAAAATTATAATCATAAATAAGTATTTTTAAATACGAATTTAATGACATCAATTTTATGAATTACATATCAATGAAGTAATTTACATCTTAACCAATCAAAATATGCTATGTATATATCTAGACCGAGAGGAAGGTATTTGCATTGTAAGATGTATTTCAATCTCAGTCATCATTAATTCTCGATCAATGGACATCGGAACTAGCTATATATAGTACGTATATACTGTATATGGCTAGTGAGCTATATCTCGTTCGATATCTAATCATCAATTATTTCTTGTGATCATGCGTGCAGTTAATTGACTTGGAAAAAACAGGCGGGTATATGACCGAGCTCTCCGGCTACACCGACGGCGAAAACATCACCTCACTCACCATCGTCACCAATGAGAACAACAAGAAGGAAACGTATGGGCCGTTCGGCAAACCTAAACCAAAAGACAGCGGCGACACTAAATTCAGCATCCCTCTGGAGAAGGGCGCCATCGTCGCCTTCTTCGGCCGCTTCGACGGCAACAACCTTAAGGCCATCGGCGCCTACGTCGTTGGTCTCAAGCCTTGATCCATCCATCATCTATCTATCTATATATGATCTCGATCGATCGCTAGCTACTATATGTGTGCCCGTGCGCGGTTCAGTAAGATGGGGATCCCGGCCGTCGATCGGTCAGTACGCTAGCTGGAGTGGATGGATGGATCCTCCTCCATATGTACTGCTGTTGATCCCCTTACGTACTGTTTAATGTTATGTTATGTGTGTGCTGTTTGTTGCCATAGCTGGTGTCGACCTCGTCACTCGTGATCAGCTTGTAATAGTAATGAATAAAGGTCTCAGAAACTAAGTATTTTCCTGATATCGTATTGAAATCCCGCTTGCTTGCGATGTGTGCCTCTGTCTTATCTTATACTCATTCTACGTTTATCCTAGCTAGAAAAGAATCAAGAGAAATTCCCACGGTAGTTAACCACTTGAAAAGGAAAATAGAAACGATTTAATTAACCTGCTGATTAAGTGGACAAGTCAATGTGTGCATGACTCGGATTAAAATATCACGCAATCAAGATTAGACGCTCAATATCATCATGTGTAAATCACGGACACCATTGATTCCCTCATATCTGCTGAGATACCTGACATATTTACTGACCCATTAGGATATACACTGGTAGAAGAATTCATGATGCATGGCCCATGCGGAGATGCAAACAAAAAGTGCCCTTGCATGAAAAAAGATGTGTGTTCAAAACGCTACCCTAAAGCTTTCCAAAATGAGACTGCCCTTGATGATCAGGGGTTTCCACTATATAGGCGTCATAATGATGACCATTTTGTGTACAAAAATGGTGTTAAACTTGATAACAGATCAGTGGTGCCCTACAACATGTTCCTCCTGAAAAAATATCAAGCCCATATTAATGTTGAATGGTGCAACAAAGCTAGGGTCATTAAATATCTATTCAAATATGTCCATAAAGGGAAGGACAGATCACGTGTCCGATTTGAAACCGTACGTGGTGATGTTCCTGGTAGTGAAATGCAAGCAAAACAAGAAATCGATGAAATACAGGAGTACTTAGATTGCAGGCATTTGGTCCCTCATGAAGCTCTATGGCGCCTATTTGCATTCCCTTTGCATTGTAAAATGCCATCTGTAGAGTGACTAGATGTGCATTTACCAGGAATGAATTTTGTCACTTTCAAGTCAAACAGTAATCTCCACAATATTGTAGCTAATGCCAACCATTATGAGAAAACAATGCTTACAGAGTGGTTTATTGCAAACCAAAAATTTCCTCAGGCCCGTGCCTTAACATACTGTGAATTTCCAACACAATGGAGCTGGGAAAATGACAAAAAAAATTGGAAAGAAAGGACTTGCCGTGATAGAATAGCTCGTATATACTATGTTCATCCATCCGCCGGTGAACGGTTCTACATTAGAATGCTTCTTATGATTGTTAAAGGGGCTTGTAGTTTTGATGATTTACGCACATTCAATGGTGTTACCTACGAAACATTCAAAGAAGCATGCAAGGCGCGTGGCTTGTTAGGCGACGATAATGAATGGTACACTGCATTTGAAGAGGTTTCATTGTGGGCCACTTCATCTCAACTTAGGCATCTTTTTGTCACGATCATTTTGTTTTGTAGTGTGAATGATGAGCGTGCATTTTATGACAAGTTTTTCGTCATACATGTCAGATGATATCCAACATAGATTTCGTGCTTTAGTCAACGATCCTGCTTTTGTTGTGCCTGCTGCCCAGCTAGAAACTTTGCTAATAGATGCATTGAGTGAACTGTTTACACGCAATGGTTCATCGATCACTTACTTTAATTTACCACAGCAGTCCTCTAGAGGTGCCACCAATGCTCAGAATAGGTTTATTTCTGATGAAATGTCTTATGATTTAGGTGACCTTCTAGAGACCTCTATAGCTTTATGCTCCCAACTTAATGCAGATCAGAAAATAGCATATCAAGAAATTGTTGATTGTGTCATGAATGACCGTCTTCTTCCTTTCGGGCCATGGTGGCACAGGAAAAACCTTTCTGTGGAACGCAATAATATCATATCTACGATCGCAAAGAAAGGTAGTGCTTGCTGTTGCATCATCCGGTGTCGCATCATTATTGTTGTCTGGTGGTAGAACTGCACATTCACGCTTTAAAATTTCACTAGATGTCGATGAAACAACCATGTGTGATATCAAAAGAGGAACAATGCTAGCAGATCTGATTGTAGAATGCTCACTTATAGTCTAGGATGAGGCCCCCTATGACCCATAGATATTGTTTTGAGACATTAGACGAACCTTGCGGGACATTCTGTCCCCTGTTAGGCCTGACACGGCAACACTCCCCTTTGGTGGTATGCTAGTCGTCCTTAGAGGTGATTTCAGGCAGATCCTACCTGTCATCGAAGGTGGTTCACGATCTGAGATTATTGCCGCTACCATAACAAATTCACCTCTCTGGAATTCTGTTCGTGTACTCAAGTTACATGTAAACATGAGACTATCCAACCCTACGTTGTCACCTGCTGAGCAAAAGAACTGAGCAATTTTAGTGAATGGGTATTGGCTGTTGGAGATGGTAATATCCAACAAACAGACATTCATAGTGATGATAGCACTGACAGGATTACCATACCTTTTGATTTCATTATTCGAACTGATGGTGATAAGATACTTGCAATAATCAATTCTGTCTATACCGAGCTTTCGACCAGCTACTGTAATTCTGATTATTTGCGAACCCGTGCAATAATCTGTCCCAATAATGAAACAGCTGATGAAATAAATATGCATGTACTAGCAATGATACCAGGAAATTCAATTGAACATTTAAGTTGCGATTCCATATCTAAAATAAACTTGGTGATTTCGATGAGCTATATCCTACTGAGTTTCTCAATTCTCTTGTTATTAACAATTTCCCGCAACACAAACTTACCCTTAAAGTCGGCTGCCCTTTCATGCTCCTTAGGAATATTGATCAGAGCATTGGATTATGCAATGGTACTAGATTGCTCATTACTAAATTGGCAGATCGAGTTGTTCAAGCTACTATAATGACTGGATCAAACATTGGTGAAACTGTTTACATTCCTAGGATCATATTGACATCTAAAAATCCAAAGTGGCCATTCATTCTAGAAAGATGACAATATCCTATAAGACTTTGTTATGCAATGACAATAAATAAAAGCCAGGGTCAGACTTTGGCATGTGTTGGAATCTATCTTCGACGACCTGTTTTCACACATGGTCAGCTCTATGTAGCAATTTCGAGAGTAACATCACAATCTGGCCTGAAAATTCTTATCGAAGATGAACATGAGACATGTAGTGACACAACGCGTAATGTTGTGTACCGTGAGGTCCTTTCTGCTTTGTAATTCTATTACTATTCTATAGTAATATGTATAATTATGCAGATTTATTGTAAAGGTAAATTAAAACTTGCACACCTAAAGATGCTCTATTCCTATTTTAATTAGACACTCTGTGGTACTATTTTGTATACTTAATGTCCATTCCTATTTAATTGCTATGCAGGTTCAGACCGTGCCTCTGTCTGATATTGACCCAACCAAAAGACGTGTGGCCATATGCGTCCGTGTTTCGCGTATGTGGGAGTACTACAACAAAGAACATAAACTCGCCCATATTGATCTTGTTCTGATTGATGAAATGGTATAATGATCATTCCTTTATTAATTCTATTCGCTTACAATGCTCATTTACTGATATTTTAGATGTGCCTCAAATAGAGAAATAAAATGTATGCTGAAATAGCTTCAGTACATGCAACGAAGCTAAAAGAACTTATTCAGGAAGGTCATATCTACCTCATCCAAGATTTCTTTGTTCAATCAGCAAAGAACATGTACAGAACTGTTGAAGGAAGATTTATGATCAAGCTGAACAGCTGGACAAAGGTCCAGGAAAAAGCTACTGCAGCATCAACTTTTCCTCGCTACGCTTACTGTTTAACAGGATTTGATCAGTTGCCCAAGTTTATTGGAAGGAAAGAAAGCTTCCTAGGTAACCATATTCATTCTTCCTTCACTACAGCAATTTTTGTTTCCATAATCAGAAAGATACATGACATTAAATTGTTGCTATATCTGTGCAGATACTATTGACATTATAACTGCAATTTCAGACCTACTGCATGTCCAATTGCCAGGTCAATCTTCTGTCTCTCTTAAGAGAAATTTACAGCTGATGGACATTGAGTAAGTGATGATTATGCCTACTCCTAAACCCTAATAGGTCCAAAGTTTCAACTGATATAGATAGATCAAACTATGCTCAGCTAAGTACAAACTATAAAACAATACAGATGATGCCAAGATTTCAGCTGATCTTATCATCCCAGCTTCCCAATTGCATTAGATACCAAGTGCATATAATTAATTATTACTCCGTAGTTTACAAAAGTGAATTCCATAAGACAGCTAACTACTATTGCTACACTGGATACATAATTTTGTACAGATTTTATATTAGAAAACATAGATTTTCTCTTATTTTTCTGAAGACAGGTTCTCTCTTATGAAAAATTTCTGAACCCAACCTAGCTTCCTTTGTGATACTTTAGATGATCACATACTGATGAGAGCAAAAAATTACCAATCAAGTGCGGATGATACATTGAATACTATCCTGCTCAGACCAGTTGTGCTTCAAAAAAATAAACAGTAGTCCTACTTGTACCATCACTGAACCAAAAATATAAAAGGTCTGAAAAAAGAAAGAGAAAGCTGTACCAAATTTTATCGAGTTTCATTACTACTTGCTACTTGTTGTTACTGCTATTGTACTGTAAAGCGAATGTGTAAAGAACATACTACCTGGTAAAAGAATAAAGAATGATTAATTGGAGAAAGACACATAGGAACAAGCTTGCAACAGGTATAGATCCTCCCATGTAAGTGACTGAAAGCAGCAGACATAAAGGCCCCTGCTACATTTTGCATGCATAGCTCCTATAGGTTTTGATCAGACCAGTGTATATACTGCTCCGTATATCACAATATCAGCACTGCCTATGTGTAAGTGTAGCTCCAGGCTTGGAATCAAAACCAAACAAACTTGCATAATGATCTGCCTACACTTTATAGTTTGTATTCTGTACGACAAACAGTAGAAAAATACTCTGCTTGTTTGGTTTCCATTCGGAAAGTGATGATCTGTTTGTTCAATAAAACTACATTTTACTGCAGACTTCAGTGGCTAGGCTACTTTTTACCTGACAGTAACAATCTAGGAATAACACCATTATGCCATGGAATATAATAAAGTATAATTTCGAAGGACTAATAAATTGTTTAAATCATTTGATCATCTATTCAGTATGTGCCCTTGGGATCCTTGCAACTGGATTAGGATCAGCATAAATAAACTGCATCATTGAATCATGATCTACTCATTTTTTCTCCAAAGGCATTTGCCTTGAAACTCTAAGAACTGTGATGATTAGTTGTAAAGAGACAACGCGATCGACACAGCTGTGCAGCTTTTATAATTTAAGTCAATAACTTTACTGTACTAATCACCATAGTTCCTTGTTGTGCTTACTTATTAGTACAATGCTAATCTATCTATATATGAACCATCACAGCTCCTTGTTTTCAGCCCTTTAACTATACACTTCGTTCATATGTTTATTTATTTCTTGGTGCCAGTGGAAGAACTATGGATGCTGCTTTGTGGGGCAACCATGCTGAAAGTTTCAAGGGTCAAGAATATACAGGACTGGCCAGTCAAAGATGCTTATCATACTCCTTGTTGGCACTTTAATGAAAGATTACCGAGGTAATTAATTTCCCGTTTGCTTTTCTCATACTTGTGCTCAATGCTTATACTGTTTCCTTACCATTCAATATCTGCTCTATACATGTCCAACCCAGGTCATGACACAATAAGTTGCGGTGAAGCTGCCAAATACTACATCAATCCTGATATCCCTGAAGTGCAAGTTTACTATGAAAGGTCTGCCCACTGTTCCTTGCCCGCATCCATATGGGTTCCGGTTCAATCTCCTGATTGCTAATATTTATTTTTTTCCTTGTTCCTACCTAGATTGGGTCAGCACCTTCCAGCTATTCAATGGATGTCAGCAAGCGATGATCAATACCAGACAGTTTATACCCAATCTTAACCTGAAAAAATTAACATCGAAACCTTACTGTCCACGAATCCATACGATCTTATTGTACGCTTGTTTATTTGTGTATATATGCTTCCATAACAATGATTCTTTCCAAAGTGTTCATGGTCCCTTGATCATTTTAGCCCCTTGATCATTTCACTCTTCTCTTGCAGAACAAAAACCTGATTGCACTGTCACAATAATGAGATTGCAATCAGATTCATGGTGGTTCTTATCTTGTTCGAAGTGCCATAAAACTGCCTATCCAGCGGGCAATGAATTTGTTTGCAGTGATCCATTGTGTCCCTATGTGGCTACTGGTCAAAGGTACATATATTTATGTATATATATTTGAAATAACACTTGTTTGTAATGCCACATCTTGGAAATAACTTTTCCCTGCGATTTCATCATGTGTAGATACAAAATATACTTGATTGGCTCTGACGGTCAGGAGAAGCTCAGTTTGTCTTCTTTGTTGGAGTTGCTGAACAAATAATTGGCAAAAAAGTTGATGCTCTTCACCGCACTGCGGCACACAAATCAGGAGCAATCCCAGCTGAAATAACATCCCTTATTTCACAGAAGTTTACTCTCAACTTCAGTATAACTGAAAGGAGCATGGATTTCGAACAACTTGCTTTCCAAGTTAACAGAATAGATGTTGTACATTCCAAATCAAAAGTTTTTGAATTTAACACCCTCAGTTCTGGTTCAAAAAAAGAAGCTACCATGATACCTTCTAAGGCTCGTACAACGACCGAAAAGATCTCTATTTTGTACCACAAAAAATATCTTGCACCATATATTAAACAGTTCGTACAATGTTCCAATTGTTCATGACTCAATTCACTAATATACTGTAAATAATTTACTTGAACAGACTACAATAGACTTACCTACCCATTCTGGTCCCAAGGACACTACATAGGTTCATTCTAGACTCAGCTCTCTGCTTACTACCTCATGGGTTACTGCTTATATTACTTTTTGTATTATAATCAATGTAATGAACGGATACCTATCCCTTAACTTTTCCTGAACTAATTATTCATCCAGATCACACCTCATTTGCGTGCTTATTCCATTGCTGAGGATACCAGTGAGGTCTGATTAAATACTCCTACTGAGTCTGATTATCCAGTTATAAAATACTTGCTTCATTATTTCTGCATTATATTCCATAATAACCTAGCACCATTTATTCCACTTGGTTGCTTACTTTTTAACAGATTAACGAAAGCAAAATTGATCAGACTGGGGATTCCAACACCCCAGCTGAAATAGCTACAAGTGCAACTGATTCCTCAACTATCTTACCGGTAAAATTATGTTCATGCCTACCTATACACCTATTCTCTTTCTATTTACCATACCTAATCTCCTCTACAATAATTTCAACCTAGAGCAACACCTCCAAGTGTCGCGAAACAGCCACAAAGTTCCAACACTGATGTAGATTCTGCTACCAAAAAACAGACTGATAAAAGGTGAGCTCCATTATCTCACCCTGTCTTACAGCTAACTTGGAAATCGTATAATATATGCATTGCTTCGAACATAATTGCTAACTAAATAATGCCTTCTTCACAGACCAGCACCTGATACAAGTAAGAGCCATGTCTCCAAGAAGCTGTTCAAATAAGGTAACAATTTTCACATCACATCATTATAACAGACCCAGATTGTTAATCATTAAGTATTTCCAATAAGCTAACCTCCCTGCCTGACTTAATGCTCTTTTCTATTACTTCATCTTACTACCCTCAGTCTTCATTAAGCTTTCCACTCCTTTTCCTATCCCTTGGTAATCTTAATCCTGCCTACCCGTTCGCCGCCTTCTTTACATGCTTGCTCTGCCTAACCCCTCAGTTTCGTCATTGCATTTTACAACAATCTTAACAAATTCCGTTCTTGTTCAGTTGCTGATTTATCACGTCCTACACCACAGCCGTTTAAATCCTGTGTATAATACTTGTCTGATACTCACTTTCGTCATTGCATTTCACAACAATCTTAACAAACCCCTTTCTTGTTCAGTTGCTGATTTATCACGTACTATGCTACAGTCATTTAAATCTTATGTATAACACTTCTCTGATATTCACTATTTGTTGTACGACAGAATTATTGCTATCACTAAAGAAGTTCAGACCCTATCTTGCTTCCTTCAACACAACTGCTCGACTCCTGAGTGTTGCTATTTTGGATTAGTATATTACCATGTGTTCATGCAGTGCTGTCAAGCTTCAGACTTTCCTACGCTGCCTATTGTACATATGATGTTAGTCTGCACTCTTCCATGACAATGCCCTTAAAATCTAGACTGCTCTTACTTGTCTCCTTGCTTTGTTTTAGCCTGTTATATATAAGTTGTTACTCTTCAGACTTACCTAGACGTTGTGTTGTATATATAATGTTAGTTTGTATCCTTCCACGACAATGGTCATAAATCTAGCTGCTCTTGTCACTGTCAGTACTTTATTTTCCACGCTTTATATCAAAATAATCACTTACACTCTGCAATCGAACGATCTGAAACTATGCTGCTCTGAAATGTTACTGCTGCTTACATAGTACATTGATTTACCTTTGCTTCCTGATAGAATAGCTTTTCCAGCAAACCTTAAAGACATCAATACCTATCATCTATATATGCATATCTTAAACACTTCGCATTGAATCGTACTATGATTATATTATTTTATATCATTTAACCTATATCATTACTTTGCTACGGTATCTGATCCTTCAAGAGCTAAAAAAAACACTACCGCTGCTGGTGCTAAAACACAGAATGCACAGTCAAATGAACTTATTAGACAGGATAAGTCATCAAATGTACTACACTCATGAAATGCTATCTTAGATAGATTATATATAAAACACCGCACTGTCAGCCATTTTTGTCGGCTTACTGTATAATATATGCCTCAAACAATGATTCAATTTAAACCTGTCCTGTTAAACATTTTCCTCAGCTCAATGCATAATATGTGCCTTAAAAAAGATCCAATTTCAGTCAATTAAATGACAAGGTCAGACAAGCGACGACACAATACCTCTGCATAACCACACGGCCACTACAACTGATGAACCTTCCACAACCACGCACTAAACACTATAGCTATAAATTAGAATAGTAACCCCTCTGCGTTTTCATTGCCAACTATTACATGTTGCTTCAAATAAATTGCACATGCTATCATATCACCATCAAATGTTTCTTATAAATAAATTTTATGTGCAACATAATGTACATTGACGATTTAGATAATGTCATATCAACATATCAATTTATGCAATCCTATAACTACAATCTTAAGATCAATCCTTAAAGTTTCTTGACATGCAAAACTTTTATAAAATTCACACTAACTGAATTTTCTTACATTTTCATGTCATTCGATTTTTAGCCACTATACCTATTATTACTTCCTATCAATTCACGGGCGCAGCAACGTGCGCCTTCATGATCTAGTGTTCTACTAGATTTAGGAAACTTTCCTGTGTGTGAGCTGTATCAATGGAGGACCCTTTTGTGGACTGCATTGTTGCATTTTGCTTGTTGCTTGTGGAGCCATGGTGGGGTCACCATGGAATGGATTGGTTAACTTTTTCTCCAGCTGTAGCTGCTGCAGAGGAAGAACTGAAGAACCAACCGACCAACCTCTGAACCTCGTGCAGCGCAGGTCGGCTGCTCACCAGCTGCTTCAGCCACTGGTCCCGTTCCCACATTGTTGGGTGTCACCGTCGCGTCATGCTGGCGTCAGTGTGACGTAGGTAGGAAGTGGGTCCCACCTGTCAGCCCTGTGCTTGTGCTCCGTAGCAGCATGCTGGTAACTCTTTATCGAGAAGATAGACCGGGCTGTGCTTGAGATTGGGATCAGGCCCTCGGCCTACCTGGGCCCGGCCTAGATTACATCTGGACGCAAATCTAGCCCCTAACTAAAAATCAATGCCAAAAATAACCCCCTCCAAAAATCAAATCTAAAAACGGCAGTGCGGCAGGCGCAGCAGGCGACGCGTGGCACCTGCCGCAGAGTGACTGTGCGGCAGGCACAGTACGGCAGGCAGCCTGTCGCCGTGCCGTAGCGGGCAGTGCGCCTATCGCACTGTGAGTGTGCTGCAGGTGCACTGTAGGACTGTAGCAATTTCAAAAAAATTAACAAAAATCTAAAAAAATCAAAAAAATATTTAGGAACTTCAAACAATTCCGAAAAAAAATTCACACATGTGCATGTGGGAATACTCTATCTACCTGTAAATTTTTATAAAAAATTAAATTAATTTATGTGCTGTAAAAATAAAACACATTATACTCTATTTACCTGTAAATTTTTGTAAAAAATTAAATTAATTTGTGTGCTGTAAAAATAAAACACATTTATCCATTGTTTTATTTTTACAGCACACAAATTAATTTATTTTTTTACAAAAATTTACAGATAGATAGAGTATTTCCACATGTACATCTATGAATTTTTTCAGAATTTTTTGAAATTTCAAAATAGTTTTTTGAGTTGTTTTATTTTTTTTGAAATTGTTACAGTGTGCTAAAGTGCGGGCAGGCCACCTGCAGCACACTCACAGTGCGGCGGGTGCACTGCCCGCTGGGGCACGGTGGTAGGCTGCCTGCCGTAGAGTGGCTGTGCAGCAGGTTCCTGCCGCAGAGTGGCTGTGCGGCAGGTGCCACACATCGCCTGCCGTGCCTGCCGCACTGCCGTTGGGGCTATTTTTGACATTGATTTTCGGTTAGGGGTTAAATTTGCAATTTTTCCCATGGGCCTAACGTGAAGGCCCATCTTCATCTTGCTAGATAAAGAAATACCAGAAAATAAAAAATGAGAACTCACCAGAAAATTTCTGGGCCTAACAGAAATTTTCACTCAGCAATTTGCTCGAGTTGCTCTAAAAAAATGGACGAAGAAACGAAGGAACTCCCTAAAATGCTCCTGTCCATTTCTTGCTTTCTGGCATGTTGCTCCTCCGACGAGTCCCCACGGCGGCCGGCAGCCCGCCACCGGCTACGAACGCCCGACCGATGAGCAGCTGCTTGCAACGGCTACAACCGCCCAATGACGAGAGGCTGCTTGCGTATGGTCTACGACGGGAAGGAAATAGTGAGGTGGAGGTGTGTGCTGTGCCACATGGGGGCTTTTTATGTGGAGGATGAGAAAATTGGTTTTTTTCTAAAACAAGGCAAAGATTTGCTTATTTTCATTAAATAAGAAGGAGTTTAGCTACAGTTGCCCAAGGCCGGAACCTAGGGACTTAAGAACCCAAAAAAGCCTACTCTCTCGGGATTATGTTTCCCAAATGCTTGGCTCCGGCGATGGTCCACGTCTTCGCCTCGTCCTTGATTCGCGCCATTATCACCGTCGCATTGTGGATTTGCGGCGGAAGACCCTTGTGTTGCACTCATTCCACACTTCCCAAGAGACGAGCATTACCACCGAGGCTAGCGCTTTTCTTTGATATGTTCTATCGCGAACGACTCGTGTCCACCATTCTGCCACCGATGCTAGCCCAGCCCATAGACTAGGGTGCATCTGGTGAAGAGCAAGCCATGACTTGACCATCTCCCATAATCTGACGGTGTAGCGGCACTGGAAGAGCATGTGGGCTGCAGACTCTGGCTCCCTCTTGCAGAGCGGGCACAGTCTATAGTTTGGCCAACCCCTTTTCTCAAGCCGGTCCGCTGTCCATAGACGGTTCTTGATTGCTAGCCACGTGAAAAATTTGCATTTAGGGGGAGCCCAATTCTTCGACACCGTGGTGTCTATCATAGTCCTCAGAAAGCCGTTAAACTGCGTCTTGTAAGCCGATTTTGCCGAGTAAGATCCATCAGACGTGAATTTCCACACTATAGAATCAGGGGTGTCCTCTGTAAGGTGCACGTGGTTGATCTTTTCCCAAAGGTCCAAGAATTCTTGGATTTGCTCAACAGTAATCCCATTTTGGATATTGAGGTGGTTGACCCAAGAGTTATTTGCAAGGGCTTGCTGCACAGAGAGCTTTTTCATTTTTGATATGCTAAAAATGTTCGAAGCAATGTCTTTTGGCCGCCCCCCCCCCTCCAACCAGCTGGAGTCCCAGAAGGACGCTTTCACCCCATCGCCGAGAGTGATACTAGTTGACGCGTAAAAAAGGTCCTTGTCCTCCTCGTTGCAAGGATTTCCCGATCCAACCCAGGTTTTCATGTCGTCGGTCCATTCTAGCCATAACCAACGGAGCCGCAGAGCACGCGCAAACTTGTCTAGGTGAAGCACACCTAGCCCGCCCAATGAAGTGGGTCAGCAAACAGACTCCCATTTGACCTTGCATTTACCCCCGGAAAGCCGGTTCACTCTTGTCCATAGGAAGGCCCTTCTCATTTTGTCAATACTTTTCATCACTTCGACCGAGACATCAATCGGCATGAGATAGTAAATTGTCTGTGAGGTGAGCACCGACTGGACTAGGACCCCGCGGCCCGCGGCAGTTAGGTGCTTAACAAGCTTTGCTGCCACTTAACAAGCTTTGTTGCAACTTTATCCTCCAGAGGTTGGAAATCAATTCTTTGCAGCCGTTTAATTGAAAACGGTAACCCGAGGTAGCGCATGGGGAATGAGGTCCTCACAGCCAGGAAACTTTGTAAGACATCGTGAAGGTCAATGCCGTTGCACCAGATCGGTGCCACCATGCCCTTTCAGAAGTTCGTCCTTAGCCCTGTGATCTCCCCAAACCGGTCAAGCAAGTGGGCAAGGCATTGAATGTCATCCATAATTGGTGCAACAAAAACCACCACATCATCTGCATACATGGATGTCCTTATGGTCATGACACGGTTTCGGATGGGATGGAGATTTCCTTGCGCGGTGGCCATATTTAGCAGATGGTGAAGCGGGTCAATGGCGAGGACAAAAAGGAGCGGTGAGAGCGGATCTCCCTGGCGCAGTCCCCTCCCATGTCGGATAGGGTGACCCAGCACCCCATTGAGCAAAACCCTAGAAGAGGCCGTGGATAGGAGTGCGGTGACCCAATCACGAAATTTTGGGGGGAAGCCCCTTTTCTGTAGAAGGTCGAGGAGGTAATCCCACCTAACTAAATCAAAATCCTTTTTTATGTCAAGCTTGAAAAGTAAGCTCAGAGTTTTGGAGCGGTGGAGCCTACGCGCCAGATTTCAAATATACATATAATTGTCGTGGATACTTCTTTTTTTGATGAACGTGCTTTGGGCGTTTGAAACCAAATTGTCCGTGTAGGGTGCTAGGGGTGAGGCCATCATCTTCGCTATGATTTTCGCAATTGCGTGGATGAGGCTTATAGGCCGGTAGTCCGAGATTTCTTCGGCCCCATCCTTCTTAGGGAGAAGGAATATGTTTGCCGAGTTTAACCATTGAAGGTTTGCCACCTGGAGGTTTGAAAAATGTTGAATCACATGCATGAAGTCATGTTTGATGAGATCCCAAGATGTTTTGAAGAATGACCCCATGAAGCTGTCGGGACCCGGCACCTTATCGCCTGGCAAACTTGAGATAGCAGCGAGGACCTCCACCTCCTGGAAATCCCCATCAATGCCATGTAGGTCACAATGTGTAAGGTTCATGTCTGTCCAATTAAGGTCCCATTCCCTTGGCGCCCCTTTTCGGGTTACCGACTTGAAGTGATCATGGATTATTTTTTCTTTTTCCTCATGGGGCGTCACCCAACCATTATTATGCTTGATGCGGGATGAAATTCTTTCGCCATCTCGCGTTCACCCTCAGATGAAAGAAATGCGTGTTAGCACCACCTTCCTGTAGATTTGAAATACGGGACCATTGCTTTTTCCTTGCCCTTTCCAAAACAGCTAGACTAATGAGTCTTTTTAGTCTTGACCTTAGATCACACTCCTTCGGGTCTAGGAGCCTACTTTCCTGAGCAATATCCAATCTTAGAATGATTTGGAGGGCCATGTGGAGCTGAAGTTTCGCGTTATAAAAATTCCCTTGCTCCAGTTGCACTTGCGCAGAGGGAGCCAGTTCTCTTTAGCTTGTGGAAAAGGATTTGGCATGGCTCCGAGTGCCCAACCTCCTCATTCCACGCCTGCTGGACGACGTTGTGGTATCCGGGCATCTTGATCCAGAAGTTCTCAAAATGGAAAGCCCTCGACTTCTTAGGTCCTTGGTCACTCGCAAGTAAAAGTGGGCAGTGGTCTGAGAGGGATGAGGAGACGGCATGAAGGACATGAGAGCCGAATGCAATGTCCCAATCCTCATTACAGAAAAAACTGTCGAGTTTGCAAAGTGTCGGATTTTCCCGCTCGTTGCTCCAGGTGAAACGCTTGTTTTGCAAATGAATCTCCTTTAACTCACAGGATTGCAGCGTGTTGCGGAAGCGGTTTAGGAGGCTCCGGTTTATGTTTGTATTATATTTGTCTTTTGCCCGGTATATTTCCCCGCCTGAGGTTTTTGAGCTTGTAACTCCCTCGTCGTTTTGATTGGCGGCCGTCGGACCATAAACGGAGGTATCTTGAAAGAGGTACCCATGTGGATGAGTTTAACCATTGCTGGGAGGCCAAAAGTACCAACATGGGCGTCGGATATTTGGATTACATCGTCGTCCCAAATCATCAGTATGCCTCCTCTGGTTCCAGCAGCTAG
This sequence comes from Stipa capillata, assembly GCA_019208055.1. Taxonomy (NCBI): domain Eukaryota; kingdom Viridiplantae; phylum Streptophyta; class Magnoliopsida; order Poales; family Poaceae; genus Stipa; species Stipa capillata. The sequence goes on from JAGXJF010004366.1 coordinate 237,391, forward strand.
GCAATGGGAAAATTGTTTAAGCCTGTTCCCCCCGAGGTAGGAAGCTAGGAAGCTGTCCATCTGATCTAACTTTATTTCCTGGAGCAACACCAGATGGCAAGAGGTGGAGTTAATAGTTTTCATGCACTGTTACGTCTATTCAGGCAATTCAAACCCCTAACATTCCAGCTCAAAATATTTATGTTGGAAACATTCATGAAAAATGGTTTGGCTCGTGATGCAAGGTAGCAGAAATTGTAGTGGCAGGTTTGCTGGACATGCTGGACTCATTGGTGTACATTCAACACAAGCATTGCACTCAGCACCAACACACGCATTCCCAGTCATGGCACTCAACACAGGCAGTGCATAAAACACAAGCATTGCACTCGGCACAAGCAGGTCACTGATCAGAAGCATTAACAGAGTAGCAGAAACGGATTCTGTTGGGAGAAGGGTCCCCGCGTCACCCCGAACCGACGGGCTTCCCCCCACAGCGTCAAGACCCCCCCTCCCTGAATCGACACGTTCTACCCAGCGTCCACTAACCCCGTTGGCATCACCGTTGGCATCAAGGCCACGCCCTATCCCGACAAGCGTCCAAGTCACGTCCTATCCCGACAAGCGTCCAGGTCACGTCCTATCCCGACAAGCGTCCAGGTCACGTCCTGTCCCGGCGAGCGTCCAGGTCACGTCCTGTCCCAGCGAGCGTCCAGGTCACGTCCTGTCCCGGCGAGCGTCGAGGCTGCGCTTCACCCTATCGCCAAGGGTAACACGTCGTCAAGGACCACCCCAACGTCCGACGTCGCCGAGGGTTACGTCGACATCGTCAAGGTCCGCGTCGACGTCGTCAGAGGCCACCTCGGCGCTCTTAAAGATGCCTCCAGAGATGCTAAAGAATATTCCCCAAATATGCCCGGGAATATTCTCCCAATATCCTCTAAGGATGGGCAAATGACCATAATGCCCTTGTAAATCCCCTCTCATGTGAGGGCAAAATTGTAATCTTCCATTTTTCATTTTCAAACCCTATAAATACCCTCCAGGGGGTAGAGAGAAAGGGATCCCACTTTGCATTTCCCCCCTTTGTGAGCTCTATTCCGTGCGCAAATACGAATATTGTTTTCCGTTATCGACTGTCTCGCGCGCGTTACTTCTCGCTCGTTCGTCCCCCGCACGCCCGGAGGTCGCTGTAGCCGATCGGGGGTGCCACAAATACACTGTCTAGGCCTATACCTACGACAGATTCCACACAAGCATTGCTCTCAGCACTAACACAAGCATTCCCAGGCATGGTGCTCAACAGAGGCAAGGCATTCAACACATGCGTTGTACTCAGCACGAACAGGCCGGCGATCAGCAGCATTAATAGACCAGCAGAAATTGAAGTGCAAATGAAAAACTGATTCATGGAATAGTTCAGGATACAAGCAGCCACCCAAGCGCTAACACAAAAGCAAGAAGTAGCAGCAGCTCCCATACAGTTTTGGCACATAAAATCCACACTCAACTAGGTTGTGATACATGATGGAAACAAGAACATTTCAGCGAGGCTGGTGTGGTAGAGATGCAGTCAGGCGATGGCGACGTCCGCGAACTCTTGTTCTGCAACCCCCGTTCCCCCAAGCTGAATCAGGGCTTCCTCGACCGTGTTGGCGAACCCCGCATCAAGCTTGAACAAGGTCCGCAGGGCAGCGATCGCAATCGATGAAAGTTTGCCCTGAAAAAGCTAAACAAACTTGTGAATTGCCGCCTCTGTGAGTGGTTAATTTTCCTCAATGATGCCTAGCCTACGTCATAGAATCTTCTCAGCCATCGTTGCAATGGGGGTACTCCTGTTCTTCGCTTGAAGTCGAGCGCTGCTGCGCTTTACTGGGAACCCGCCAGCCAGCGTCTTGTGCCTGTTAGTTGGCGACGTAGGCGAAGGAGCGGAGGCCGGCGGTGATAGGATTGGCGTCTGCGGGGGCAGGAACATGGTGGCGCACCTCGTGGCAGCAGGATTCTCCTCTGCCTGTGGCATGTAGATGGTGTTGTGGTTTGCCTCATCTTCCTCTTGACTGGGTGCAAGGTCAATTATTTGCGGAGCTACCGGCGATGTGGTGAAGTCTTCCTCCTCCTCGTCGAAGGCAGGGGAAGGGATCTACAGTGAGCTGAGGGTCGAGCTGTGGACAATATCGGGCGTAGAAGGGGTACCTGGCATACCCTCATGCCAGGGAGGCGTGGTTGGCGTCGTCGTCTCATCTTCTCGACCTTGGGTGGCTAGCACGAATGAAGTAGCTTTCAATCCAGTCGTGGACGGCAGGCTCGGGGCGAGGAGGAGCGTGCCCAGCGCCTCTGTGTCGTCCATCAGAAGGGGGCCGAAGTCTTCCGTGGTAGCAGGGGAGCACACGCTTGGCGGTGGCATCGGCTGCCTCGTGACTGCATAGGCAGCGGCATTGGCAGGCAGCAGGTGCTCCGGGGTGGGCATGTCCGTGCCGTCGAGCAGCGTGGCATGCGCAGGGTGCTCGTCGTTTGCCTTCCCGGTCGTGAGCAGCAGGGGGCGCGGGGCTAGAATTGGCATGCCCAACGCGTCCGTCTCCTCCATCAGAGTGGGGCTGAAGTCCCCTACCATGGACTGGGCCTCCAAAGCAACAGGGGACCACGGGCTTGGCGGTGGCGTCATTGCACGAGCCGGTTAGGCCGAGGAGGTGCTCGGTGGAGTTAGTTGGCAACAAGGCGCGGCCGTTGCCTTGATGAGCCAAGTCACCGTGCTCGTCGTCACTGAAGGCCTGATCGCAGAGGAATGGCGCATAGAGGCGCGCCCACGATCGGAGCTGGGGGCATCGAACCGTTTGGTGTTGCTCTGATGGTTCTTCGAGTCACGGTGTCTGGAGCGTCGATCGTCATGGTCGCGGTCGCGATGGCCATCACGGTCCCTTCCGTCCCTTCTACTATCGTCAAGGCTGTCGCGGCGGGAGTCGGAGCGTCCACTGGGGGCCCGCGAGGGGCTGCGGAAGAGGCAGTCGGCCCAGGAGGCTGGGCGCTCTTCCCGGCGTCCACGACGATCGTCATCGCGTCGATCGCGGTCGCCATCGTTGTCGCGTCTGCCGTGGCCGTCACGGTGTTCGGTTGTCTAGGGGCGGTCTCGTACCATAGACTCTCCATCAACGACGCCCAGTTTCCACTAGAAAGTGGTGGAGTGCGGTCGGCGTGGAGCATGTCCCTCAGCATCCAGCGTGAAATCTTCGTGGAGGTCGAGGTGTACTAGTACCCGACTTGCCAGGCCATGCCGATCGGCCACCGATGCCTTGGAGCTGCCGTCGTTGACGGCGGAGGGGTTGCCGATGATCGTAAGCCACACCATGTTGGGGATCGCCGAAGGATCAGATGTCAACGCCCACAGTTTGAGGGTTGTGGCATCTTCTTTGCGGAGGGTGGCGATGTCGAAGTAGTGAGGGACGCAACTGCTGCTGAGGACCTTGGCGGCGATGTCTTCATTCCATGCGTGCAGAGGCACCCCCTCGATGCACAGATGGACGTGGGGTTTGAAGTTGGCTACATCAGCGTGGGCATTGAGCCTCCAGTTGCTGACATGGAGATCCAGGCCGTCGTGGCCGAATCCGCCATGCATTGTCACTGGGTCTCGGTGGTGTTAGTGGTTGAAGGTGACGAAGAAGTCTTCTGGGTGGTGCGGCACCATGCGGAAGAGGCCCACGTCGATGCCCGAGTGAGCGTGGATGGCGTCGGTTATGGTGGCCGTGCTGACCTCCGGCCGGTTTCGACCAAGCCACACCACCGCAACATGGTTGGCCAGGTGCGCCGCTTGCTGGTCCATGTCGGGGGAGGAGGCGATGACGATGGAGGCGTCCTCCGGGCGGGTGCTAGCGTCTCCTGGTCGCGTCATCTTCTCTGGCTATTTTGGAGTTTGGCAGGGGAAGGTGGGGAGCAGAGCAGGTGGGCGGTCTTCAGGTGCACTGGATCGGTGATGTCGAGACCTGCATTCACACGCACGGTGACCTTGGCGCTGGCACCTGGTGCATTTGATTGGGTCACGGAATTGGGAGGCAAGGTGGCCCTTTGCTAAGCATCGGAAGCAGAGGCGCTGGCTTGGCTTGAGGTAGCTGTCGTGGCGATCTGCAGCCTTGAAAGCAGGTGGTCGATGCTGTGTTGAATGTGGGCGAAGCTGGCTTGAGTGATGGTGTCGCTGGCCTTGATGGCGCCTTCAGTAGGGTGGACGGACAGGTAGCCAGTCAGAGGTCGTAGACTTTTTGCTTGCATCACGAAACCCGGGTGCCGCTGGAGAGGCTGCATCAAAGGAGAGCTGTTTGAGGCATGGCCGAGGAGCACCTTGAACGCGCGAGCTGGAGGCGGCAAACGGGAGGGGGGCAAAGGTTGCAAACCTCACCTTTTCCCCTTGTCCCACCCTAGAGCCGGAGGGGGCGAGCAGATCTACATCATGGGCTCAAGGAACAGACTGCTCGGTCGGGGGAGCATCGACGGCAGAGAATCCAGGGCGAGGATCTTGACCCAGCGGGCTGGGCACGGTGGGAGGCGGCGCCGAGGGGGGGGGGTGGCGAGGCGGGCCTGGAGGGCTGGGAGAGCGGCGGCGGGGGCGCAGTGACGGGGCGGTGGCTGCGGTCACCGGGGCGGCGAGTCACAGGGGCGTCGACATTGCTAGGCTTTTCGGCTTTATCTGTGCAGCCTCAGAGTTGAGAGAGCTTCAAAAATTGGTTTTGGCTCACGTGCACAATGCCGCAGCTATTCGGGATGTTTTCTTAGGGCATTTGTGAGAGTAAATTATTCAAAAGCTTAATTTCAGAGTACCTATAACATTTTATCATATCTTTTGGATTTTTTCACAAACCGTAATTTGTGGTCTAATCTTTCACATATAACACAAACTGACTATTTTCAGACGTTTAACGACAAAACTAACATACTAGGTCCACTCATCAACGCTTACATGAACGGCCATGTAGACAATATGCTGAACAGCATGTAGACAATATGCTGAGGTGCCTGTCAGCCTCTACTCACCTTCTTCTTCCCCTTCCCTTTCTCTTCTCACTCTCTCCTGTCTCTTAATTTGTTCCTCTCTCCTGCTAATGTTGGCCTTAGTTTATGTTGGGGCTGCATGCTCGGTGTCGGTGGCGAGCGGTGGTGGCACCGGCGAGCCGTACGTCCCCCACGGCCCTCCAGCCGCTAGTCACGACCTCCCCATTCAGTACCGGTGAGGCACAAGCCGAGCGTGGAGAGCACCGACAGCGTGGCGGACAAAACTGGTGAGCTGTACCCGGTGGTACGCTGCAGCCACGAAGATTGACGGCGGCGCGACGCGCGGCAGGCGTCAAGAACGTCGACGATATCCTCCGCGGGCCATTGAGATTGTTTATTTGGCCCTCTCGTGGAACTGTATGGTGTCGCCGGGGGCATCTTTTTTTGGACAAAAGACCCTCAGGTCCAGCTTTTTATAGAAAGCTATTAAAAACAATACAGTGTTCAGCTAGGGTTACCGGCACGCAGTCATTACATCGCCAACATGATCAGGTCATTACATCTTCAACATGATCAGAAGAAGCAAAACAGGAATACAAAAGCCTATCGTATTCCTGATCGGGGTGCAGCATCCACACGCGGATAGTGAGCTTGTCAAAGGACCCGCGTTGCCACCTCCTCGAGCTTCCCTTCAGACTTCTCCGATCCCAACTTCTTCCAATGCTGCACAAAAGAAATAGCTTTGTAGATTGGTGCAAAGGGAGAAGAGATAACTCTATTTTGAAAAACTAACTCATTTCTAGTCAACCATAACGCCCAGCACAACGGCGGTAAAACCACGATTTTAATCCTATTAACTTTCCGGCCCGGTGATCCAATGATCTCACAGAAAAATTTCTCAAAACTCCTAGGTACCAAACACCTGTCAAAACAATCTCATAAAACACACCAACTAAATTCGGCAATAGGGCATTGAAACATAATGTGCTCAGAAGTTTCATCAACCACGCGATTGACGTGTTTTCAGCTGCATCACTGATTGAATACGATCCCTACTTGGCAACCACAAGAAATGTTTAATCTTCAGTGGAATTGTAGTTTGCCACAGATCCAGGAAATTAATTTCGGTTGAAATTTGGACGAAATTTTTTGACACTGTTTTCAAAATTCCTGAAATTTCGTGAAATTCGCGGTTCTCGGAGAGTCGGAGAGGGGCGAAAGAAAATTGAAAAGCGATTTTTTTTCCCTGCCACAGATCACGCATGCGCAAATCACTAACACTTCCAAACTTAAGTAAACGATATAAGGACTGTGTCGAGAAAGATCCATCTTTGGTCAGACTCCACTTCACAGAATCTAGACCCTCCGAACACCTCACCTGATCAAGGACTCGCTGCAATTCATGCCACTCATCTCTCTCTCTGTCTCCAAAATAACGTCGAAAGGTCAAATTACCCTCTAATTTCACCAACACCTGATGAACAGTGAAACCTTGCTGTTCACTAATCTCATACAAGTGGGGGAAACAGATCTTAAAGGGGCAATCAAGATACCAACACTCCTCCCAGAAAAGAATCTATCCACCTGAATTCTCGTTGCTAATCTGGACATACATTTACAGGCTGCAAAATCCTTTTTTCCGTTAGGATTGAAACCAGATGCCAATTAGTGTTCGTTTCTGCACACTTGTTGCAGAAAACTTGAGTGTAAATTGAATTCTGCATTTCCACCCCGCTCCCTTTCTCCATCTGCCCTGCCTTTCCCGATTCGATCGATTTCAGGTGATAGATATACGGGCACATGAGGAGCTGCCGAGGAGCCGCTGCCGCTGCCGCCACCGAGGAGCTGCCGGCGCTTCCACGGCAGGAGAGGGAGAAGAAGCAGAGGGGTGAGGACGACCTTCTCGCCAAGGACTTGGCCGCCCCGTCTCGTGCGCGTCGTCGCCGTCGAGGCTGAGGTACACGAGCGTCCTGGCCGCCGTCGCCTCGTCCATGGACGACTCGGTGCGCCTCCTCGCCTCCCAGGATGATGACATTGTCGTACTGTGTATCCGGGTCATAGACGACTAGAATTATCTGAGCTGTTTTTGCTGCTTCGTCTTCTTGGCTGCCATCGTGGAGATCGAGCACAATGGCGACACACCCGTCCGCCGAGATGGCTCGATATGGACCGGTCAGCACAAGCACAAGCTCATTCTGTTTAGAGTGATGGAACCGTGTCAAACTTGACAATTAATTTGATAGCTCATCAGTTAAGTTCAAAACAGTATGAACTTTGGTAAATGTCGATGTATAAGTATATTACACGCCTTTCCCCAACCAATTTGATTGAAAATTTCGTGCGAGATTGAAAACCCAAGTACCGACAGGAGGCGGAGCCGGCCATGTCGATGAGGATTAATTATCGTCTTCGGCCGCCAAATACTCCCTCCGTCCAAATACATAAGACGTATTTTGATTATCAGAGTTCATACATTGACCAATAACTATCTAATAATATGTAATTTATGTGCACCACTACAGAAAAGCTCATTCTTGACATTTCATCTCAGACGGTTCTGCGAATCTACTGAGATTGAAACACATTATAGATGGTTCATTTACTCGAACCGTCTGAGATGACTTTCCACCCGAGAGTTGGGTCTGGGATGAAAAGTCATGACAGATGTTTGCTTGATTGCTTGAAACCCTGCAAGTGTATAGAATTAATTATAGCACGTTTCAATGAGAAAGAGTGTCGATCCACAAAGAGGCGGTGATTGGTCCACTTGGCCTAAATCTGAAATGACACCAAAAATATTAAAAGCAACGGTTGAGATACAAGTATACATTTCTCAAATAGCCGTGGACCTTTAGGATGCTAAAGACAACTAAAAAGAACAAAATCTAGCGAACTAAAACTATTATCGAAATAAAAGAAAAGAAAACTAACTAAACCAAGTGCTACGGGAGGTGTTCTAGTAATTAAAATTAAGACATGGGTAGATATGTTCACCAGTAGCAATGCTCAAGCAATCAACGGGGATTATGCAACAATAAATCACCAACTATGAATTTACAAGAATCAAAGGAGAGACACGTTGCTGGGAAATGGGCCCTCCCTGTCAGCCCTGTGTCTGTGGGAGCATGCTGGTTTTTTTTCTTTTTTGTTTCTTCAACAACATAGACGGGGCTGGGCTTGAGACTTTGGATCGGGCTAGAGTCTAGAATAGTCTGTTATTTGATCCGGCCTGGATTGCGGCTCGACTTTGCATGGGCCTAATGTTGGTTGATCTTCTCGGCTAACAGCAAACTGAGATAATAGGGGGATAATGCTCACCACCGCGCCCTGATCGGGGTGCCAAAACCAACCTTGGTTTCGGTCCCCCATCACGCAGCGCTATATAAACATAGGGGAGTCTGGCACCTCGGGATCCAACCTTCCCGTGAGTCCAAAACCTCGCCCAACATCTTAAGCCCTACCGATCTAGGTTGCCTGCAGTGACGGGAAGACCGACACTGTCATCGTGGATGACACCGACGAGGCTTCACCACGCCTGCATCACGCCTGCTCCAAGCAGGCTCGGGTCTTCGCATTCGTCTCCTAAAGCCGATGGCTTCACCGGGTAATGCATCTTGATTCCGCTTTTAGGATTAGGTGTTCTAGATGTTAGACTAGTTGTTTATCATGTTCATCACATTAATCCCTAAGCATTAGATCTAACATTTGGTATCAGAGTGATCTAGTCTAACCTAGAACCCTAATTAGCTCGGACAAGCCTCGGTTAGTGCTAATTGATCACGATTAGATCTATTTGTGCCTTGTTAGTTGGTTTTAGGATCTAATCGTCACGGTTAATGTTGATTAGCACCCTTTTAGACCCTGATTAAGTCTCGGTTAGCACGGAGAAGGAGGGGAATTGGTCGATTATGAGGAATCCTAAAGTCAAATCCCCATTTCCGCCCCCCCAAAATTTTGAGAATTCTAACCCTAATTCTTGCGAAAACTTACCTCCTCTGGGTCGGTGGCTGTGGATCCGCCGCTCACCGGCGTGCTCCGCTCCTCATGGACGACGCCCCTTTCCGGCCACCATCGCCTCCTCACGAAATGCCACCCCTGCGCCCCACTTTCGGCCACCTTCACGTCACGGCGCTCGCGCTCCGGCTAGAGCAAGCGCCGCGCCGCTTTTGCTTCGCCGCCGCTCGCTCTCACGGGAAATCGGGGGAGAGGGAGTGAATGGCTAGGGTTACGGGCGAGCCGGGGATTTTGTTTCGGCGATCTCAGCGGGGGGGGCGTCGGATCTGATCCGACGGTTGACAGCCACCGAGGCAAGCTAATGGGCTGCGGAGAGCTAATGGGCCGAGCTGAATTTTTGGGCCGAACTACGCATGGAATGGGCTTGGGCGATTTTCTTGGGCCGCGCACGCGTCGGGCGGTTTTTTGGGCTGAGCTGAGTTTTCGGGCCGATTTCAGTGCAATTTCTTTTATGTTTTATACTGCTTTTGCATTTATGCACTGTTTTTTAAATAATGTTTGTAGCACGAATAATGTTAGAAATTGCACTAGAAATTATGATTAATTCTCTGATTAAAATGGAACCAATGGGAAATTTTAATTAGAGAATTCATTGAGGATAATTTTGGATTGTGTGTGGCTCACGATTATATTCTGACCAACGTTGTTTATAGTCGTGCATCGTCCATTAAATTTATTAAGTTCTTTTTCGTTTTCTGCCCAACGGTGATACGAATTAGAACTGAAATTAAGCATGTTGTTAATCAACCAACGTAGGGTTAATTTCATGCAAAATATCATTTTATGTTGTTTACTAATTAGGCTCTATATTCTCAGCTATGACTGTTTCAAACATTGCCAGTACAATTGATGGCATTGAGCAACTCACGGGGAACAATTTCCCCACCTGGAGAGAAAAAGTTCAAGTTGTTCTTGGAGTTTTGGACCTAGACTACGCGTTGAGAATGACCGCTCCTGTTGCTCCCACCATTGGTGAGGAGAATTATGATGAGAAAAAGAAAATTTATGATGCTAGTGCTGAAAAATGGGAGCAGTCCAACCGTATGTCACTCATGATAATGAAGAGCTCTATCTCTAATGGGATTAGGGGAGCAATCCCCGACTCCGAAAATGCTAAGGACTACTTGAAGTCAGTGGAGGAGCAATTTCAAAGTTCCTCAAAAGTTTATGCAAGTAGCTTAGTTTAGAGGCTCTTAACTGAAAAATATGATGGGTCTGGCAGCTTAAGAGAGCACATTATGAGGATGAATGATATGGTTGCAAAACTCAAGAGCATGGATATGGAAATATCTGAAGGTTTCCTAGTCTATTTTATTATGACCTCACTTCCTTCTGAGTACACTCCTTTTAAGATCAATTATAATACTCAGAAGGAAAAATGGACCATAAGCGAACTCATCACCATGTGTGTCCAAGAGGAGGAAAGGCTAAGGGCTGAAAAGAAAGATTATGTGCATCAAGTTGGCTCTAGCAAAAGAAAGTTCCAGGGAGACTATAAGTCCAAGAAGAAGCTGCAATTCTCTCCCAAGTCTGACAAGTCAGGACATAAGGTGCCTAACCCTCCCACTAATGATTCTGCGCCATCAAGTGACAAGGGATGTCATTTCTGTCGGAAGGAAGGGCACTTTCAGAAAGATTGTCCTGGTTTTTTGAAGTGACTGGCCAGAAAGGGTAATGATGTAATTACGTTTATTGATGAATCCCTTTATGCCAATTTTTCCCTTAATACATGGTGGATTGATTCCGGTGCAACTGTGCATGTTACCAATTCATTACAGGGATTCCTTGCCGCGACAACACTAAGAAAGGGGGAAAGAAGCCTTAGAGTCACGAATGGGAAAGAACCTGAAGTTGAAGCTGTTGGATCGCTTCCATTAGTTCTACACAATGGCTTTGTACTTCGGCTTAATAATGTAGTCTTTGTTCCTAGTATGAGGAGAAACTTGATATCTGTTTCATGTTTGGATGATGATGGTTTTATTTGTAATTTCGGGAACAAAAGATGTGATATTAAATTTAATTCGAATAATGTTGGTCTTGTTGTTAGGCATGACAAACTCTATATGCTTTCCCTAAATGATTCCTCTGTGTCAATGAATGTATGTGATGAAAACAAAAAGCGCAAGAGAGGTAATGAGACTTCATCGAAATTGTGGCACTGTCGTTTGAGCCACATTTCGAGGGGGAGAATGGAGCGTCTCATTAAGGAAGAAATTCTCCACCCATTAGACTTCTCTGACTCAAGTCACTGCATTGATTGTATTAAGGGCAAATATGCTAAACAAATAAAGAAAGGAGCCACTCGAAGCACAGGACTTTTAGAATTGATCCATACTGACATATGCGGTCCTTTTCCTGTAACATCAGTGGACGGTTTTGATTCATTCATTACATTCACTGATGATTTCTCCTGTTATGGTTATATTTACCCAATAAAGGATCGATATGAAGCACTCAATAAATTTAAGATATTTAAGGCTGAAGTTGAAAATCAGAAAAATCTAAAGATTAAAGTAGTAAGATCAGATCGAGGCGGAGAATATTATGGGAGACATGCCACTTATGGACAAATTCCTGGCCCTTTTGCTAGGTATCTTCAGGAAAATGGCATTGTAGCCCAATATTCAATGCCGAGTGAACCTCGGCAGAATGGAGTAGCTGAAAGATGCAACCGTACACTAATGGATATGGTACGTAGCATGATGAGCAACTCCACTTTGCCGATTAATTTGTGGATGGAAGCATTAAAGGCAGCCGTACATATACAAAATTGGGTCCCCAGTAAATCAGTCCCCAAAACACCTTATGAACTATGGACTGGGAACAAACCGAGCTTAAGACACTTACGAGTGTGGGGTTGTCCTGCTGAAGCTAGACTCTTCAATCCACATATGGAAAAATTGGACCCTAAGACTATGAGTTACTACTTCATAGGGTACCCTGACAGGTCTAAGGGGCATAGCTTTTATTGTCCAGATCGAACCACTAAATTTGTGGAAACTAGACACGCTGTGTTCTTAGAAAATATTGAAAACAGTGGGAGCCTGGAGCCCAGGAAAATAGATCTCGAGGAAAAGCGGGTTTATGTTCCATCACCGATTATCCAGGAGACCTTTATTCCTATGCCTCAGGTTGCTACGCCTCATGTTGAGGATCCTGAAATTCCTAATGTTGCACCTAATAATAATCCTCAGCAACCTACTGTGGTGGCTAATGAACCACCTAACGAACCACCTAATGAACCCATTAGAAGATCACATCGAGAGAGAAGGTCTGCTATCCCAAGCGACTATGTCGTCTACATGAATGAGGATGTGAATGACATAGGAAAAATTGATGATCCCTCCTCATATAAGGAAGCAATGATGAGTGAACATTCACCTGATTGGCTTGATGCTATGAAGGATGAAATGAAGTCTATGAGCACTAATGATGTATGGGACTTAGTAGAAATTCCTAACGGAGTCAAAACAGTTGGCTGTAAATGGGTATTAAAAACCAAGCATGACTCTAAGGAAAACATCGAAAGGTTCAAAGCAAGGCTTGTAGCAAAAGGCTTTTCTCAAAGAGAGAGGATTGATTATAATGATACCTTCTCACCTGTCTCAACTAAAGATTCCTTTAGGATTGTCATGGCGCTCGTGGCTCATTATGATTTGGAGCTACATCAGATGGATGTTAAGACGGCATTCCTAAACGGTGACTTGCATAAGAATGTTTACATGGCTCAACCGGAAGGTTTTGCCATGGAAGGCAAGGAATACATGGCATGTCGACTTAAGAAATCCATTTATGGGCTAAAACAAGCGTCAAGACTGTGGTACCTTAAGTTGGATAAAATCATAAGAGATTTTAACTTTAAGGAAAATGAAGTGGACAACTGCATATACATTAAGTTTAAGGGGAGCAAGTTCACTATATTAGTGCTTTATGTGGATGATATCTTGTTGGCCAGCAGCGATAAGGATATGCTGTATGAGACCAAGAGATTTCTGTCCTCTAATTTTGATATGAAGGATCTCGGTGATGCTTCTTACGTTCTTGGGATTGAGATTCACCGAGATAGGTCTAAAGGAGTATTAGGTCTATCACAAAAGGCATACATTGACAGAGTACTGAAGAGATACAATATGCATAAGTGCTCTGCCTCGCCTGCTCCTATTGTTAATGGCGATAAGTTTGGGACATTTCAATGTCCAAGGAACCAATTTGAAACTGATCAGATGAAGTCGGTTCCTTACGCTTCAGCTGTCGGAAGCATCATGTATGCTCAAGTTTGCACACGCCCTGACTTAGCTTTTGTTACCGGGATGCTTGGCAGATATCAGTCAAATCCAGGACCGGACCACTGGAAAGCCGTTAAGAAAGTCTTGCGATACATGCAGGGCACTAAGGGTTACATGCTCACATATAAAGCGTCTGAAAATCTTGAAGTTGTGGGTTATTCAGACTCAGACTTTGTGGGGTGTGTTGATTCTAAGAAATCCACGTCAGGTTACATCTTCACCCTCGCAAGGGGAGCTATTTCGTGGAAAAGCTCCAAACAGACACTCACTGCATCGTCGACAATGCAAGCTGAGTTTATGGCATGTTATGAGGCTACCGGGCAGGCAGTATGGCTTAAGAATTTTATTCCTGGACTTAGAGTGGTAGACAACATCTCTAGACCACTCACATTATACTGCGATAATGAACCCGCTGTCTTTTATGCAAACAACAACAAGTCAAGTGGTGCTGCCAAACACACTGACATTAAGTGCCATGTTGTGAAAGATAGGATCCAGGATCAGACAATTAATGTTCAGCATATAAGTACAAATTCTATGCTTGCGGATCTGCTTACTAAAGGCTTACCACCCAGTGTTTTTCGTGATCATGTTGCCGGCATGGGTTTACTGGAGAGCCTTTAATCCTGGATATGAGAGACCATTAAGGAAACCAACTCCCATTAAGAATAACGATTTTCCATATCAAGATAGAATGATACATTATAGGTACTGAGGTTCAGTGACATTTTATTGGTCATTGCAACGCATTACCTTGGTGTGTTATTTTATTGAGAGTTGACTTATGATGTTAGCCTTTACGATCAAAGGGGAGAATGTTGGTTGATGTTCTCGGCTAACAGCAAACCGAGATAATAGGGGGATAATGCTCACCACCGCGCCCTGATCGGGGGTGCCAAAACCAACCTTGGTTTCGGTCCCCCGTCACGCAGCGCTATATAAACACAGGGGAGTCTGGCACCTCGGGATCCAACGTTCCCGTGAGTCCAAAACCTCGCCCAACATCTTAAGCCCTACCGATCTAGGTTGCGCTGCAGTGACGGGAAGACCGACGCCGTCATCGTGGACGACACCGGCGAGGCTTCATCACGCCTGCATCACGCCTGCTCCAAGCAGGCTCGGGTCTTCGCATTTGTCTCCTAAAGCCGATGGCTTCACCAGGTAATGCATCTTGATTCCGCTTTTAGGATTAGGTGTTCTAGATGTTAGACTGGTTGTTTATCATGTTCATCACCTTAATCCCTAAGCATTAGATCTAACACCTAACACCGGTAGTGGAGGAGTTCCCCGTCCGCGTCACCGCCCACCGCCCAAGGAAAGAATTCTGCAGCTCAAATGCAGCTGGCCATGATCACTGATGTTGAAGAGCTGAGTTCTGATGACGAGTGATCGCTTGATCTGAAATTGGGGGTAATGATGCTTGAAATTATGTTTTGGTCTGTAATAGGTACTTGTGTATGCGCTATCCTCGTCTGTGCTTGCTTGGTGTGAGGGTACTAGGGCATGCGCATGCTTTAGCTTTTGTTTTTGTTTTTGCTTTTCTGAACCCAGATCTGAGAGGTATCTCAGATTGTGGCTGACGAACCTTGTTCCGTTATTTCCATAGTCGAACCTGTGGGACGGGTTTCCTCCGTATGGAAAAAGAGTAAACTAGGAAAGTATTATTACTAGACAATATCTCGTGCTCGATAGCACGACGCTAGTTATGTGCAACCTGTAGCTCCTCTTTTAGAGTGGTTAAGTAACATATCTCTAATCATTAAATCAAATAACATTTTTAAAATTGATCTACATGTTTCCGGTACACAACTTGTTTTCTTAATTTTAAATGATCAAACATACATAGAGACATGTTCAAATTTATATGCATAAGAAGAAGGTCCTGAATTAATGTTGTAAAATCATTGCATAACTCGATAATATATACATTATTTTTGGAGCAGTGGTTATAGCAAATGGTTCATTAATGAACCACACGATATTTACATTTGTTTTGCATCCTGCCGCCAGTTTTTCTGCAAAACATTTCATTCTGCTCAGGAAGCAGTTACGTGCTTACAGAAGGTAAATCAAGAACGAAACATTGTTACTAAACAAAAAAAATAATTGCAAGGAAAAATTAATTTGATTTAATTCTCTTTAGTTCAGACTTCTTGTTTCTTCATAGATGACGACTTAGTTTTGACATCGATCACACTTCTAAATTCCCTCCTGATCCAAGCAGCTTTATCAGATTTATTAATAGGTTTTGGACGCTCTCCGGCCTCCTGAATATTTCTCTTCTGTGTGATCAAGTTAAAATTATTTCTCTGACCTTCCATCCATGGCCTAAGAATGTGGCTGCTTCCCATAGATAGTGTCAATTTAATGCACTTGGAACAATGGGTGCTGACATAAAAAACTCTTCTCTCACTGAAACAATCGATCAAAACTTTTGTGAAGACATGGAGGCTATCTCAGATGCAACCAAGTCGAGTAGTTCGACACCTGACCAACATCTCATACCGCTCAACCGGCGTATGTGTCACCGTTGGTCAAATCGGCCAAAAGCAAATATCAAAACGAGAGCTGAACGAAATACCAAAGTCCTGTAAAGACTTAGTATTATTCTCAAGTTCATTAAACACAACGGTTTTCAGAGGAGCCTATCAACCGTACCCTCATCCTGCCCAGCTGGCCGAGGCATCTCAGCTGGTGGGTTCGCTCGAAAGCCTGAGGCGGTTACCCTGCTTAGCCGGCAATCGCATCTCAGCTAGCGAGGGCTCAACTGGAACCATTACACTTAACGAAACGAAAGAAGCACACTAATTCTTTACGGCTGTCCCATACACTTCAAAGACATACACACATGGTGTATGGGCAGCCAAAAAATAACTTGTAATACCACAACAAAACTCTAACAGAAAGGTTTACATGGATACATAAGCACATCCCATACACGGGTAGATAATTAAGTTACATGCAACACGATTCGAAGGTCGTTCAGAGATAAATAAACAACAAGTTCAGCAGTGGAATCACATAAAAACACCCGAGATGGTAGCCCTCTACCATCTCCAAAAGCCTACATAACCCACCAAAAGACCGGTAGAAGCAAACTATACAGCTAGGCATAAACATCCACATTATCAACATCGTAAAACTCCGCAACGCTAGGATCACCTGCAACAGGGGAATTGATTTCCCTAAGTACTTTCATACTTGCAAGATATATTTGTAAGCTCATCCTACTAACTTAAGCATGACATATGACAAGAATAAAATACTAGGCAGGAAAATAATCAACATTAAGTAAGCATGGCATGTACATTGGAGATAAAGCAATATCAACATGTATTCAACATAACCATCTCAATTATCATCTTTAACATTATGCTTTCAGCTCCGAAATAACTTAGAATTCAACCAAGAATTCATCTCAACCATCATATCAAGTCAACCAAGACTCAATTTATCAATTTATCCAGTCAACCAAGACTAGATTCAAATGTTCTGAGCAAATCAACCAAGACTTGACCAATTTGAGAGTGCTCCGAAGTGGCGTAAGCTCGTGGTTGGCCAACCACGACTTCCCGACACCCTCGTAAACACTCCCACGTGAGTAAAGAGTATAGCCCTACGACACCGGTATCGACTGGACGACCGAGGGTGCATACGTTCACCTCGCCCATTGATCCATCTGTAGGTGATAGTATCCCGGCTCTCACATCTCATTTTAAGGTTTCATAATTCATTAGTCCATTTAAAATATGACCACTGACCATGCATCACATTTCAAGCCTAAACATACTAGTGATTATCCCATCACAAGTATCAACATGCAACATGAATAACCGAGCATTTCATCTTAATCACATAACATGGCATAAGTTGAGCTAGGTATCTTAGCGAGCTTTGTATGCTTGCCTTATTAGTATTCATCATGTTCGTCTGAGGTTCAATTCTCGTTGCTGGGTTCTAACGATAATTACACCGAAAAGCCGAAAACGACGAAAAGAAAGGGGTAAGATCAATATCAGTATGATCAGAGGCTAAATGATGTATGGAATGCATTCTAACATGTAGAGGAAGCAAAAATAAAACTAATGCAATTAGTTTCATCTCATTTGGAATTACATAATTAAAGTTGTGAATTTTTGAAGCCTAAATATCATTTTTAAGGTTTTTTAAACATGGCAATCATGTAAAATACTTTTATGGTAGTGATATGGATGGAAATGATGACATGATGATATGCAAATTAAGACATGACTTTAGATATATAACATGTTTCATTTGGGTTGTTGCAATTTTCTCCAAAATTCATATTTAATCATTAGGGCTAAAGTGGTATTTTTACTATTTTGAACTTTTCATCTAGAGTAACATGTGAACAAATTATACCATTAAATTCTACACATTAACATATGAATTTACCAAAAATACCAAAAAGAATCACTAATTTTGGAGTTGGTATGAATTTTCTATGATTTTTACAAGCTTTTAGCCTTTTAAATGGTTTTCTGGAAATTCCAGATTATACTTTTCATACTCAGGTCTACCTAACCTCAGTGAATGACATGTGGGGTCTAGGGATTTTATTATTTTTCTTTTTATTTCTTACACAGAGTGTATGACTAGTGGGGTCCTCTATCAGTTTTTCTTTTCTTTTTGTTTTATTTATAAAGCCTATGACATGTGGGCTCCACCTGTCAGTTTCATTTTTTAATTTATATTTAACCGGTGATTTGTACAGTGGGACCCAGAGGTCATAGACACATTTACCTAAAATGGTTTTAATTAGATTTTTAAACACCCGGACCCACGCGTCAGCGACACGACGATAATGGTTTAACCGTTTAAACGTCCCGGCCCCACCGGTTAGGTCACCGGCGACTAAACGCTGGCAATCCCAAGCGTTGGCGAGTGGAGTCCAGCATGCGCACGTGCGCTACAGGCGGCCATTTCGCGCGGGGTTTCTGGCGTTCGATTCCTCTCATTGCCACGATCTCGTTTCGGTCCTAAGGAGCGGCAGAGACCCACCGGAGCGACGGCGAGCCGCTCGCCGGTAGACGACCAAGACAGGGGAAGGAGGAAGTGCGATGTGTAGCATAGAAACGAACAAAAGAAGGGAAGGGAAGGACTAGGAGCTCACCCCGGAGCTGCTCGAATGCTCGGTTGCTGCAGAGAAGGCCGGAGGAGTCGCGGAGATGATGCCGGCGTTGGGGAAGACGATGTGCTTGTTGGGGAGGTTACGGGAGTGCGGTGCTGGTCTAGATCTCCGTGCCAGAAGCTGCACAGAGACTCCTAGAGCACCCTGTGGTCCTTGGTTAGCCTTGAAGTAGTCAGTGACGAGGACTTCACCGGCGATGGCGACGGCAGCGATCTAGCTTTCGATGGAAGTGCGATCTGAAGCAAGTCGAGGAGGAGGGGGTGATCAGGAAGGCACTGAGGGACCTCAGGAAACCAATGAGATCATCGGGAGGGCCTGAGGGTTACCGTGGAGACCGAATCGACGGTGACGAGGATCGGGCTAGAGTCGAAGAAGACGACGGCTCGACGGTGATTCTTGGCTCCTCTGCACTGATGAAGAGCAAAAATGATATCCAAGGATCCTGGCGAAGCTAAACGATGCACTCGAGGGTCCTGGCTCACCGAGGTTTGTGAGGGACGCGGCGAAGTTAGAGGCGGTGCTCACCGGAGCTCTCGATGTCGAAGGCGTTCCGACAAGGGAACTACACGGGAGGCTCTGCGGAGGGCAAGAGAAGATGTGTGAGCTCTTGGGGAAGTCGATGGCGAGATCTTGGGTGAAATAGGAGGAGGAAAGCCAACGGAATCGAGAAGGGGCTTAAGAGGGGGGTCGTCGGCCGGAACGGCGGGCTCGACGCCGCAGCCTCCAACAGCTCGGGCGTTGACAGAAAATAGCACGTGGCTACTGAGACGTTGAAATCGAGCTAACGGCATGAAGAGGGCAGAGAACGGCGACGTACAGCGCCGTCGGGGTCGACACGACCAACGCCAAGCGTCGATGCCACGTGGAAGACGAGCCCTGACCAGTGGACTCCACTGGTCAGCGGCAGGGAGGAGCGCACAGGCCGCGGGTGCGAGTGCGCCATGGGGGTGGAGCGGGGCTGCGGCCCGGCAGCGAGGAAGATGGGCTGACTTTCGGCCAAAAGACGTTTAGGGTTTTGTTTTTTTTTCAATTTCTAGTGCTGATTTAAGTTTTTGGATGTGTAGATGACATAATTAGTGATTTAAATTTTGGAAAAATTCATGGAGGCTCCAGAGAGGATATATAACATTCATGAATTTTCTCAGATTTGTTTGAGGCATATTATTCAGTTATTTAAATAATAGTCCAAAATGGTAATAATCTGGGCTTGAGCTGTAGCTATGTTATCTATAGTTCCTAAAATCATGAAAAATTTATATTCATGTCCAGGGAATAGAGTTGGACACAAATATAAAATTTCAAGAATTTTGGATACATAGAATAGAGTTGGACACAAATATTATACAGTTCTGCCATGTAAGGACTTATTTAAATAACCAATTATTGCAGCATTCAAATGAGCTCAATTTACTTGGAAATTTTTAGGACATTTCTTGGAGGTGTACTAACAAAAATTATTAAAGGGAAGGTTCACTAAGGTTGGTTCCATGTTTGCATTTAATTGAAGTATAGAGCAATATTACCAGGTTTTATTTCTTAGCCATTTTATTTATTCTAATGCAAGAGATGGGATGATGAATGGGTGCACTTTATTGCATAATGATCTCCACTGATCTCTCGTACATCATAATTTACACAAGGGTCTTTACAGAAAATTGCCCTCCACTTGGCAGGTTTTTCGAAAATTTGAACCGTCGCGGCGGAAATTTTGGGTAGTGGTGACAGTAAAGCCACCCTCTTTTCTTGCACAGTAATGATGACGTGGGTGGCACGAAGTGGTTGCGTCGGGGTCGTGCACCTGCCGTTTCTAGGACTCCACGCCAACTACCCTCCGCAAGCGCCGAAAGCGGACCCGAGCATTAAATGCGACGGGACATTGGAGTAGAGAATATTGCCCCGAGTAGCCATTCGAACCTTTGCGGGGCTAGTCGGGGATCTCTCCGGATGCCACGATAAAAAGGGAACTGACGCCGTGTGGAAAAGCTTACGCGTTTTGAGCTCTTGCGTTCTTCTTCCTTGCACTCGCAACTTTTGCCCCAGCCATCAAAGAGCCCTCGCATCCTTAGTCTTCCCCAACATGGTGAAGAAAACTTCTGCAAGCAAATCGGGCGCCTCCAGCCCTGGTTCTAGCAAAGCCCTCGCATCCGCGCTCCCTGGGTGGGAGAAATCGATAATGATGGAAGAGGCATTAGTGCGACTGGAGCAGGATGGGGCAATCCTTCCGAGTGCGATGATCCCTCGCCGGCCGATGGAGGGAGAAGTGATGCCTAGCCCAGACACGCATTGGGCTGTCTTCTTTGCGGACTTCTTCAAGTGCGGCTTCCAGCTGCCGTCCTCGGCGTTCTTCCTCAACGTCTTGGCGTTTTATGGAATCGAGCTTGTGCACCTCAACCCCAACTCGATCACCTTGCTAGCCGTCTTTGCACAGCTGTGCGAGGTGTTTCTATCCATCCGCCCATTTCTTGACCTCTTTAGGTTCTTTTATCATCTGAAGAGGCTGCCGTAGAAGAACGAGGTTGTCAGAGGCGCCGGCTTCCGACATCGCGATGGGATGGCGGAGAAATACATCGACCTACCCGCCAAGTCCTCCTGGTCGGGGTGGCACAAGAAGGGGTTTTACTGCTTGCCACCCTCGCCTGGAAGCATCACGTACAGCGAGCTGCCACCGCACCCAACCAAGGACTGGTCGGAGCAGCCTTACGTCACCCCCCCGGATCAAGACCTACATCACCGAGATCATGGATCTGAAGAAGCAAGGCCTGACAGGGTGGGCTGTAGCGCAAGACTTCATCACGCGGTGCCTGAGCCCCCTGCGGTCTCGGGTCTCGTTGGAGTGGCAGTACCGAGTAGCAACGGACCCAGCACGTGAAGGTGCGGAAGGTACTCTTTCTTCCCAAGTAGCTTTAAGTACTCGAGGATGGCTTTGTTGTCTTATTCTCTCAAAATCTTCTTTTGTTACAGACCTGTCCCCCCAGACAGTGCACACGAGGACCAAGTTCCTCTTCGAGTCGGCACCCAGGGAAGGTCACAGCAACATCCCGAGGCCCATTATTGACATGGAGCCCGAGGCCACGCAGGAGCTGATGTCGGTGAGTCACGTGAATCCAATGTTATCTTGTTTCTCGAGTAGCGCATATCGACGGATGTTGTACTCGGGAGAACTGCAGCACCTGGGTCAACAGGACTTCGACTTGGAGGGTGAGAATGTGTGGGTGAGGTCGGCCGCAGGGTCAGACGACCTCGTGATCCTCGACTCCGAAAGCCCCACGGCATTGACAGCAGCCATGGACACCATCACCAAGAAGCAGCCGGGCGGCGGCCAAGCCGCCTCGACTGAGCCCTCAAGCACACCTCCAGCTCCCACAGCTTCCTCTCTTCAGCCTGCTTCTCAGGTAAGCATATCTTTACCACTGCCTCCCTTCATATGACTGCAGCTTACACCAAATAGCGAATAGGAGCGGAGACAGGCCAAGGGGAAAGTGGTCGTCGACCAGGGCACTTCGGCTATAGAGACCTAGACCTGGTTGGAGGAAGTGGTCACCGAAGGCACCCCCCCTGACCTGCACGGGCAAGAGGGATGCGCCTTTTGGCGAGGTGAAGGTGACAGGCGTGCGCCGCTCCAAAAGGCGGTAAGCGTACACCCGTCCACTTTCTTCTCATTTCTGATGGCTCTTCTTTTTAACTTGTTGCTGGTAGGAGGATTGTTGGTGATCAGCTGGCCTCGGTTGATCCCCCGTCTGCGAACAGGGCCCCCGACCAGGGGGCAGCTGAGTTGGACGCCAAGGGACCTGGTTGGAGGGCGTCCAAGTCAAAGGTCGAGACGCCGACTGTGCTTGCCGCCTCCAGCCCGCCTTCAACTCCAGCGGGCGCCCAGCCACCCGAGTCGAGCTGGCCTCTCCTCGGGCTACCGCCTGAAAGGTCATGGCGGGACGTCGTCCAAGGAGCCATGGGCGTGGAGGGCTTCTCGGAGACCGTCTGGTCATCGCTCCTCCGGGTAGGAAAACACAGACAACAGAATAATTAGTAAAACTCTGCGTTTATTTACACAAACTGACCTGTTGTCGTGCAGCTCATCGATTCTGGGTCGTGGACCTTTCGCTTCGAAGCCCAGCAGTTGAGAGAAGCACTGGAGAAGGAGAGGGCCAAGAGTACCTGGATCGAGTCCGAGAAGGATCGGCTCGAGAACGAGAAGGCCCGGCTTGTCGAAGAGCTGGAGGCTGCTCGAGACGACACTTCTCGGGAGAAGAGGAGGGCCGACTCTGCCGTGGGCACCATGAAGCTGGTGCTGTAGGCGAGTTTCACCGTCCTTGGCGAGGTGGGAGTTGAAGTTTGACTTGCCAAAGACGCGGGTCTGGCTGGTGAGTTCCACAGTCTGGTGTCCGACATGATCGAAGGCTTCATGAAACTTAAGGCCATGGTGTCGGATCACATAACTCGGCAAGCCCGCAACGGCTCTCTTCTCATGGTGGCCCAAGCGCTGTCCATTGTGAAGGACAAGCACCCAGAGCTAGATGTCAAGATCCTTCGCGACGGGCTCCTGAGGGAGATTGACGAGGAGTGCGAGCAGCTTGTCGAGGCGATGAAGCATGCGGCTGAAGCATTCGTAGGCGGGTTGGGGTTCTCTACATCCCCTTAGGTCCTTTACTTTCTTCTATACCTGTAAACTTTAAACAGAAGAGCTTTTGCATTTGGTCAGTACATGAAAGTTATCTGAGATACATGTGACCAAGCGAACGAGTTGGACGTGATGAGTACTAGATACCAAGTGATCGCGACAACGCATCACACTTAGTGCTTTTGGTCCTTCCCTTCGACCCAAGTAGGAAAACTCCATTACTAACCGGGTAGTTTAGTCAATCAGCCTTAGGTCCCATGCAACTGAGGGACGTCTTAGCCCCCAGGCACTTGAGGACGCCATAAGGAATCTTTTGCACATCCCGCAAGTCGTACTCATAGAAATCCCACCTTTCGCGAAGGAGAAAAACTTTGGCACAAGTATAATATGTGGTTGCTAACTCTCAGTATGTTGTACCCGTCCAGCCCCTGACTGGTTATTTGGGAAGCAAGCTCAGATAGGCAGTTGAAGTGAAAGAACATTAGCAGACTTATGAAAAAAAAGCCTGAAAGAAAAGCAAATGCAGCCCTCGACTGGCTATCTGGGAAGAAAGCGCAGATAGGAAGTCAGAGAAAAGAAAAGCAAATGCCCTGAAAGAAAAAGCAAATGCAGCGCCCCGACTAGTTATCTGGGAAGTAAGCTCAGATAAGCAGTCAGAGAAAAGAAAGAAAAAGCAAATGCAGCCCCCGACTGGTTATCTGGGAAGTAAGCTCAGATAAGCAGTCAGAGAAAAGAAAAAGCAAATGCCTTGAAAGAAAAAAGCAAATGCAGCCCCTGACTGGTTATCTGGGAAGTAAGCTCAGATAAGTAGTCAGAGAAAAGCAAATGCAAAAAATTCATACCGCCCCGTAGTCATAGGCATGTTTTTGTGCCTTATTATCATCTTGTTACACCTTGCCATGACATCCGGGTGCGCGTGCTAGGTAGAGATACCCAAATAGCGGCTTACCGCCAGGATAGACGTTGTGGTGAGGAAGGAGACAAAGAGGCACAAAGGGATCCATCCAACTTTTAAGGGCAACACGAACTTTATTAATGAAAGATTACACTGATGTACTCACACATAGAACTTTCCGTAGGCCAGTAGAAACCATGTCTGAAGGCCTTTTCGACCAGGGTTCAGAAGGAAGCATGAGCTCCGCACACCCCTCCATGAATTTCTTTGAGTAGCTCTCTACCCTGCTTCCGAGAGATGCACCTCATGAGCACTCCATGGGCTCCTCTGCGATAGAGGACGCCATCAACTAGGGTATACATCCTGGCCCTATGGGCAGTCTGCTCGAATAGTGCCTCGTCATCGGGTACAACTCGATTCTGAAGGTAGCGGATGGGATCCATCCACGATTCTTCGTATTCGAGCGGAGCCACGAGTTCCCTCATGGCTCCTTTTGGAGCATCAATCCCTGGTGACGTCCTAAGTTGGTTATAGGTCTCTTGGACCACCACTCCTTCGGCTGCGTCATCTTCCAATGACACGGACAGCTTCGAGATCTTTTCAACAAAGACCCTGGGTTGTCCTAGAGATCTTGAGGATGTTAGTCAAGCAAGGCTGTCGGCAAGGCAGTTATCTTTTCGTGGGATGTATTTCAACTTGAGCCCAACAAACTTCTTTTCTAGCTTCCTCACATCCGCAAGGTAAGCTGCCATGATCTTGTGCGAGGTTTGGTACTCCTTGCTAACTTGCTTTGCCACCAACTACGAGTCCCTACTCACGAGTAGGCAGCGGATACCAAGCGCAGAAGCTACTCGAAGACCTACAAGCAAAACTTCATACTCGGCCACATTGTTAGTGGTAGAGAAGTCAATCTGCAATGTGTATTGCATGCGTTCTCTGGTCGGGGAAATAAGAACTATGCCAGCCCCCGAGCCCTTGAGCATTAGTGACCCATTGAAAAACAAAGTCCATACCTCATTCATGTAGTCGTTGCTGCTCTAGGGCTGCTCGGGTTCAGACCACTCGGCGACGAAATCGGTGAGTGCTTGCGACTTGATAGTAGTGTACGGGACGAAGCGAATGTCAAATTTGCCTAATTCAACAGCCTACTTCGCTATTCTGCCTATGGCGTCTCTGTTGTGGTGGATTTCTCCGAGGGGAAACATCGACGGTATGGTGATCTTGTGAGCTTGGAAATAATGTCTTAACTTACGGGAGACCATCAACACCATGTACAATAGTTTTTGCACTTGTGGGTTGTGCTCTTTGGGCCCGTGAAGGACCTCGCTGACGTAGTAGACCAGTCTCTGGCTCTTCTCCCGCTTATCGGGCTCCCCTCGCTCGACCACAAGAACACCACTCACAGCCTGCGGTCCAGCTGCTATATAAAGTAAGAGTTCTTCCTGTGGGCCAGGAGATTTTTGAAAGATACCTTTTGAGATTTTTGAAAGCTGCTTCTGATTCCGCTATCCACTTGAAGCCATCGTGTTGTTGCAGTAGCTTGAAGAACGGTAGCCCCCGGTCTCTGAGTCGAGAGATGAACCGACTGAGTGCCGCCATGCACCCGGTTAGCTTCTGTTCTTCTTGAACGGATTTTGTTGACTACATATCCTCGATGGCTTTGATCTTCTCGGGATTGACTTCGAGTAGCTTTCCGGCGTCGACTCCGAATACGCACTTCTCAGGATTCAGTTTGATGTGATTTTTGTCCTTCTTTTTTGACTTCACGACAAGGTCATAGACGTACGCTTCAACATTATAGCTAATCTGGTCATGGAGAGTTATTTGCATACCACGCTGATACATGGCGCCAGCGTTCTTTAAACCAAAAGGCATTTTTACATAACAAAATACCCCGAACGGAGTGATAGGTTTTCTACTCATCCTTCCAACACATGCTAATCTAGTGATAACCAGAGTAGGCGTCGAGAAGGCTTAGATAATCGCATCCAGAGGTGGAGTCGACTATCTGATCTATTCTAGGTAGAGAAAAAGCATCTTTCGGGTAGGCCTTGTTGAGGTCAGTGAAGTCCACGCACATATGCCACTTCCCGTTGGCTTTCTTCACCATGACTGGGTTGACGAGCCACTCGGGATGGTCTACTTGTTGGATGAAACCTGTCTTCATGAGCTTCTCGATCTCTACCTTGATGGCTTCTTTCTAATCAAGAGCGAACCGCCGGAGCTTTTGTTTCACAGGCTTGGCATCGGGGTGGACTGCTAGCCTGTGCTCGATCACCTCCCTGGGGATACCGGGCATATCGGATGGCTACCACATGAATACGTCCGAGTTCGCCCGGAGGAAGGTGATGAGCACAGTTCCTATTTTTGGTCCAGGGTGAAGCCGATCCGAATTGTCTTGGATGGCTCCGCCGGGTCTAGAGGAACTATCTTCTCCTCACCGTGAGCTTTCACGACAACCTTGGGCCTCGAGTTCTTGGTTTCCTTGTCGACCTGGTGCTGTTCCGCCATGTCGAGGCTTCGCTTGTCGCAATGCAGGCCAGCCTGGGTGTAGCCCCGAACCGTGATGACTCCTTTTGGCCCTGGGATCTTCACGCACTGGTAAGCATAGTGCACAGCGGCCATGAACTTGGCAAGAGTTGGTTGTCCTAAGATGGCGTTGTAGGCCATCTCAAAATCAACCACATCAAATAGAACCTTTTCTGTTCAGAAGTTGTCAGCTGTCCCGAAGGTGACGGGAAGCGTGATCTGGCCAATTGGCTTGGCCGAGGACCAGGGTACAATGTCGTGGAAGGATTATAACGCCGGCTTGATGGCAGATCGAGGGACCTGCATCGCATCGAGCATGTTAGTGAAGAGGATGTTCAGGGAACTGCCCCCATCTATGAGCACTCGGGTGACCCTGCAGTTATTGATGGTGGGATCGACCACGATCAGGAATCGGCTTGGTCGGAAGAAGTTCTCGGGGCAGTCGCCTTGCTCGAAGGTGATCTCGACTTTTGACCACTTGACTGCCTAGCGGCTATGGGGGACCGAGGCAAGAACTTCTCGAGCCACTGTCTTGTACTGCCTCCTGGACTCGTAAGACGCCGAGCCCTCGAACATGTGGTTGATTGTCCGGTTCCCATCTTGGAAAGCGACTGGGTCCGAATTGTTGTCGGAACCAGAGTTCTTATCATGGCTCACGACCTGCTTCCCCTGTAGCTTCTCGGCTTCCTCCTTCATGTGCTTCCTGAAGACCCGACACTGATCGAGGCTATGGTTGTTGGTTAGATGGATGTCACACCACATCTTCTCGAAATGCTCAGTGGAGGCCGGTTTCTTGCCCTTGCCTCGGGATGGCCCGGGACGCTTGTCGGGGAGATCTGCCATGACGTCCTTAGTCTTTGTTCTCTTCCCATTGCCTCCTTTGGAGGGCTTCTTCTTGCGTTTGCTCTTTGATGAGCCACCATCAAACCCGAGCGGGGGGCGCTGCACGCCCTGCTCCCAGTCCTCTACGAGCCTACGGGCCTCTTCGGCGTTTCTTGCCTTTTCGATGATGTCCATCAGTTGCCTGACAGTCTGGGGCTCCAGCATAGCAAGCTCCTCCGTGCACCTACGATCCCTGCAACCCTGAGTAAATGCCAGAATAACATCGGGGTCGGTTACCTTAGGGATCAAGTTGCGAACGTTGCTGAAGCGCCGTATGAACTCGCGCAGCATCTCCTTCTCCATCTGGAAGACCCGAAGGAGATCGCTTATCTTGCTTGGTCGAACGTACGTGCCCTGGAAGTTAGCTCGGAACTGGCGGCAGAGCTGCTTCCACGAGTGGATTGAACTTGGCTGAAGGTTTATTAGCCATGTCCTAGCCACCACCTTCAAGGCAGTGGGGAGGTAGTTGGCCATGACTTTCTCGTTCCCACCGGCTGTGTTGATAGTGGGGGTGTAGATCTGTAGGAACTCGTGCAGATTGGTGGTCCCATTGTAGCCCTCTATCGGCCCGGGCTTGAATCGAGACGGCCACTGAACCCTCCTGAGCTCCAGTGTGAAGTCTTGCCATCCACTAATGGCGAGTAGATGCGCGCCCTCTGCTCGCCGGAGTAGGGGACCGGTCTTGATCATGATCTAGGCGGTCATAGCGGTGGGAAGCCCCCCGAATAGATCGCTCGTGAAAAGGTGACTGATCTGATCGGGTCCGTGCCCGTCACCGCTGGTTGAGGGTATCGCGTAGATTCGAGATGGGGTGACCTTGAATAGGCGAGTTCCTGTAGCGGCGGCGAGAGCGGTCGTGTCACCAAGAAGGCTGGTTTCGGGAATTTTGTCGCTCTCGACTGGATTCTCCACGAGAAGGTTCGAAGTGGGCCTTGCTTCTCGTGGTGCTGTTGGCCATAGCCAGCCGATGAGAGAACTCGGCGTGTTCCTATGCCTGTCGAAGGCCCTCCTGCATGTCTTGCAGCCACTTCCTTCCCACGGGGGTGGACCTCGAAAAGCCTTTGGGCTGCCCTAGATCTAAGGCCATCAGCGTCTCGTCGATGCTGCTGGGTGCTTGGATCTAGGAGTACAGTTGTGTGCTGCGCCAGGTCGCGTGCCTTTCTCGAAGGAGTACGGCTTAGACCGCGCTGGCTTCGGTTCCTCGAGTTGTCATTGCCGTGCTGGTCGGACGGGGCACCGACGTTGCCGATGGTGAAGACTTCTCGTGGATATTCCATGCTAGAGGTGGAATCCAAGTCCATCCTGGATCTGTCTTCGGAGGAGACCTCCGATAAGCTCTAGAACCCACAGTCGGGGATCCCGAGTTGCGGTTTACGCTGCTTCTGCCAGCGTCTTGGCGATCAGGCGAGTCGAGCCTGATGCCGTGAGCCCTGGCATACTCGTCCAGGAAACGACCAGCTTCGTTGCTGGATTCGTGGTCAGGGTTGTCGTCGTCACCAAAGTCCACCCGATCGATCATCGGATCCTCGTGAGAGGGAGGGGCAAAGTTGTCATAGAACCCCTCGTCCGAGAAGCCGAAATGCGACATAGTCATGGTGAAGTCGGTGACGGTGTCGATGATGAGGATCCGGTGATGTTGTCACGTGTCCCCACGGACGGCACCACCAAAGACAAGGATTTTTATATAGGTTCAGGCCTCCGGAAGGATAATAGCCCTACGTCTTGTGTTCTGCTTTATTGATCTCGATTATGATTACAAAGGGGGTGGTATGAAGTTAAGTTGATAATTGGATTATGAGATCTATACTAGAGTGCATCTTTATGTGTTTGATAAAAGCCCATTGGTGGAATTATGGATGAGGATCATGAATGTTGAGAAAGGCAAGTGGAATATATCTGGAGTAGTTGGCTGATCTGATATGATTGGATTTTAGTGATCTAGATTGTTTGATTGAGATATTTGAGGATAATTTGATTATTAGATTTGCGCTCGAGCATATCGGAAGTTTTGAAGATTGACCCTTATTATTGGATTAAGAAGGGTTGGAACAGAGGCTTTTGCACGATGACAAACACTCTGGTAGATTATAGATCAATTATTGGAAGACATGATGAAGTGAAGTGATGATCTACATTGTCGAAGATATGTAGTTCTGGATTTTGGTGGACCCCACAAGGATTTTCTCTAAGAGGGGTAGTAGATAGTGATCGCAAGAAATTGGATTTTAGAAATGAGTATAATATATGTTGTTGGAGATTAACCATGCTCAGAAAGTAATACTAATAAATAGTTGGTGATAAGTTGTAGAAGCACAAGGCATCTTGATTGGATGAGATAATGATTCAATGGTGGTAGAGATGCTGGAATGTTTTAGCATATTGGAAGACACAATAGTTCCTCGTGGTATACTTTCAATTAATTCATCAAAGAATTCTTCGATATAAGCACACCTTTCGAGGGTTAGATATCACGAGGTCAAGCGAGTTTCAAAGGATTTAAGAGCTAGCACTCTAAGCCATGGTTCTAGTGTGGATTAGTATAGCCTTATGTAGAACTAAGAGCAAAAGAAGATTGAAGATCCCTCAATCCCGCTAGAAGACGAATGCCGACAATCATCGCCAGGATTGAAGATTGAAGACCCACAACACATGTGCATTTGAGTCTACACGCTTGGGGGAATTGAAGATATCAAGACCATAGTGAAGCTAGACACCTGGTTCGAAGAATTTTCAACTCTAGAGAAGAAGAGAAGAAAATCAAAAGTAGCTCAAGAGCAAGAATAATCTCGGTTACTGCCAAAGATATCCAGTGAAGAAAGTGGAACTACTAGTCTCCTCAACGAAGCGGAAGATCAACCAGATCAAAAGCCTCAGCCGAGCAACCCATCGAAGGTAAGCCTGGGCCACCCAACCCATTTCCTAGTCAGCCCGAATCTCGGGGACGAGATTCCTTTAAGGGTGGTAGAATTGTAACAGACCGATTTTGGTGATTTTCAAAACTTTTTACCTAAAAATGAGAACCTGAAAATTTCTCGATTAATTAAAGCTTAATTGGAATTTTTTAAATTCTTTTGGATTTAATATGACTAATTCAAACATCAACAATTGGTTGCAAATATTTTATTTTGATTCGGTGTATTAAAACATGCCTACATATATTTTTCTGATTTTTAAGAGTTGATTTGTTATTTATTGGATCAATATTTTATTTTCTATTTTTTTCTAAAAAGGAAATCTTTTTCCATCCTTTTCCTCCTCTCCTGGGTCGAAACCCCACCGGCCCGGCCACCCCCGGCCTTCTTTCCCCAGCGTCCGTGCCTCGCCTCCTTCCTGGGCCACGCCCGCGGCCCAAGCCACTCCCCCGCGCACCCCACATCCCGCACGACGTCGCCGCCCGACGGTTACTGACCGCGCCGCTCCCCACGCCCTCACGTCGGCAACCACCCCTCCTCCCCTACTTAAGCCCTCTAGTGGCCTATCTCTTCCCCCTTTTCCCCTCCCCTCCCCGCACCGAGCACCCAAGCGCAGCACCGCCACCTCCGTTGCCGCCGTCAGCGAGCAATCCGTCAAACCGCAGCACCATCTTTCGATTCCTCACGCTAGAAGGGTCGCGCGGACGCACGAAAGATGAATCAGTGATCATCTCCTCGTATGGTTCACTGCAGCGCCGGAATTTGGCCCGTCTTCCTCGAGTCCAGCCGTCGGCCACTGCGCCCGATCTCCGCCCATGGTGAGTGGTTCCCCAATTACTCTTCACCGAGCCCTCCTCTCGACCCCCCTTAGCAAAAGCCCTCGCTCAATTTCTTGTCTCCGCCTCCCGAGCGCTGTGGCCGTGGAAGATCTCCGCCGTTGCCGTCGGGTGGTCTCGCCGTCGGCCACACGTTGTGGCTCTGCCTCAACCGAGACCACCGGAGTGCTCAGCGAGGTGCCACGGTTCCATTTTCGCCAAGCTCTGGCCACCTCCTCGCCCCCATCACCAGCGAGCCCGTACACCTCCATAGCCGGACTCCCTCCTCTGCTCTGCGCACAGCCCGTGCCACACGCTTGCCGCGGCAACACAATTTGCCCAAAATCCTTGTCACAGCAACCGGCGTGACAACCCCGTTTTCCCTGCCGCACCCCTGCCGTGGCAGCCAAAAGTGCTACCGCTACAGCCTTTCTCCTCTATTGTGGCAAGCCCATATCCATTGTTGATAAAGCTAGACAAAACCTAGTTGTTTGGTTGGACTATAGCTTTTTCTAATAGAAAGCTGCTAAAATACGCCTCGTTACTCTAGCAGCACAACTGGAGGTCGCTCAGCCATGGTCCAAGCATCCAATCGCGTTGCGCGCGTCCAAGCTCTCGCTGGCCAGTCTGTTTCAAAACAGATGACACCATATATTTGATCTATTGGGGAATGGTTTCTCAAACTGAACTTTAATTTCACTATTTATTTCCATCTTTTATGGTATTTCCCTAGCAGTAACTACAATTGAATCTTTTGGTAATATATATGCATGAAAGTGCTTTTCAAATGTTCTTTAATTTTTGAGAGTCTTACAGCTAGGTTTTCAAAACACATCTAATCGTATAGACATATAGATACTCTCTTAAATATAGGTCGTGATGGGACCTTGCGGTCAAACTCCCTTAAATATAGGTTGATTACTAATTAGTAGCAACTAGTCGCCAACCCGTGCATTTGCACGGGCTAGCCTATATAATATCAAATATCGATATTTATTTGTATTGTGAACAATTGATATAATTTCATTTGTGACTATTTGGGATGCATGAATATCACATAAATAATCTTCACCGGATATAGTTCTCTTACCACATAAATATGGCAATTTCCCAAATTGAAAAGACAGCTTAAGAGAACAAACAGATCGCAAAAATATATGAGAATTTGCTTGAATTTTTTTACAGTAAATTCAAGTTAATATTGATGCTCATCGTACCTTTCGAGCCTGTATGGAACACATAATTCACAAAACTTTAGCAGAATTTTGAGAAAAGACAGCTCTCTTTAAGCATAGTATGGATCCCCTACTTGACTTGAGAAGTTGAATGACAAATAGTATATTATAGTCATATGCCCACTATTTCTATGTATATATTATATATAGTCTCATTCTTTCCTGAGAAACACCTAATACAACTCGCAGTGTACACAGACACACGCACACCACCACGTGCACGCACTACTCACACCCAAGCATGAGTGCATATAGAAAACTGGACTTGTGAAGCTTGAAGATTGACGAAGTCATCACGAACGCCTCGCTAGCGATGGGTACGTCGCCCCATGTGTTACCAGGAAATATTAAGTTGATGATGATAAATGTAGTGTATACATGGCATTTATTCGAGGAAAGTAAAACACGTTGACGTCCTTGATAAGTTTCCATAAGAAATTACCTCCATGTATGTTTGTTAGAAAACCTAATAATCAAAGGTTAATTATAAACTGGTGGTATGGCAAAACTTTTCTTTATCTCCGGATAATTCACGTATTTCCCAACAAATGTGTGAGATGCTTTGACCATCATTTTCGTGGGATGGCACTTTAATGTAAAGCTCGAACTTAAGTGTAATAATTTATATAGTTTATGAATAAATTATACGAAATATAGCCACGCAAGCCCTTCTGCTAGTTCTACGTACACTAATTTATCTAATCTTGCTACTGCATTAATCCTAAATGGCAAAAAAAATTAATCGATTTTGGATAAAGGGAAACTTGAACTACTGCCTAGCTAGTGCGTTCTATGCGCTATGTAGTTTGTACTGGCCCTCATCCATGCCTGACGAAAAAACAGAATGCGCGGCCCCACCGGCAAGGCTGTCTTGCAGGTGCAGGCCTCTCGCTGCATGCGGATGTCGAGGGGGTAGCACATGCAGATGGTTTGCTGCTGCTGTCATATGGGCGTCGATGCGGCGGCCTGCGTCTAGGCGGCGAGCACGCTAGGCTCAATAACAGGTCCAAGTTCAGGTTGGGCTACGCGGTGCATCAACATCGTTGCTCTCGCTGCTAGTTGCCTTCGTCCGACGGCGCCAGCCTCACAAGGTTCACATTGCTTTGGACGGTGAGTTGGCGAGCCTACTTGACGGCGCCGGGGATGGGAGGCCGACGGTGCTCGCCCCGTGAGCCCGCGATACATGAAAGACGAGAGTTGAGACACAGGAGCAGAGAGATGATAGATCGTAGATGTGGATGGTGGTAGAGGAAGAAGCTACGGGAAAAGAGATGATAGATGTGAAAGATTATTATCTAAATACCGTGGGAGTTTCTTTTGAGTCGATCAATCTAAACCGTTATAACTTGATCCCACCAGATAGATGGCCAGATGTTTTTCTTTTTCTCCAATTAACATTAGAATTTTTAGAGAGTCTGTAATTAGTATAGTAATAGATAGTTAGATAGATAGATAGATGGATAGATAGATAGATTACGTACATCTATGTGTAATAACTAAAATCGAAACAGAGGAAGCTAATCCAATTAATCCTATAGTATGTGCAGTATCATCTCACTTTCCTTGTTGAGCTGCTGCTGGTTGTGTAGCTGGGAGAACACGATGGCAGGCATGGACTGTTGGAAATAATCCAAACATGTAAAGTTCTAGGTGGATTAGGAGTCCTAATCCTAGTCAGTTTAGTAGTCCTAGTCCTAGTGAGCTTACGTGAGGTCGGTATCTATATAAGCAAGTATATAGGCTATACTCTTGTATAAGATTTATGAGAAGAAATAAAGAGAAAAAAGGGCACGAGAGGTTCCTTGGGTAAAATATTTTGATCGTGTGTGATTTCACGTGAGCGTGTTTTGAGATTTGTTTTATGTGATCGATACTTGGGTTAAAAACCAACAATTAGTATCAGAGCAAGGTCGAAGATTTAAAGCTGCGCTTGCCCCGAGGGAGGTGACCTCTGTTGCGTCTCAGGACAGGCCATCATCGTCATGCGGACGGTGCAGAGAAATTCCGTCGAGATCATCGGCGGAAGGAGTTTTCAAGTTGTTCGTGCAGAAGCGAGTTATACGATCGTGTCCGAAAGAAACAACAGTCACGTGTGGGTCTTTGTTACAGTTGAAGCGCGTCACGAGGGAAGGGCTGTCCGGTGAGTTGTGTGACCGAAGCGAAGCACGTGCGCGAAGACAAGATGGCATGGGTGGCCTTCTGCGTGTCTTGATGGGAAGATCAAGCTCAGCGTGTAGTGGGACGAGGACCAGTAAATGTGAGTCTCTCCGTAAGTCTATATGTCTCTACATGAGGCTAATTGTATGTCTAGCTTGCATATATCATACTAAGTTGTGATAGCGTGACTGGTAGTCTGGATTATACGTTGAGTTGAGTCGACAAGTCGTGAAGCTGCAACAAATCAAGATTAGCGGGAGAGTCGAGCCGACGAGTTGACAAGTTTGGATTAGAGGGAGATTGTTGGAAATAATCCAAACATGTAAAGTTCTAGGTGGATTAGGAGTCCTAATCCTTGTCAGTTTGCTAATCCTAGTTCTAATTAATTTACGTGAGGTCTGCATCTATTTAAACAAATATGTAAGCTATACTCTTGTATAAGATTTGTGAGAAAAAATAAAGAGAAAAAAGGATATGAGAGATGCTTTGAATAAAATATTTTGATCATTTGTGATTTTACGTGAGCCTGTTTTAAGATTTGTTTTATGTGATTGATCTTTGGGCCTCAAGATCCGAGGACCGAGACGAAAGGAGCACGACGATGGCGATGAGACCAAGGCGCCGTCTTCCACGGCCAGCGCTACGGACGGGGAGGGGCCAGCTGCATGCTGGGCTTGGCGCATCCATGCAGTTGGCGAGGCTGCTGGTGGCCGGCCATATCACAGGTAGGTGCGACCTGTGGTCATGCGGTGGCACGACAGGCGCACAGTACGGAGCATGTGGCTCCGTGGCGAGAAGAGCCGGGCGCGTTGAGGAGCGCGCGGCGAATCGCGGAGGGCACGGCGAGCGCGCGGTGCCTTTCCCGAGATGTGCGGTGGCTCGCTGACAACACAAAGGGTGCGGCCGAGCACGGGCCAAGGCGCGGTGTGCGCCCGTGCAGCGACGGCACCGAGGAGTAGTTGAAGAGGTCGTCGTGGCCATGGCACGGCGTCGCACGTACGTGACGTGCATAGCGGCTACGGCGGCGTGAGAAAAGCTCAATTAGTAAGTGCGTGTAGATGTACATGGGCTAGCATTGCCAGAGTTGTGTTCGTGTGCATGTTAGCATGTGTTGAGTTTACTAGTTGTTTGGATGTATGTGTTCATGTGTTTAGGAAGCATGCACGTAGGGTGAGAGTCCGTGCATGTTGGATGTGTGTGCATGAGTTTTTGTAAGCGTGTGTCCAAGTGCTCATATGTGTAAGCTCTAGTCCGAGTCTGTGTCGCCGTCAAGTCGTGTCACCGGTGTAAAGACAACTGGAGTTGTGGTATTTGTGGGAGTCGTCGACGAGATGTGCCACCGGCGGTAAAGATGTGAAAGTTGCCGGCAAGTCGTGTCACCGGCGCGAAGAGTTGAGGACGGTGCAGTAGAGACCATCGTCACCTAGAATGGAGTTGCTGTCACCGACGAGTCGAGACATCGGTGGCAAAGATGCGGCAGCGAGAGGTGCTGTGAAGGTGGGGCAAGATGGCATTGACGGCCATCTCCGTGTCTCATTAAGAAGTTCCAACAAGATTAAGAGGGTTAAGAGGGTGAATGTTGGGTTTAATCTTGTTGTTTTTGCATTTGTGCACGTTGGTATGTTCACGTGTATATGTGTAAGTCTAATTGCATGCATTGTTAGGAGCGGAGCAGGTACGTGCATGCATGGAGCTAGCTGTTAGTTGGGCTTAGTTGAGGACCTAGTAACCAGCGTTGTGCTAGGAGAGCACGACTCCACGATGCGAGGAGAATGGCGCGGCCGAGTCGAGTGGCCGGATAGGATAAGTACTAGTAATTAATTAGTTTGAGTTAGTGGCCCATTAGTTGAGATCATGGCGTGAGTTAAGGAGGTAGGTTGTTGCCTACCGTGTGTGTGAGTTAGGCTATTTAAAGTCATTGTAATCAGTTTGTTTAATAAGAGCGAATAAGAGAAACAGGGAAAGGAAAAGGCACGCAGTTGCGGCCGTGCCGAAAATACTTGGTTTTTTTTGTGTTCTTCCTCCCACGTGTGTGTGTGTGATTGCCAAGAGAGATAGCCATGAGTGAGGTTTCCCCAGGTGTACGCGTGTGTATAAGAGCGGAACTGCATGATGTGGCTCCAACATCATGTGCTCCTTAATTTGCTCACGTACAGACTAGTTCGAATTGAGTTTTGGATTGATTTGAATCGGGCAAGGGAAGTTGATGGTTCAAAGATTGCATAATCACGTACACCCAAAGATTGTGAAGTGGGTTCTGTATGGATCGTGGTATCTCTTTTTGTTGTTGTTGCTCCAAGCAAAATCCATTCGCCTAAATATTGTTCGTCCATGGATCCCAGTCCTCCTCCTCTAAACATAGCAGCAAGTTGCTTTACCAATTTTTAATGGGACATATATTGGAGCAGCAAAATAATAATAATTTTGGTACCATGTATGCAGTCAGTCAAATAATTTTGTTTCACTTAATCCACCTTTTACCACATATTGCTTTATCTTTTTTTGTTTCAAATTTATTTTACAACCCTAGTTGCACTACTTAGCATTTCCATTTACTTTCTGCTTCAGGACTGGAATCATGCAGGAAAATAAGAGGAACACAAGAGGCTTGACTAGGGAGCAAAGAGCCATTAATAGAAGCAAGAAACGTGGTGACTCTGACTCATCCATTGCAACTGGGATTACCACTTGTCGTCGCACCAGAAGACGCAAGACTTATGAGAATTGGATGTTACCTAAAGTAATGAGATGTGAGTCATCGTTTAATTTCAAGTTAATTTGCTGGTTCTTCCTTCTCTAGGACTCATAGTCGTGCTTTATCATCTTCATTGATTAGTTCAAGAGAGATTGGACGAGGATAATGCTGCTTACGAGGAACAATTTGGCTGCCATGACCTTCCTGATTCGAGTTGTTTCAGACACTCCTTACCAAGAGAAACCATTTGGCGATTTTTTTGAACATGAGGGGAAGTGGGGTCCATTGATTGCCAGAGCTGCTCCACGTTTGCGTGACCAAGTTGTCTCGCTTGCTTTGTTCGATGGTGATTAATTACGCTGCTATATGCTAATTATGAGTTTTTTTCCCCAATTTGTATCCAGTTGTCACTTGTTAATGATTTAAATCACAATCTTGTCCAGGAGATGAGATGTTATTTGCATGCTCGGGCGTAGCTCTACCACGCGGGTTTCCAAAACACGTAACAAGATTTCTCACTTCGGCACGTTTGGTTAGAGAATTTATGGACAAGAGAAACAAAGATGATGAATTGAAGGTTAGTGCTAGCTGCTAATCACTGTGTTTCCGCTTTATTTTGCTCTGTTTGTGATCATTCTGTGCTGATGTATTGCTTTTATCACTATAGGTTGTAGTGCGCCTTCCAGATAATAGTACTGCCAATGGGTTCTTGGGATTATATGATGATCATATTGCGATTGTCACGTGTTTCTCCTATGTAGCTGTTCGTCGTGTACATCTTGATCGTGTGTCACCTAACCTGTCTAGTCTTCGCACAATGGTGGCTTTTGGGCGTGCCTTCAACTCGGGCAGGTTGATGCTAGAAGAGGTCAGCCTGCTGAGACCGGATCCTATTATCAATGATATTGCACCTCGGGAGATCTTTTTTCCAGATTTCACAGAGGTACACCGTTGATTTGTTTCTTGTTGGCATGATGGATAATTTGAAACGAATAATTTCGTTGTGATATCGGTGGTCTAATGTGTCACTGTGTGAGTCATTTTTCCTTTGTAATTCCTTCCACTCCAATTCAAGGCTGCACTTGGAGGGCTACTTATTGATGCTAATGGTTACTTTCTTGGGGTGATCCATCATCATGATCATAACAAGGAGGAGACATGGTCTCTATCACAGACGTTTCTTCGTCAGCGCTTAGAGCATTTTGGGATATTCACGTATGTCTTCTATGCTTCCAGTATTTGTGAGCCATATCTTCCCAATTGGCTTATCTATATCTGTTTCAAACCCACTCTCCTGTTCCATTCCCCCTTGTAAGGCGCATTGGAGCCTTAGGAGTTTTCACGCAATTATCCGTGGATTGATGACTATTTGGTACCTGGTGGATACTTGCGTCAGTACCACATCTCATGTTGCTAATTTACTGCTCTTGCTTCAATGTTGAGGCTAGTATATTTGTCTAAATGAGGAAGAGTTAACATTTTGTTCAGACTGAAATATGGACAATGCAGCTTATATTTGTGACATTTGGATCTGCTCAATCCTCGTTCCTTTCGTTGAGTATTTATAAGCCTTATTTCCAATTCTTACTTCATATGTTGTTTCCTTTTGTACGATTCGGTTAATGTATGGCCGTTATGCTGTTGGGCTATAATTGTTTGTATTTATTTACCATAATGACTCTACTGTATTCTATTATAGGGAAGAAGGCGAACACTATGATGCAGGTGAGCATGACAATTGGCACGCTCTCTTAAGGCCACTAAATTGTGCATTATCAAGTCATTCATCATCTTTTCTAGTCATGCTTCACGACTGTACTTCTCATCACTATATAACATATGGTCAATGCTAACCTTTATCACCTTGTTTCACCATGCAAATGGATATGCTTCATACTCCTGCTTAGAGTTTGTTGTTAGACAATACGTTTTCCATAGTCTGCTGATTACTCTTCCCTTGTCTTCTCCATTCTAGATAGCTCAAGTGGAGGAAACAAAAAGAGCAGACGCAGATATTCCTTGCCTCCAGGTGTATCACGCATAGTCCCTTCAAGTGTGAATTTTGTTGGAAGCCATTGAATGTTACCTATTGATCATTGTGCGCGGAGTATTATGTGAATGTTATCATTCATGTCAACCAGTACTAATATTGATCACCTTATTACATCAGGATTTATGAGAACTTTTAACTGGCTAAAGTTCATGGGCTATCCCATTCCACCACCACTTGTCCTCGAAGGTAAGTTGTTGCTTTTGTTATTGCTGACTTCTCCCCTGTGCAATTTTTTATGGCTATTTTAGCAATAACAACTTCTTTACCTGTTC
Source organism: Stipa capillata (assembly GCA_019208055.1). Classification (NCBI taxonomy): domain Eukaryota; kingdom Viridiplantae; phylum Streptophyta; class Magnoliopsida; order Poales; family Poaceae; genus Stipa; species Stipa capillata. The sequence goes on from JAGXJF010004366.1 coordinate 276,856, forward strand.
CCTTAACTAGTTAATGGGAAATTGTATAATCATTTTGAAGAGGATTTTGGTGAAGTAAGTGCTTGGGAAGATTATTTTGAAAGTCTCTGGTTTCGTACTGGGGAGTATGTCTGGCATGATCTCCCGAAGAAAGTTTTTACAGATATATCCCGACGTGCTGTCTCAGTTGCTTCATTCAATGGTGATTCTATAGCTATATATGCTCACTACTTTTTGTACGAGTATTTGATCTTCATCAACTAATGATCAAAGTTATGGCGTGTAGGAAACAAGAGGTTTTTTGCATGCACAGGCTTGCTTATAAGCTGGCATGTGCGCACGGCGGATACGCACAAGCACGGGCACGCGCACGCGCTCGCGGTCAGTTATTCTGACTTCGGCCAGTTTGGTTAGAACTCATGATGATGATGACGAGATTGACAGGAACTTGAGGGTTGGTTCTCTTATTTCATTTTTCTTGGTCTTTTAAGTTACATGATGGTTAATGGAGCTCATTTTATCGTGGAGCTCATTTTATCATTGCAGATTGAGGTATTTCTCCCACCACGTCAACGCGCCAATGGGACATTGGAATTGTATCATACAAATTATAATATTGCTATCATCAGTGTTGAGAAGCATTTCCTTGCTGCTCGTCCAGAAAATATTTTTCTCTACAGTACAGAAGCCATCTAAAAATGTAGTAGCTATAGGGCGTGAAGCTGCAGAGGGATTATTATTGGCCTCAATGGGTGAAGTGACTGACAAACCTCGCGAGGAGCCTAGCGAACTTGATTGTGAAGACCTTAAGCTGTCCACTTGTAAAATCAAGAAGGTACACTGTTGAATTTTTCTTGCATTTTTTACATGGTTCCCGGTATAGATAGTTGCATCAGAATCTATCTGACTTGTCTCCTTAATACATTAAAACATCTACTAAACTGCTATATCTAAGGCATTACAACTTTTCCATGTAACATTGGTCTTCTATTTTTGTACTAGGTTGGGATTGGAGGGCCCCTTATTAGGTCTGATGATGGGAGTTTTGTTGGCATGAACTTTTATGATGATACTGACAAAACTCCTTTCCTGCCAAGGAGTAAAATTGTTGATGTTTTAAAAGGGATAGATCTCCCATCGGAAAGGTATTTTTTCTGTCACGTCTCAATGCTAACTGGGTAGGCGATCAATGTTTATACAACGAACTTACACTGGAAACATATGTTGGATGACAGAGGATTGAACTGTCCCGTGAACATGATGGATGACGCAGCAGTTACGAAAAACAGGTATTCTTTTTGTTTTTCGTTGCCAATTATTTTTTGTCACATATACTACTTATTCAACTATGAACTTACATTGGGGGAAAAAAAATTGGACGACAGGTGGCCCGTGCCCGAGGCATATTGGTATCATCCTATGTTTGATGTGGATTTGGATCCAATACCACCCCCGGTTGGAAGGGTTCTCCAATAGACGTGATGGTGCTGTTGAAGTATATGGTTGTCGTGGATCTGCTCGGGTAGCAAGTATTTAACGGACCTTAGTTTAATTGTATAAAAATTTCGAACTTCTTGGAAACTTAAAGATGCTACTCTTGAAAAAAGAAAACCTCACTCCGACTTGACCAGACTATATACTGCTAACACACTAATATTTCTCCAAGGACCAAATGAACAGCTTAGTGCCAACGAATGCTCGAAGTTCCATCCTGGATAATACTGTGAGTGCATTAATTGGAAAATTAAAGGTTTACAGAACTACCGGATGTCAAAAGGGATCTGCTAGGAAATATGACCAAGTAGGATTCAGCTTTTTTTTAGCCAGAAGAAGGTACCAACAATAAATAAAATCCTTACCCGTTTAATCAATTAATTTGGTACTCTATGCACCTCAGGAAGCAGCAGTGTAAATGCCTGCAGCTTCAGCACATATCAGAACAGACACGATTTCTAGGTTGGGAGTCTTGGCACCAATTTAAACCATCTTCTAAATAGGATTCATTGGACGCATCTTAACTAATTATGATCCACAGTAATAGATTGCATTCAGCAACTCCAGTACATCTCAACTTATTCCATCTCCTACGTACATAAACGACAGCACTAACCAAAACATGGCTCCATGCATGATTGAGCTCGAGATGCACCATCTTTACCCGGGGCCAGCTTCTTCAGAACATGTCGGTGTGATTATCAGCAGCAGCATCGCCCATTTCCTTGTCCATGTCATCCGAAAACAGTGGAGCGTCCAGCTTTGGAGGAGCCTGCAGCACGCCAACACAGAAACAAATTAGACAACCATTAGCTAGCTAGCTAGCTAGTTAGGATTCTGATATCCAATACCAAAAGTTTTTTCAGAAGAAATACAAATAAGTTTTTTTCCTTCTCTTGGACACACATCATGATGCATGCCATTTCGTATTAGAAGAAGAGCGCAAAGAATGCACAAGAGCTACAAATACCAAAGTGCCAAAACAAGAAAGCAAAAACCAAAGACCAAAACAGAAGAAAAATAAAAGGAACAGCAAAGAACACTAACAAAAGGAAACCTACTCATAAGCTAAAGTCCTGTGCTGTGAACAACAAGATGGCAAATTATGCTTGCTATTGCTAGTTAGGCTTAATAATAGAGTATTCATTACCGTGCTGCGGACAAGAGCCCAGTTGATGCCGCGGAAGAACGGGTGCTGTTTTATCTCATTCGATCCCTCATACGATCCCATCCTATTCGCAGGATCCCTGTGTAGCAACCTGTACATCAGCTGCCTCGCTGGGAGGCTCACCTGCTCACACAGCACACACGATCAAGTAAACTTTTCGAGGCAATGGTTTCTCCGCAGCAACCAAAAGCTTGTTTGAAAAAGATCAGAATATGTGCTGCTTGCTTAATTACCGAGATACTCGTGGGAAATCTGAGGTCCTTGTGTAGGATGTTGGCAAAGGTCCTTTGCCTGGTTTTTCCCTCTGAAGGGTGTGTAACCATACAACATTTCATACAGAAGAATCCCTGAATCACCAAAATGATTTCATTAGCATCACCGTATAACATATATACAAGGAAACTGCATTGTCCCTGGAAGAGTTGGGTACCTAGTGCCCACCAATCAACAGCACTTGTATGGCCAGCTCCAGTAATAATCTCCTGCAAGACAAGGATCGATATAAGATTAAATACTCTACATCATGGAAAAACTGGGAAACAATGAGAATGTTGCAAAAACGGTGCAGAATAAATAAAAAACCAAGATCATATACATACAGGTGCAATGTACTCCTCTGTACCAACAAATGAATTGGATGCTCGCATAGGTTCAGCAAAAAATACAGGTGAACTCCTGCTTTTCCTCCTACTTTTCTTATCAGCTTCTTCTGGAAGAAAGACCTACCAATAACAGGCAAAGATAATTACTTCACCTCACAAAACCTATGAAGATATGAGGTCAACCTACCCTTTTTTGGCCCACCAACACATAAAAATATATAGGAATGTTTTATGATTTGTTTGAAAGAGAAAGAGGTTCAAAAATTAAGATAACTTTTGTCAAATGAAATTTAGTGTCTTTTTACCTGTGGTCTGCAAGTTGTCAGGCAAGATAAATCAAAGTCTGTCAGGGAGATGTGCCCGTCTCTATGAAGTAAGATATTCTCTGGCTTTAAGTCCCGGTAGATTATACCTGAAGATAAATAATATTAAATAAGAGGAAACATGGCACACTTACAAGCAGTAGAAATCTCAACTGTATTGTAATAAACAAAATTTTATGGGAAGCACATTCCATTTAAGGCCTTATAGAAGACATGCTACAATGGCTAAATCCTTACTGAAGGCATGCATTTGAAAAGTGGACATAATTAGCCATTGATTAATGCTGACAGGTAGCATGATCAAAGAGAATTTCATGTACACACAATCAGAGAGCAGCATGGTGTGCGGTGTGTGTGTGTGTGTATACCTTGGCAATGCAAGTATTCGAGTGCAATGACAACTTCAGCAGCGTAGAACCTGTTCCAATCATGAAAAATATTAAATAGTGCCTCTTATCTTCTACAACATCAAGATTGGACAAAACCCCCCAAAACATCAAAGTAACACGTCCTCTTTGGGCGATGGCATGACTGCACTATTCTGGGAGGATAGATGGCTGGATGGGAGATCCATTACCAAGCTAGCCCCGGAAGTCCACAAGCTGGTCTCCAAGAGGACTAGGAAGAGGAGAACGGTACAAGAGGCTCTTGTCAGGAGGACCTGGATCTCCGATATCAGAGGAGCTCTAAGCACCCTAGGTCTGCGGCAGCACATCCAAATTTGGAGAGCAGTCCAGGCGGTGCAGCTCTTGGCACAGCCAGACCAACTCATTTGGCGTTGGCGCACGGATGGTCAATACTCCTCCAAGTCCTGCTATGAAGCACTTTTTCAGGGAGCGTGGTCACTAAATCCGGGAAGCTGAACTGGAAGACCTGGGCCCCACCCAAAGTGAAATTATTCATTTGGCTGGCATGCCAGGATAGATGTTGGACAGCGGAGCACCTGGCATGCACGGGGTTGCAACACACACCGCCATGCTTGCAGTGTGATCAATCCTTGGAGACCATAAACCATCTGCTTGCGGAATGCCCCTTCTCGCGGGCCATGTGGCACAGGCAAACTTTGGGCATGGGGTCCTCTCCCCGATCCGATCGATGGCACGACCCCCCTTGTCGTTGATGACGAGTTCATAGATTGGTGGCAATCGGCCATCAATGCCACTCCACCCTCGCAGAGAAAGGGCTTATCGTCATTGATAATGCTCACAGCATGGTGGATTTTGAAGTAGCACAATGCTGCCAGCTTCAATGGAGAGAGACCCGACGTCACCATGTTGTTCGACACAATCTGGGCAGAAACCGGTTTGTGGGCCAGGGCAGGGGTGACTGGGCTGCATGCATCACTACCAGCGGAGCTTAGTGCTTAGGGGTGTGGCGTGTGTTGTAATCGCCTATTCGTAGGCTTGTAGATAACTTTTCTTTCTATCAATGCATCGAGACGCAAAGCTTTTGCATTTTCTCGAAAAAAACACGTCTGTGACTGTGATCAGTGGCCTGTGTAATTCCTCCAACCGAAATCATGCAAATCACCCCACCAGATCTATGCAAAATAAACAGTTTGAATTATAACCTGACTGCATCTTCCCGTAGAACCTTTAGAGGTTGCCTATCTAGGAGCAGAAAGAGCTCCCCGCCAGGGTAGTAGTCTGTAATGAGACATATATGTGTCTTTGTCTGCAACATGTGAACAGAAACAAAAAGGTCACTGTCCGAATAAACATGAAAATTCATGGTCTCAATGAAATGAAAATAACCCCTTTCTAATCACCCCCACCAAAACAAAAAACATGGTAGAAAGGCTATCACATTGCAACTCAGGGCTGCTATGGTAGGGCTTAAACAAAGTAAAAAACTGGACCTAGTGTGTTTGTTCTCAATTAAGATTAAATTTATATCTAAAACTCAAGTTACTGATTGGAGGCCTATGCAGAGCCTCAAACCCTTAAAATAAAACTAACATAATTATACAGTACCATATTTAACATGTTACAGAAGGCATTATGAGATTGGAGGAGCCCCTAGAGATTTCAGTGGCTATGTTGGGATGTTAGGAATTAGAACAGCTTACTCATCAAGATGATTACTCATTAATAAGAACAACATTATCTCTAAAAAGTTTGTTAAATTATAATGATATAACAAACCTGAAATGATGAATATAATGTCGGAAGGAATGGGTGATCCAACATATCAAGGATTTGTCGTTCAGCAGTAGCTCTATGGACCTAGAGGCATTACAATGTTATCAGAAATATTAAGCAACGGCCATAAGTAGAAGTGAACTACATTTTTCTGTGCTGATGAAAGTTGTCATCATTGCAAAAGGTGAAGAAACAAGAAACGAACCTTATTGCGGTTAAGCATAACATTTTTATCCATCGCTTTCATGGCAAAGTATTCACCTGTGTTTAGCAACTCCACCAAGTGCACACTACAATTTCAAGAATAATGCATATGGTTTACTGTTTGAAACTGCTAATGAAGACAACACTGAGGAGTCTAATGTATTAGCACTGCAAGTATAAGCATGTAGATTTAAGGTATTTCCATTTCAAACAAAGTATGATAGGATTTACCTTCCAGTGTCACCAGATCCCAAAGGTTTTACAGGCCTGAAATGTTTCAAATCAATGCTTCCTCCACCCTTAAGAACCTACAAATGAAGTAACATGATCATCGCAGAGAAAATGCCATATGTTTGTCACTGAAGATCTCCTGGCCTTCACAATATCGAATACATTAGACATATAATCACTATTCTGTAATGGCAACTGAATCCTACATCAGAATGCATGGTAAATCCTCTCTCTAGTTTCTTCATAAAATGAGAATACCTAGGAGGAACTAGGTATATTTCCATTAAGAAACCGACGGGCACCAAATCTCTAGTTTCTTCATATAATGCCTGTTTCATACAGTAACCTTAAAATGACATGTAAAAAGTACTTTGGTAAACTATATCATACTTTTTGGATGGCTCTCCATGATGCAGAATCCTTCATATGTGGCTTTGGCAAAACCACTTTTGAGTGGTCGGCCCATAAATCCTCCTGTCTCTGAAAGTAATGGATGATTGTCAAAACTGCACAGACATACTTATTTGATGAACTAAAGGAATAATGGTTTAGTCTTACCAAATTAGCATCTGGAAGTTCTTTTGCAGCCTCATCAATATTTTCTGCAGTCTTCTTAACCTGTAACATGAATAATTCAGGCTTAGTATTTAAGCAACCATGCTTTCAGACGGCAGGAACTTACAAATAGCTAACTTTGAATGAAAATGATACGAACCAGCATTGCTCCCTCTTTTGCAGCGGCATCTCGAACATGCTCAGTTCCATCCAACTGAACCCCAATAAAGTACTGAACATCACCCTGCCACAGTCAAATTTGATGCATCTCAAATTACATGTAAAATATAACTTAGCAAACACAAACATTCCCAATATCCATTATTATAGTACCTTCTGATCACGCATTGGTTGCAAGTGAAAGAGGTTCCAGAACTTCTTACCTGTCAAATTGATGAGCACCAATAGGTAATTTTTAGCTGGATTCATTACCATAATTTTTTTATTTAAACGTAAGCAGCCTTTTTATGTTAGCAATTGGTACTAAGATGCTGCATCTCTGTTCCAAACATTTGGGAGAAAAATGTATGGACAGAGATTGCATGATGCTCTTAGATGAACATGAACATGCAAAGCGTGTGAAGAGTAGCATACCACTCTTTGTATAATTTATCAGCTGAACAGTGACCTCTGTTTGGTTATCTATGGCATCTTTTATTTTCCTTACTGTCGCACGGTCAGTTTCAGGACCTTGGAGAAACCTACAAGGAGGACCCAGGGAAGTATCAGGAAAGTGATGCATTAGTCTTTTCCATGAAATGCTAACTTATACCAATCCACAACATGCAGAGCTATGAAGGTCCAATATCTGGATTTTGCTACCCTGTGCAACAGTTAATTTACTAATAGCAGCTAAATTTTGCTAAGCTTAAGAAACCTTCCAGTGACATCGTGCAATAAATGGGCATGATGAGATCGTTATTCACCTGCAGTTTCTTCCCAATATTTCTTCTCGGCTATATTCTGTCAACTGCAGGAAACTATCCGATGCAAATATCTGAAACATTGACCAAAGAATAAACACTGAGTCATGATGTATAAAATGAACAATGGAGACAAGAGGTCCCAGTTGAATCTTACAATGGGATTATCTGGCAATCTTGGGTCAGTGATGACAAAATTCTTCTCAATACGTTCAAGTGTAGTAGCCAAGTCTATACCCCTTCTCATTTCTTTCCTCCTTAGCTCATCATCAAAGCTCTCAGGTCTTTCATCATCACTGTCAAGTAGCGGATCTTCATTTCTTGGTTTCAGCATGCTCTTTTCTACATTTCCATGGCCCCATACCAAGAAAACTGCAGGTACAAATTGAATGAGACAAAATAAAATCAAGTAACATGAATTGCACAACGGAATTAAGAAATGAGATGCTGCAATTCTACCATTTGACTTGAATCAACCAACTTACCCCATAAGTGAAAACAGACCAGATTTTCTAGTCTTATTGCCTCCTTCAGGTACTTCGCTGATCTTCTGCAGTGAACTTATTGTTTCCAGTACGAGAGTTCCGTCGAGATCCACTTTCTGAGCTTCTCTTGCCAGAACCATCACCCGTCAAGGCACCTACTGATTCCTGAGATTTTCTTTTGAAGGTGCTATTAGTTGATTCTGACAATGACCGTGGATTCTTGAGAGCCAACAAAAGCTCAGACACTGAGCTACGGGCCTGATCCTTCTGCCTGGCTGCACACATGTGTTTTTGTCTTCAGTTTGGAACCAATTTACTGAAAATAACAGAACCTGCTAGTAGCAAATGTTTTAAATCATAAACTAAACAATAGTAGTACCATCATATTTGATGAGTGATTCTGGCAGCCCATTTGGACGAACAACCGTATCCTTGTTCCCTTCAGTGTATTTACTCACTTCCACTTGCATCCTGGAATAGCAACACAAATCAGAATTACAGCGCAATTTTTCTCCGCGATGCATACACATGGCACAGAGGGCTAAAGTAAAAGATTGATCGTATATTCTCTTGTTGCACAAATGTAATGGAGAACAGGATAAGAGCTGACCCTATGAACTTGAGGACTCTGCCGTCCTCATCCTTGATGGGGGCAATGGTTAAGAGGTTCCAGAATGGTGTGCCGTCCTTCTTGTAGTTGAGGACGCGGCCGCAGTAGTTTGATCCATCCGCGAGAGCCTGCCTGATCTTTGCAATCTCCGCAGGGTCCGTGCCGGAGCCTTGGAGGAAGCGGCTGCAAGATCGATTCCACGGGTGAGTGCTGCAGATTCCATTAGAAAATCAAGAAGCCTCATTGGAGAAGGAGAAAGTGAAATTTTTACCAGTTCCTGCCGACGACCTCCTTGGAGGTATAGCCGGTCATGTTGAAGAAGCCGGCGCTGGCGTACATGATGGGGTGCCCGGCCCGGCTCGCGTCCGACACCACGAACGTCTGCTGGAATGCCGACAGCGCCGCCCGGAGCTCCTCCGACACCCGGGGCAGCGCCGCCCCGTCCCTCTTGTCCTCCGAGCTGCTGCGGACCGACCCGCCGGCCCCGGAGCCGGAGGTGCGGGCGGACACGCCCTGGGGCCGGCCAGTGTGCTCGTTGGTCTGGAGCACGAGGCCCCACTCGGCCGCCCTCTGCGTCGCCTTCCCCACATCCTGGAGATCGCCCGCTACGTCCTCCAGGAACGGGGAGGTGGTCCTGGCGGCGGCGGGGCGGAACGCGGGGGAGGAGTCGGCGGCGGAGGAGGGGTTGAAGACCTCGAGCGATCCCCGAGAGTCGCGCGGCAGCTGCTGCTTCGGCCCGCTCATGGCCGCCGGCGCTGCTAACTCCTGCTCCTGCACGCACCCACCATTCTCTTCGTATCAGTCACTTGCCAGGATAGTAGCAATTTGGCAGAAAATAAGCATCTTTTCCCCCTAACTCAAGCGAAAAATCTCCTACTTTCACGATACTTGCTGATCATTCAGAATACAAGTTATCTGCGTGGATATCTCTTCTTTTTGTCTCAATTGATTCGGTCGGGTGTTTCTCGATTATGATCATGAACTGAATCAGATGCAGTAGCAAGCAAGGTCTAATGATCTGCAGCTAGCAGCGTCAGCATTTTGCAGCATGTGGATGATCTTTTCTCTGTCGATCAATCAGTTAGATGACTAGGTATTACAGTACAGAATGAAACGGAACATAGGATGCAACTGTTCTTGTCATTTGAACTTGGCGTGCATGTTATCCGACACTTGTTCTACAGCGTTCCTTTCCTGACTCGGTGAAAAGGACGGCACAAAAGATCACTCATACGGATATAGATAGGGATACCACACATAAAGTCCGTTCAAGAGTTTAAGAAAAAATTAAAAAGTCAGTTCAAGTAACTACAAAAAGTTTTAAAAAGGAGTAACTGCGTATGTATAAAGATGAGTATCAGAGACAGCAGAGGAAGACAAAAAGAGTGCATGGAATTGGATTTGCTATCTGTCTGCATCACTTTAAATCACGGGCCAATGGGATTGAGATACTCTTCGATCCCTCGCTTGCAGGTTAGGTTAGTAGGAGTACATGATATTTCCTTCCTTTTACTAGTGCCGTGTCGTATTAGAGCTGCAAGTTGGAGTGTAATCGGAGTAGTAGCAACGTTGCAACTGTTTGTTCTACGTCCCTTTATAAAGCACGGTATGAGGCCATCTTTAATCTGACTTGTTAGTACTGCTACTTAGTACTAGTAGCAACAAGTGGAGTGCAAGCAGTCTGGTGAAAGCTGAAAGTGATGAGAGAAGCATAGAGAGGCATCCAATCCACCAGCCTAGCTAAAAGGGACACAAGTGTCTCTGTCTGTGCGAGTGAGTCATCCACATCCAACCAATGGAAGGAAGGATCGATTCAGGACACGGAATTTCTGCTACCACATGCCTTCGTTTCCTTCCCTCACCCTGAGGGTATCATCATGGAATGCTGCAATTCCACTTGTGTGTATCTGAATTCATTCATTCAGTTTACTACCTAATTAATTTACTGATTTATATGCTTACTACATGATATAGAATTGAATTAGCCATTAACATTGCATACCTCAACTTAAAATTAGTTGGCCTCCCCTGCTGTAGGTAACAGCGAGTCTGGCTAGCTACAGTGAATTGATACTAGAGGCAGACAGTGAGCTGAGTGAGACCATAAATGGATGCTCAACCGCACGGCACAATGAATTGAGCTGAGGACATACCGTTAATCCTCGATCGATTGTACGTATATATATGCAGGGAAATTTTGATTTAGGATGAATGCAGAATTGGTGGAATTGCACGCGCGCGATAGCAGCGGAATACAGAGATAGTACTAGTGCTAATTAATTTTCAGCCAGACTACGTATTCTAAATCAAACGACCGATCCCAAATAAAATTGAATTAAAGCTGACAATTTAGTCAGAAAGTGAAGAAGAAGATAGCACTGGAACCAACAGGAGAGCCTGTCTATCATTCATCCGTGCAGAACCGAAGAATCTAATTGGCGTGTGATGAAGTAGCAAGGAAATGGTTACTCGATCGCAAGCGAAGCAGTACCTTTAGAAGCCATTGTTGATAGATTCAGCTAGTTGTAGCTTCTCTTCCTCCTGCTGCTGCTTCTTCCTCGGCTCGGCGTGGCGTGGCGTGGCGTGCGTGATCCAAGAAATCAAGCGTATGGACGCTGTTAGATCTTGTTTCTTTATTGGGCTAGCTAGGCACTGTACACTGAAATTAGCAGACAGCACTTAGCCGTGTGGCCAGTATTGTGCATGCCAAGCAGTAGATCTGTACGTACGTATATATGATAGATATATGATGGAGTAGCTAAAAAAAAAGAACCGTATAGCATGGAGGAAGGAATATAATTGGGGGCACTGCGCTGCGCTGCGTGCTGCCATTATCATGCATGGGCTAGTTGTTCACCGAAGAGAGGAGTGAGCGTGACGACTGACGACGACGGGCTGGGGGCCCGCGTGCCAATCTGTCAGTGTGTATAGCTAAGCTAGCTTTTTTTTTCTCTTTTGAGGACAAGCTAGCTAGGAGGAGTATATGCGAGCGAGGGAGTAGTATCCCACTCCCTTAGGCCATCTCCAACCCATCGTCCTTTTGAGTCCCTATCCCAAAATTAGGGTATCCAGCTCCAAAACGGCGCTCCAACCCGCTTCCCTTCGTACTCCCCTTCGCTGTAGCAGTGACCATCCGCCCCTCCCGACTTCCCTTCGGTGAGGAGTGAACTTCACCTCCCAAATCAGCAACTGCCCGTCCCCATCAAGTTCGCGCTCGCGCTCGGAGTCTTCCTTCCTCGGCGGCGGCGGCCTCCCCTCCCCCCAATTCTGGGTGCTGCTCTTCGTCGTCGGAGCATCCAGTCAAGGTACGTCGCCTTCGAATCCTCTGTTGGTCCACTGGATCTATCCCCTCCGGTGCAGGTCCACCTCCCTGAGCAGTGCCCCGTCCCGAGCAGGTCCGCCACCCTCGAGCAGCCCCGCATCCAGAGGCGCCGTGTTCACCAGATCGAAGACAAGCAGCAAATCCGGCGACCGCAGCAACCCGACGGCAAGAGACGGCAGCAGAGCGGGCGGATCCAGCCTCTCCCCGCCCATCTATTACCAGCTCGTGGTCCTCAACCAGAGCACCTCCTGAAGGTACGTTCCAGTTCATCTTCCCTTAGCCAGATCTGTTGCACCAGCAGCCGGTTTCCCCTCTCAGTTTATCTCGTTTTCTTCCAAGATCTGTAGCAACAGCAGCTGATTCCCCAAGCGCTAGCAGCCGGTTCCCCTACCAACTGGTGTGTGCTCCTCGTGCTGGTAAGAACTGATGGTAGAATCGATGTTTGAACGGAACCTTTGTTGTTTTTCAGATTGGGGATCAATGGTAGTACGGAACCTTTGTTGTTTTTCAGATTGGGGATCATTGGTAGAACGGAACCTTTGTTGTTTTTCAGATTGGGGATCACTGGTAGTAGGGAACCTTTGTTGTTTTTCAGATTGGGGATCAATGGTAGAACGGAACCTTTGTTGTAAGAACTGATGGTAGAATCGATGTTTGGTCGATGTTTGATCAGTTAGTAGCTTTTGGTATGGAAAGTTTTAGATTTTAAGCCCTGAGATGGAAGTGCAACAGAGGAACGCACAACGAACGCTTCTACTAGTTCTGCTTTTCTAGGATTGTGTTCAGTAGTTGAACTAGAGCATAACATGAATGACTTTTGGTGCGAAGAGCTGCAAGATGGCTATGCTTCATTGTTCCTTCTTTTCTTCTAATTAGATTGTTGGGACCTTGTTGTTTTTGCACTGCATGATACCACTCGTCTAAAATTAACTGATCAATTGCATCCATTTGAACACTACTGTGCCTGAGGATGTTTAACAAAAATTGAGTTGTCATACTACTACCTGCATGAAAGGGCTCTGGCTAATGTAAGTAAATCATACAGCAAAGCCTATTCTCTCATGTCCTTGCCCAGATTGATACTTCTGCAAGTCTATTATCCAACCTCTCGTACACGCAACATACCCTTGTATTGTGTTATATTGAATAACTCTTGTTGCAATTCTACTCATAGCTTCTCTGTTTATAACTTGCTTCTTGTCGAACTATCCAGGACCCAGTGCCAACACTTTAAGAAAAGTGTTTTGAAGGTGAAAGAGGATCTGGGAAGTACTCTCCCCGGCGTTTCTGTGGCAATCAACCGTAAAAAGGTAATTGGTTGCGATGTTCTGTTCGTGCTATAAGTGATCTGCCTTAATCTTGGATGATCCATGTGCTTGAGTTTTCCTCTGCTCGGCCTAGGTATAATTAATACATGAACCTTATTGTTTGTTTTGAAACAAAAGTACAGAATAGTCAATTGGACCTCATATTCATGTTAATCCTATTTTAAGTTTCCTTGTTTGTTCATATATCTGCACATGATTCAGTTTGGAGGTGGATAGGAACTTTGGCTAACTTGACTCAACATGTCTTCTCTTTTGGTCGCCTAATGCGAGATGGTCGGGCATTGAGTTGGATAGTTAGCATATATGGTAGCACGTGCACTTCAAATAAATTGTAGCTCTTTGATTAGCAAGCATGGCGCAGGATCCGAAGGGAATTAAGGAAGGATGGCCTGGACAATTAATGAAGTAGAGGGGATAGCGAAGTCTTTAAAGAAATTAGCCCTAGAGAACTCTACTCCTTTGTCAAGTCCATTTGAATCTGAAATGAAATCCCTCCTACAACAAGTTGAAGTCTTAGCAGGTGCTCTTGATCAAGTTGCGACGCAGTCTACCAACTTGCTTAAAAGCGAATCAGTAGAAGAATGGCAGGACGACGTCGAACTTGGACTTGTAGACGTGTCTGATTGCAAACCAGCAGATTATGAATCTGATGATAGTGGTAAAATTGATTACTATGAGTACTGCTATGAGAACGACATTGATCTCGAGTCCTTGTACAAGTAGTCCCTGTAATGTGTACTGCTATCTGTGGCTTTGTAATGTGTACTGCTATCTTTGGCTTTGTAATGTCGAACCATAAACGTTGTTATGTGGAACCTGTATTGTTGTAGCACTTATGTATTATGTCATGAACTTATGTGTTCTACTATTGCTATAAATCGGTTGTGTTTTGTTCTTATATGCTACATATGCTTGTTTTCTTTATGCTTGCCATTGCCTTGCTTAACATGGGATCAGATCACTAGAACATATGTGTGCACGCTTCTCTTTTTATAAAGTGCCTAGTGGGAGATGTCTGAATGTTTGATCAGCATGTGTGAGCTCACTGGAATGGCATGGTTTGATTTGTTTTGTTCTTATATGCTATGTATGGACGTATGACTTGTTAACGTAATGAAGTACTTATGTTAACAGAGTACAGATGGATGACTATATAAACTTGCTGAGTGAGGGAAATGATAGCATCGCTTGGGATGATACCCAACATTTTACGCCTATTGAGGAGCAACATTTTGTGCCAACTGAACAGGAGATTCCGTCTAGTAGACCGAGTAACAAGAGAACTAAGAATTTCAATGAGAAAGAAGATTTGTTGCTTGTGTCAACTTGGCTAAACATTAGTACGGATGCAGTACACGGTAATGAGCAGTCTCGCTCTACCTATTGGAGTAGGATCCACCAGTACTATCATGAGAACAAGGATTTCGAGTCGGATCGCATTCAAAACTCCCTTCTAAAACATTGGTGCACTATTCAAGAGAACGTCAACAAGTTCTGTGGATGCTACGACCGCATTGAGCGTAGAAGGCAGAGCGGGACAACAGAAAATGATAAGGTATGTGTCTTCCATACATAATTTTGTTGTAGCCTCATATTTGTGCTTAGCTATTAATTCGTTCTACTATGCACAGATTGTTCAGGCTTGCAGTGTGTTCGCTGGCAGAAAGAGAAGAAAGCTTTTGCCTTCTTGCACTGTTGGAATGTTTTACGGCACCACCCGAAGTGGACCGATCGGCTATCCTCTAAGAAACAGAAGACAACCGTACATGCCAGTCCAGTTCTTCTGCTTCTACACCTAGCACGAACTCAAGTCAGTGCGAAGCTCAAGTTGGGGATGGTTCTGCGGAAGTAGAACTTGTACGCAGGCCAAGTGGTAGGAATGCGGAGAAAGAATGACTTCGACGAGGTAAAGGTGCTTGCTCTGGCAACGACATGGTATACAGAATGTGTTACAGTCTCTTTGGGTCATTCAAAACTGAACAGATTCCCAGAAGGAGCTAAAGAAAGAAGAGCGCTATGCACGGCATTACGCACTTGAAGAAGAAAGGATTGAGAATGAGAAGTTGAGGATTGCACAAGAAGTTGAGGATTGCACAAGAAGACTCCAAGATTGCTAATGAGAGAAAGTCAATTGAGGTAAGGAAAAAGGAGTTAGAATTGAAGATGATGCTGGAGGAGGAGAGGATCATGAACATGAACACGAGTGCTATGTGTGAGGCACAGAAGGAGTACTACATAGGCCTGCAGAACGATATCATTGCTCGGCGACGCCGCTGAGGTGGATTAGTTGAACTTATGATTAGTACTTCCTGTAGTATGTGATGTCTGAACTTACGATTACTAGTTGTTGTACTTTGTGCTATCTAAACTTATGTCTTAGGACGTAACAACATATTCATTGCATGTACTTAGGAGTACGAGTACGAATTATTATTTGAAGAACAATACGGAAACACATACATAAAACAACTTCGTAGCCGCATACAACATCGAAGCCCGAACAACATGCACAACTAGAAACCTACATGCCTCCGTAGCATCCCAAAGGTGCTCAACTAGATCAGCTTGAAGCTGAGAGTGAGTTTGCCTGCTTCTAATAGCATGATGAGCTTGAATGAACTCAAAAATCTCAGGCGTATGTTCATGAGAAACAGTAACACTCTCTCCTACTCCTTCGTAGTTGTAGTCTTGTGGACCTCCGTCCCGCTCATCTTCGACGATCATGTTGTGCATGATGACACAAGCCGTCATGATTTCTCCAGTACCTGTTGGTCCCAAAATCTTGCTGGTCCTCGAACAATGGCAAAGCGAGCTTGTAGAACTCCAAAAGCTCGTTCGACGTCTTTCCTAGCTGCTTCCTAGGCTTGCGCGAAGAGTTCTTCTTATTACCTTGTGGAGATGGTATTGTCTTCACAAATGTCGCCCATGTAGGGTATATGCCATCTGCAAGGTAGTATCCCATTGTGTAATTGTGTCCGTTGACGGTATATTTACTTCTGGAGCCTGGCCTTCAGCTAGCCGTGCAAAGAGAGGTGAGCGGTGAAGAACATTTATGTCATTGTGAGACCCTGGTAAACAAAAAAAGCGTGCCAAATCCAAAGATCTTGTGAGGCAACGGCTTCAAGAATGATTGTGGGCTCGTGCACATGGCCGGTATACATACCTTGCCATGCCACAGGACAATTCTTCCACTGCCAATGCATGCAATCAATGCTCCCCAGCATTCCAGGGAAACCTCTTTCCTCTCCAATAGCAAGTAACCTAGCAGTGTCATTATGTTTGGAGACCTCAAATATTCATCTCTGAAGACTTGTACAATAGCTTTCACAAATCTTTTAAGGCTCTCTGTTGCGGTACTTTCTCCAATCCGGATATAATCGTCCATAGCGTCCGCAGGAACTCCATAGGTTAGCATCCGGAATGCTGCTGTAATCTTCTGAAGAGGTGATAACCCTAGACGTCCAACACTATCTCTTTTCTGGACAAAGTAGTTATCATGGCTTACTACAGCATCCACTATGCGGAGAAATAGAGAACGAGTCATCCTAAACCTGGATGAAAAACATGATTGAGTCCTACACGGGACGAACAACAAGAAAGATGAATACGAATCTATGATAACGGTTGCAAACCTGCGGCGAAAAATAGTTGGGCCATATGTAGGAGAATCTGAAAAGTAGTCTTCGTACAGTCTAAAATGACCGGCTTCTCTGTTGCGATTGAGTACCGCATGTCTGGGCATTGAACCGACATGGCGTGGAACATTCCTAAGCTGGTAGTGTGTCTGCGTTATGAGGGCTGTAGCAATGAACAGTTCATCGTCATCATCTGACGACGAAGAATCAAAGATGGGGTGCATGCCTGAGCTTGGGTGACTCATTGTGATTTCGTGGAGGTGGAGGAGGAGTTCTGCAGGAAGAAATGAAGGTGGAGGAGGACTGCTGCAGGAAGATATGGAATGCCAGGAAGAGCTAATGGCTTGGTATATATAGAGTTCAAGAATATAGCCGTTACTGATATTCCTGTTTGAAATTTGGCCGTTACATATATAGCCGTTAGGAATATAACCGTTACAGATATAGCCGTTATAGATATAGCCGTTAGGAAAATAGCTGTTACAAATATAGCCGTTACGAATATAGCCGTTAGAAATATACCCGTTATAAATATACCCGTTAAAATTTTACCCGTTACAAATATGGCCGTTACAAATAAATCCGTTGTACATATACTTTTTACAAACAATATGGTAGTTATAGGATATTGATTAAATATAGGAGAGTGGAATATAGGGAGTGAGATTAGGGAAGTGGGTTGGAGGAGAAAGAAATTTAGGAAAGGGATCTTTTGGGAGTGACTTCCCAAATGGGGATTTGGGAAGTGAAATTAGGGATGTGGGTTGGAGATGGCCTTATCTTAGCTCGCTGGCCGACACGGCCAGAGGAGAGGAGACAACAAGAGCAAGCAACTGATATGGAGATCGAGAGGAAGGAAGGCTGCATCGATCGATGGATCACTGTCGCTTTGTTTTGGCGGATTGGTTGCAGCCAATCTCACTCCTTCCTCTCCTCTCCAACCATGACCATGTGATATTCTCATGAAAACTTGCTACCTAGCTAATATATATGCATCTCCATCTCCATACTGCTAGCTCTATTTTCCACTTAATTTCTTCTGCTCGAAAAAAAAGGAAGAGGAGGGCAAAAGGAGCAGAGGACGAGAAGAAAAGAAAAGAAAAAATCGAAGCCGGCCGGGTCTGTGGGATCTTGCTAGAGTAGATCGAAGTAACGGCTGTTGCATTAATTATCAAAGAGCCTAGGTAACTATACTCGTTACCAGAGATCGAACCAAGTCCTCTGGCTCGACCATCTCTAGGAAGGAAGAAATACGCACTGATGGCAGTGCATTGGCATATACGTACGCAGACCAAAACCTCGTACCAATTAATAGGGGCCCAACCCAGTTGTAACATCCTCAATTTTACGGGTTGAAATTTTTTTTTAAAGAGGGAAGGATGTGCAACTAGGTAATATATGTAAAAATATTTATTGGATTTTTATCTCAATTAATCAAAGGCCTTGAATTAATTTGAGAGCAAAAAGAGTGTTTTTGATTTTTAAATTGAGCATCATTTGAAAAATGGCTTCAAAAGTATTTTTATTGAGTTCCTTATGGTCAAATTGATTTATGGGAATTTTTCTGGAATTTTTGGAGGTGTTTTGTATTTTTAAAGCTTTCCCTTGAATTTCTGGATTTATTTTATTCCGAAAATAACTTTTATTTGATTTTTCTGAAAACCTGGGCCAAAGGCCCATTTCGCCCCCTCCTGGGCCGGCCCATCCGGCCAGCTCTCCCTCCCTCTTGGGCTGCCCATTTCTTTTCCCTCTTGGGCTGTCATTGTTTTTTCTTTCTTTCCTTGTTTTTTTTCCCTTGGGCCAGGCTGCCCCTTGCGCCTTGGGCTTTGCCACGCTCGGCCCAGCAAGCTGGCCAGGCCATTGTAACGTCCCGAAATTCCAAAACCCGAAGATTAGGGCTTTCAAAAACTTTTGGTTAGATAACGCTAACCGACGTGCATCGATAAAGCTTAATGTCAAAACAATTCGCCCTCGCGTCCCCGCCACGACATCTCCCAGCAACTACCGTCGCTGCCATGCCTCTGCCACGGCAACCCCTCCCCTACCACGGCAATGCCGCACCGCTGTTCTTTCCTGCCGCGACAGCCGACTCCTACCGCGGCAAGTCTTTCCCCCTACCGCGGCAACACCGCGTCGACATTTTCTCTGCCGCGACTCTACACGTATACGTGAGCATATCAGTGTTTTCCTCAAACCCTGACCTACCACGACCTCATGTATCTATTCTATCTGCGTCGCCACCCTACATGTGCTAGAACTCCAAGTGTATGTGTACACACGCACTCCAGCCAGATAAAACTCTAATTCGGCACATACCATAAAAATGACACGCACCGTATGCGTCTGAGCACCTGCGGTACCTCGCCACCAAGCAACCCTAAGCCGAGACAGATGTCCTACCGGGAGTTCTGTATTTTCTCCATCCCTTGCCGCACCCCCGGAAACTAAATCCCGACCCTCGAGTTTCCGTTCCATTTAAACCAATTTCTTTAGAAACCCTAATCGGGAAGCCTACCACCTCTCGGTTTCTCGAAAAATGCTGGAATAAATTGTGGGACCATCCAGCAATATAATTAGCACAGGTATGGTGTATAATAATAGTTTCCCAATCGACCCTGTCTAAATCTTGGTAATTATTTTTACCATCCTTCCGACCTGATTACCTATCTCTTTTATTTCCCCAGACAGCTCATGTCTTAACCTCCCGCAGTTAAAAACCCCGACAGCAGCCTCGTGAGAATTCTCCCCAGCAGTCCCAGCAGGTCTAAAATCTCACGTTTCCCTCTGGCCAGCTCATTTCATTTCTGCACAAGGATTCCATCGCATGCAGGCGCTGATACTCACGAATGCATAGTTGCAAAGCACTGATACTCCACAAATTCACAGCACACCAGGTACTGAGCGGTGCCTAACTTCACTGATCACTCCAGCACATTTTCCTTCACATCAGTGGCAAGAAGCGACAGCTCAAATACGTGTCATCTTCTCCCTAGCATGCTCGTGCCATTCATGCATGCACTGGCCGCTTTCCAGACGAGCTCCATTGCCAGCCGGCCCCTGCATCCGGTAGCTCGCCGCCTTCTCCACGCCACCAGCTCGTCAGCTGTCTTTCCTTTGCCCTATAGCCACAGCAGCCTGGCCATTTCAATCTCGTCGCCAGTCTTGTAGCAGAGCGATGCCGCTCTCGGGGTTCAGCACCGGATGCCGCTTGGAGCTCCGGTCGCCTCGCCGTCAATCCACCAATGTCCTTGCCCCTCCTGTGGCCACAGCCACGCCTGAGACAAGTCCCATCCCGAGCTCGGAGCAACAGCAGTCACAGCTCGAGCTTCCTGGCCATGTCCTGTCACCGGCCCTGTGGGAGACTAGCTGCCACCGCTCGCCCAGCTCATCTTCGCTCTCGGCGTCACCTATAAAAGCCCCCACGGCCGTTCAACGCCGCCCAGGTCCTCCTCCATACCTGCAAGTCTCCCTCGAGCTCAGCTCAGTAACCCGATGCCTTCTTCAATCAAGCCCCTTCTTCTTCTTCCTCTGTACAGCAGCAAACCAGTTCACTCAAGCTGCTCCAAGCTCCCCAAGCACGGCATCTGAAGCCGGAGTTTCCTCCCCTACTCCCTGGCTATCCCCTCCTCTCCGTTTGGTAGACATCGCCAGAAGCCCCACTGCTAGGAGCCGCCGCATCACAAACCTCCTGAGCTCCAGCCATTTCCAGCGACGAGCGACGAAGCTTCATTTCCCATCCTCTGGCTCGCCGAGCTGAGCCCGCTGCTCCGCCATAGCTACCTCGCCGCCGGTCACTTGGGACCGCTCGGAGCACAGGGAGCAAGCGGCAGGTCCATGCGCCGCCGGCCTTGTTCTTTGTTTTCTTTTTCTTTTGTTCCCTCAACACGTTAGCATAACCCATGGTCCACTGTAGCATGTGTAGCTATTTTAGTCTCCTTTTTCTCTTCAACTCTCCTCAGTTGCTAGTCCTCACACCGACAGCCCCTAGTAGTTTTCTTTTTTTCTTTTTCTTGCCCAGCTCGCCGGCCTCCAAGCCCAGTAGCTCAAATAATTCACTATTAAATTATCGTTAGCTGCTAACCCTAAGCCAGCCAGGTTAGTATCCTTTTAGCCACCTTCTCTCGCCCCATTTCGGTTAGCTCTGGAACCGTGCGAATTGTTCCTAGAGTTTGAGTCAAACGCATCGTTAGGACTTAGAAGTTTTGCATGTAGAATTTAGGACTAGGTAGTTTGGCTAATGCACTGCGTTAAGTCGTGATCGTTAGCGCTAACCCGATCGGTCAGAACCCTATTGGTCGATTACCTCTTCAAACCCAATCCCGGAACCCCAAGATAAAGTCTTAAGCATTAGCTGTAATCCCTCGCCAAAATCCAAAACATTTTAATCGACCAGATAAGGATCAGAGCTAATGTTAAATTATTAAGCGGCAAATTCTACACACATACAGCACACACATGCGTAACTTTTAAACAGCCCTAGTGGCCGACCCCCTTACTCCGAGTTTGTTCTGACATCGTAGGTTTAGTTCTAGACGATTGGTTCAAATGCATTTCTAGGATTTAAAGTGTTGCATATAAATGATAGGGATTAGAATTAGAGTTAGTTGTTAAGGAGCCAACCCCTCATGCGCAGCAGGTATGCACGCGTAATCCCTTGAACAACCCTAGGTTGAAAACCTGCATTCCCATCCGGTTGAATTAACACATCAGTAACTCCTAAACTCATTTAAACCAAAGTCGTTAGTTAAATCTTATCGAGAACGATTTCCCCAAGTAAATACACCGTCATTTTATGTGGCACCTTCGTATATACCCCCCGTAGGAAATGTTCCTTGTCTCCGTAGACCTAAACCACAAAACCTGGAGTCAAACCATTTAGCTTAACCCCAGGCACATGCACCTCCACCTCTAATCGCCGTCCGGCAAGTCTCTGTGTGAAACCCTAATTAGACCCTCTTCCGATCATCCCGGAAAACCATGTTAGTTCGTCGAGTGTTTTGTTTCGCATGTTGTTTAATTGAAGTGTTGGATCGTTTCTTATTCGTTGCTTTTACCCGACGCGTAGTTAACGGAGCGACATACGTACGCCAGGAGGACCCGGCATCACCCTCGCGTTCGGAACAAGAACAAGATTTGCCAGGCAAGCATTCCCACCTCGATCATGTCAAAATCCCATATATGCAAGGTTATGAATATTTCGTTTACGAACTCTGCATGCTATGTGTTTAATATCGATATTTTATGTAGAGGTAGTTATACCCATTAGTTGCAAGATATCTAGGTCCGAATATCCTTCCTTGTAACCCTAGGTATATTCAGCGGTCGACTCTCGACCGTCGAATAATTAAGGTTATAGGTGTTAACCATGCTTAGCCCTGCTATAGTCAAAAACCAAGTTTTAAACATCCCGTTGGGATATGGGAAAACAAACCCTCGGATGGCATATGCTGTCCGAGGTGACTTTCACAAATAAAGGTTTATCACAAATCAAAAGAAAAGAGGAGATGATTTGGATTCGGGTAGGAATGTTAAGTGATGTTCGGGGATGTAGAACATTGGTTGGAGCCATGATCGTCCAGGACGTCATGGGGTTGGGAGTTGGAGTCCTACTCGAATCAGTTAAGGACCGAGCCTAAGTGCCGCTAAACCGGTTCCATTACCGTACGCCCACATGTCCTTTATGGGAAGGACTTGACTTAGTAACCCGGCAAGTATTAGGGTTTGGACC
The DNA here is from genome assembly GCA_019208055.1 of Stipa capillata. Classification (NCBI taxonomy): domain Eukaryota; kingdom Viridiplantae; phylum Streptophyta; class Magnoliopsida; order Poales; family Poaceae; genus Stipa; species Stipa capillata. The sequence continues at coordinate 299,584 of JAGXJF010004366.1, forward strand.
CGTGGGAAGTAGGGAGTTAGTGCTAGGTGTTTGAAGTCCTAGAGTTCCACCTACGCCAGGCGGGAGGTGTTGAGACGACACAAAGGTGGAGAGTCCCAATTTGGTGTCCAGGACATGCAAACTTGGGTATTCACCTAGCGGGTCCAACTCTGGTATGGAAGCGGGCGAAGGTCTCGTTGTACAAGCCCTGGACACATGCGACGCGTAGCATGCCCAGGGGGAACTACATCTTGTGGGTAAAGCCGTACAACCTCTGCAGAGTGTTAAAAACTATTCGAATAGCCGCGTCCTCGGTTATGGACATGAACTGGCAAGGCCACACACTGGTTAGACTAAGTGTTGTTTGCGAAAGCATGGGAAAAGGGATTAAGGACGTGGGCATGATGTGTCCACAGAGGGCAATTTACGCTACAGGTTGGTAGCAAGGAATTGCCGGAGGAGTAGGCTAGCCGTGTGATCCGGGATACACGAGCTGAGCCAGGGGCACTCGCTAAGCTATCCAGGATAGTGTCAGTCGAGTGTGGTACCGAGAAGCTAGACATGTTGCCAGGGTAATATGGTCTGAGCTGTCTCGAGGATTGTAAGGAGGTAGCCGGGTCTACCTCGGGAGGATTCTGTTCATTTTACTTTAAACAGTTTTACTAAATTGCTTTTGAATCTACTATCCAAGTATTTAAATTATGCACTTACTTTTCCGCACATTAATCAACTTAGAGTAGAGCTATTCCTTGTTTATCCCCTGCATGAATTATTTTCGTATACTCCTTCCTGTGGAAATAGCTTGCGAGTACATTCAATGTACTCACCTGGCTTGTTGATTTGGCCAGACGAAGAAGACATCAGTTCTGAAGATAAGATTATAGACGTGAACGCTAGGGCGTAACCCCAGTCAGTTGCCTGTCGGGTATGGCATACTGATGGGCCACTTTCCGCTGAATTCCCGCTGCAAGATTTTAGCCATTGGGCTACAGGTATCAGATTACCGACATTTACGGTCTATTTAATTATTTACGTATGTATGACAATGATATACAGGTTAACTCGTGTGTATCGGCTACTGATCCAGGGACCGGTACAGTGATCACGAGGAAGTTCCCGGCTTAAAAACCGGGGGCGCCACAGCTTGGTATCAGAGCCATACTGACTGTAGGTTAACCCTAGTTAGCATGGCCGTTAGATAGGACTTAGGATATACAAACTATTTTCAAAAAAAATAAGTTAAAATGATGACATAAGTGTGGGCTCTACTCTCATCCTGAATTCCTAGCATTCCTTCTCTCTTCTTCGGAAATACTTCTGAACAAAGCATTAACAAAATTCATACTAAACTCAGCTTTTGTTCAAAATTGTAGATGAGTGAAGGCACGCTTCGCCGAGAGCGTGGACACCCTTGGGGCGCTCTCCTGAGAAAGCTGCTTCGTTTCCTTGGAATTCGACGTCGACCCCTGTTTATTGTTCGGAAGGACTACGTCGTCGGAATGGATGCTGGATATCGCGCCAAGGTGTACTTCTACTCTCTTCGAGCAGTCCCGCATGTCTACACGGGATACAGCTTCAGCCCAAGAGGGGCCATAATGATCGTATCGCGAGAAGCCATACGACGCCTCTGCCGCATGTACCATGTTCGGATGCAAAGTCAGGAACCTACCTTTGTCCGTAGAACAAATTGATCGGATGATCTGACCTTGAACAATAAAGTTAGGTCACTAGAGTTCCCTGTCACTTAGTGACATGGACCACATGACCCGTCGTAAAGTCTAGTAGAACGCTTTGGTATGTAACATGTGCTGGACTACGGTCCTTAATATGCTGTATTGTACTGTACTTATATGTCGTATGAGATACGCCATCGCCATAGGCATGGTATAGTACCCGCACTTGTCTGTATGATAATAGCCTTCACGGCTTAGGTAATAAAAATAACTCTGTTCGTACCCTCGCCTTGTCACAATTTATGTCCCACACGGTGTCGGTAGCCCGTCAAAGCTGACTGCCCATCTTCCCAGGTGTCGTCAACCATTAAAGACGACCGGTACCTGTCAGATCCTGGGGTAACTTCACCTTTCACCTCCCTCAAACCTGAGTTACCACTGGCTACCCTTCTGCCGTAAACCAGCTATAAAAGCCCCTCTGAGCTTTTACACCTCACCACCGTCAGAAGCCTTTTGCTCTGGCGCATCCCTTTGTTATTCGTCATTCTTCCCCATATCCACAAACACGATGCTTTGGGGTACCTTATACCAGGACACCACCGCTGAAGAATTCGCCGGATTCGTTCACGTCCTGTGGACCGTAGCTCGACAAACTCTTGGAGCAACTCAACGCCCTAAGTACAGCGTGTACTTAGGAGATGCTCCTGGCACCCTGCACGAGTTTTGGGCGATAGTGCACGTCTATCCCGGAGACTCCGATCCAGGCATGCCATTTGGTTTCATCGGAAGAACTATGCCTACCTCTACCCTGGCCATTAAATCAGTTGCATGGGAAACTGTCTTCCACCTTCGCCAACTGGTCCCTAGCATGAATCAACCACCTTTCTCATTATATCCTGGCGGTACTCCTGGAGAAGACCCTGGACACACAAGCTTGCACCCAGAAGAGAATGACACAGTGAAACACCTCGCCATGTACGTTGCAGCTCAACACGATCTGCTTACCCAACTGGCAAATTCCTGGCTTTTGACACAAGGAACTGGTATTCCTATGCTTTCCCAGCTTCTTTCTAGCACTCCCTCGGTGACAGCCGCTACCGCCCCTGATATCGAAGAGCAGCCGCCACCAAGCATACCACCTGTAAAAGGAGGCAGTAGCCGCTCCAGGAAGACTACGGCCTCCAAAGGCACTCCAACCCCTCGAAAAGCGAAAGCCCCGCGCAATAGTAAATCTACTCAGGACGCCGACCCAGAAGCAAGCTAGGCATTCAAAGATGTTGGATCTGGTTTAGCCCTTTCGTGCCACTAGTTGTGTGTGTTTTTCTCGTGTTAATGTTTGCAATAGGAACTTGCCCATGCTGTCTGACATTAGGGCAAGGACACCCGATACGCTTTTAGGCGTATGAATAAGTGTCGTGTAGTTCCTTTTAGAGTATCATGAGTGTTTGCACCCTCCATCCTTGTAGTAACCCCTTGTTGCTGGCAACAGTTTTATCCCTCCCGGTTACCTTCAATTATTGCCCGGTATTCACTCCTCGTTGTCGGCCACATGCCACCTTTATCTAATCGCCTTGGTTTTTTCCACTCTCTGGAAGCTATCAATTGAACGTTGGTGGTAGGACCCTCTCTAGGCAACACGCCGCGCGTCCACCATCGAGCCTTCAAATAGCTATATGGACTCTGCCCCAACCCACTCCAGGCCCCCTGCCGTTCTATTTTCCACTAGCTAGTTCCTTGCTGCTAGACCCCCTTCACTCCCAACGCTCCCTACCCTTGCTCAGTCTCCCTTCCTCTACGAACATGACGCCGCAAGGTACCCTCTGTCAAGAAACCACCGCTGAAGACCTTACCGGCTTTGCCGGCGTTCTCTGGATCGTGTCATGGCAAGCCCTCGGAGCAACGCGACGACCGGAGTATGAAGTATACCGAAGTCAAGCCTTCGACATCGCACCTGAGTTTTGGGCTGATGTCTCCGTCTACCCCGCCGATTCTAATCCAAGCGCACCCTTCCGGATCTATGGACGGTCCATGCCAACACCAGCTATGGCTATTCAGATGGCCGCCTGGGAAGCCATCTCCCTTCTTCGCTACCGTGTCCCCGGTATGAACCAAAGAGCTTTTCGATTCTACCCTCACCGCGTCCCAGGAGGAGGCACGAGGTTTAACAACCCACCTCCCGACAAGGACACCGCGGTAACCCACCTCTCTCTCTATCTAGCCGCTCAACACAATCTCCTCACCCAACTGGTGGAGTTCTGGATCTCATTACAACAGATCCCTTTGTCCGCGCAATCTTCATCCGCTTCTAGCCGCTCTTCGGCAATTTCCACCTATACCCTTGAAATTGAAGAGCTCCTCATGCCAAGAGCACCAGCAACCGAAGAAAGTACCAGCCGTCGCAGGCACAACAGTACCCTTCGACGCACCCCGACCTCAACGACAAGCCAGAACCCTCAAGAGGAAATTACTCCGCCCCAAGCCGTCAATCCAGAGGCAAATCAGGCCAATAATGCACGCCGAGTTTGGGCTATTCAACTCGATACGTCTAGTTGTTTGTGTGCTTGCATCGCGTTAATATTTGTTGTTGTATTTAGTCTAGTATCTTTCGATACTCAGACAACCTGGTTTGAGATGCTTGTAGACGCATGTAAGCGCGTCATGCTAATTTTCCTGCTGTTTTACTGGAGTTTCCAATGGGTCTTCTAACCCTAATAATGTTAATCAGTGTTGTTCGCCTCTGTTTATGTGCATAATTAAAATCTGGAATTTTCTCTCGTTCCCTTGATGCTTCCCCCTTTCCTATGTCGCTACGGGAAGAACTATTCCCCAAATGGCAAAACCAACACGTCTCAGGAAGCATTCATCCAGCCAAACCAAACAGCTTTAGCTGTCAGCCCGAATCAAACCCCGTTAAGTCACGATCTAAATCACGTAAGTTGCCAATAGCCCTAGACCACTAATCAATAGTGGCCTACCCGCACAAATTATCGGCACTCGAAAGCAAATAAAGAATGCTGGGACATTCTTCTCCCGTGATCTGCTCTGTTTGCTCGCCCCAATACTCTTCCATAATTGGTGGCAATCCCTTGTACCTTTTCAAACTACCACTTACTTTGCCCTTATATTCTTCCGTTGTAGCCAACTATATGCCTACTTTCATTCAATAGCTTTAAATTCCCTGCTACCGAGCTAACAAGAGAGGCAGAATTTTGTCTTGTCCGAAGCCGCACGCCGTGCGCCTTTCAAGCCGAGCCATCAATGGCTACCTGGACTCTATCTCTCGTCCGCATCCATCCGGGCTCCTCTTTTTCCTCGCTAAATACTTCCTCGCCTCAAGAGCTCTCGCTCCCAGTGCTTATTCTCCTTTTGCTCTTTTCCCTTCCACCGCACCTCTGATGCTCCCAGTGACTCTTCGGCAATTTTCGCCCCCGCTTTGAAACCAACAAATAGCCATGGCAACCGCGCCTGCAGCCGAAGAAGGCGTCCGCCGCCGCAGACGCAATGCCTCGTCTCAACGCGCTCCGACCCCATCAGAGAATCAACACCCCCAGGAAGAAATCGCTCCACGTCAGGCCCCTAACCCAGAGCTGGGCCAGGACGAAGATGTGCGTCGAGCTTGGATTACCCAGCTCAATGCGTTCGGTTGTTTGTGCGTTTACATTGCGATAATTTTTGCTGTTGGGTTCAGTCTGATGCCTCCCGGCAATCCGACTGGCCTATTTGATGCCCTGGTAAACGCCTGGATGCGTGTCATGCTAATCCTGGTGTTGTTTTACTGGACCTTTCAATGCATCTTCCGACCCCAATGAATTATCCCTAGCTATTCGTGCTTGTTGAGCCTGTAAACAAAACTTGAGATTCCTCTTATCTACCTGCTGTTTCCCCCTTGCCATTCTGATGCCAATTGATTGCCCAGCTGTCATGCCACCTTCCCACTCAGTAAAACGCTCAATTCGCTAGCAGCACGCCTGAGCCTTTTCAAAAGTTAGCACTCGATTTGAGCACGAAATGCTTGTACACTAGACCCCTGCCTAGCCGATGGCCGACCGATGCCAATTATCTGCGCCTACTGCAAACCTTGAGAAGATATATGCCCAGGACAAAGCGTGAGGAGACACCACCACATCAAGGCTGACAGGACAACGTCAGCTGTTTAAAGAGATCAAAAATGCATTCGAAATTGGAGTTGAGATATGCACCCCGCAAATTTTTAAGGAGAGTAGTTCCGAGAATTTGAAGGAAGGACCTGCACTGGAGCTATGAAGATGCTTGCGACAGAAGACCATACGACCCTGCCCTTGTTTTCCCTTCTAATCCATCTGAATCTCGGGGACGAGATTCCTTTTAAGGGGGGTAGGTTTGTAACGTCCCGAAATTCCAAAACCCGAAGATTAGGGCTTTCAAAAACTTTTTGGTTAGATAACGCTAACCGACGTGCATCGATAAAGCTTAATGTCAAAACAATTCGCCCTCGCGTCCCCGCCACGACATCTCCCAGCAACTACCGTCGCTGCCATGCCTCCGCCACGGCAACCCCTCCCCTACCACGGCAATGCCGCACCGCTGTTCTTTCCTGCCGCGACAGCCGACTCCTACCGCGGCAAAGTCTTTCCCCCTACCGCGGCAACACCGCGTCGACATTTTCTCTGCCGCGACTCTACACGTATACGTGAGCATATCAGTGTTTTCCTCAAACCCTGACCTACCACGACCTCATGTATCTATTCTATCTGCGTCGCCACCCTACATGTGCTAGAACTCCAAGTGTATGTGTACACACGCACTCCAGCCAGATAAAACTCTAATTCGGCACATACCATAAAAATGACACGCACCGTATGCGTCTGAGCACCTGCGGTACCTCGCCACCAAGCAACCCTAAGCCGAGACAGATGTCCTACCGGGAGTTCTGTATTTTCTCCATCCCTTGCCGCACCCCCGGAAACTAAATCCCGACCCTCGAGTTTCCGTTCCATTTAAACCAATTTCTTTAGAAACCCTAATCGGGAAGCCTACCACCTCTCGGTTTCTCGAAAAATGCTGGAATAAATTGTGGGACCATCCAGCAATATAATTAGCACAGGTATGGTGTATAATAATAGTTTCCCAATCGACCCTGTCTAAATCTTGGTAAATTATTTTTACCATCCTTCCGACCTGATTACCTATCTCTTTTATTTCCCCAGACAGCTCATGTCTTAACCTCCCGCAGTTAAAAACCCCGACAGCAGCCTCGTGAGAATTCTCCCCAGCAGTCCCAGCAGGTCTAAAATCTCACGTTTCCTCTGGCCAGCTCATTTCATTTTCTGCACAAGGATTCCATCGCATGCAGGCGCTGATACTCACGAATGCATAGTTGCAAAGCACTGATACTCACAAATTCACAGCACACCAGGTACTGAGCGGTGCCTAACTTCACTGATCACTCCAGCACATTTTCCTTCACATCAGTGGCAAGAAGCGACAGCTCAAATACGTGTCATCTTCTCCCTAGCATGCTCGTGCCATTCATGCATGCACTGGCCGCTTTCCAGACGAGCTCCATTGCCAGCCGGCCCCTGCATCCGGTAGCTCGCCGCCTTCTCCACGCCACCAGCTCGTCAGCTGTCTTTCCTTTGCCCTATAGCCACAGCAGCCTGGCCATTTCAATCTCGTCGCCAGTCTTGTAGCAGAGCGATGCCGCTCTCGGGGTTCAGCACCGGATGCCGCTTGGAGCTCCGGTCGCCTCGCCGTCAATCCACCAATGTCCTTGCCCCTCCTGTGGCCACAGCCACGCCTGAGACAAGTCCCATCCCCGAGCTCGGAGCAACAGCAGTCACAGCTCGAGCTTCCTGGCCATGTCCTGTCACCGGCCCTGTGGGAGACTAGCTGCCACCGCTCGCCCAGCTCATCTTCGCTCTCGGCGTCACCTATAAAAGCCCCCACGGCCGTTCAACGCCGCCCAGGTCCTCCTCCATACCTGCAAGTCTCCCTCGAGCTCAGCTCAGTAACCCGATGCCTTCTTCAATCAAGCCCCTTCTTCTTCTTCCTCTGTACAGCAGCAAACCAGTTCACTCAAGCTGCTCCAAGCTCCCCAAGCACGGCATCTGAAGCCGGAGTTTCCTCCCCTACTCCCTGGCTATCCCCTCCTCTCCGTTTGGTAGACATCGCCAGAAGCCCCACTGCTAGGAGCCGCCGCATCACAAACCTCCTGAGCTCCAGCCATTTCCAGCGACGAGCGACGAAGCTTCATTTCCCATCCTCTGGCTCGCCGAGCTGAGCCCGCTGCTCCGCCATAGCTACCTCGCCGCCGGTCACTTGGACCGCTCGGAGCACAGGGAGCAAGCGGCAGGTCCATGCGCCGCCGGCCTTGTTCTTTGTTTTCTTTTTCTTTTGTTCCCTCAACACGTTAGCATAACCCATGGTCCACTGTAGCATGTGTAGCTATTTTAGTCTCCTTTTTCTCTTCAACTCTCCTCAGTTGCTAGTCCTCACACCGACAGCCCCTAGTAGTTTTCTTTTTTTCTTTTTCTTGCCCAGCTCGCCGGCCTCCAAGCCCAGTAGCTCAAATAATTCACTAATTAAATTATCGTTAGCTGCTAACCCTAAGCCAGCCAGGTTAGTATCCTTTTAGCCACCTTCTCTCGCCCCATTTCGGTTAGCTCTGGAACCGTGCGAATTGTTCCTAGAGTTTGAGTCAAACGCATCGTTAGGACTTAGAAGTTTTGCATGTAGAATTTAGGACTAGGTAGTTTGGCTAATGCACTGCGTTAAGTCGTGATCGTTAGCGCTAACCCGATCGGTCAGAACCCTATTGGTCGATTACCTCTTCAAACCCAATCCCGGAACCCCAAGATAAAGTCTTAAGCATTAGCTGTAATCCCTCGCCAAAATCCAAAACATTTTAATCGACCAGATAAGGATCAGAGCTAATGTTAAATTATTAAGCGGCAAATTCTACACACATACAGCACACACATGCGTAACTTTTAAACAGCCCTAGTGGCCGACCCCCTTACTCCGAGTTTGTTCTGACATCGTAGGTTTAGTTCTAGACGATTGGTTCAAATGCATTTCTAGGATTTAAAGTGTTGCATATAAATGATAGGGATTAGAATTAGAGTTAGTTGTTAAGGAGCCAACCCCTCATGCGCAGCAGGTATGCACGCGTAATCCCTTGAACAACCCTAGGTTGAAAACCTGCATTCCCATCCGGTTGAATTAACACATCAGTAACTCCTAAACTCATTTAAACCAAAGTCGTTAGTTAAATCTTATCGAGAACGATTTCCCCAAGTAAATACACCGTCATTTTATGTGGCACCTTCGTATATACCCCCCGTAGGAAATGTTCCTTGTCTCCGTAGACCTAAACCACAAAACCTGGAGTCAAACCATTTAGCTTAACCCCAGGCACATGCACCTCCACCTCTAATCGCCGTCCGGCAAGTCTCTGTGTGAAACCCTAATTAGACCCTCTTCCGATCATCCCGGAAACCATGTTAGTTCGTCGAGTGTTTTGTTTCGCATGTTGTTTAATTGAAGTGTTGGATCGTTTCTTATTCGTTGCTTTTACCCGACGCGTAGTTAACGGAGCGACATACGTACGCCAGGAGGACCCGGCATCACCCTCGCGTTCGGAACAAGAACAAGATTTGCCAGGCAAGCATTCCCACCTCGATCATGTCAAAATCCCATATATGCAAGGTTATGAATATTTCGTTTACGAACTCTGCATGCTATGTGTTTAATATCGATATTTTATGTAGAGGTAGTTATACCCATTAGTTGCAAGATATCTAGGTCCGAATATCCTTCCTTGTAACCCTAGGTATATTCAGCGGTCGACTCTCGACCGTCGAATAATTAAGGTTATAGGTGTTAACCATGCTTAGCCCTGCTATAGTCAAAAACCAAGTTTTAAACATCCCGTTGGGATATGGGAAAACAAACCCTCGGATGGCATATGCTGTCCGAGGTGACTTTCACAAATAAAGGTTTATCACAAATCAAAAGAAAAGAGGAGATGATTTGGATTCGGGTAGGAATGTTAAGTGATGTTCGGGGATGTAGAACATTGGTTGGAGCCATGATCGTCCAGGACGTCATGGGGTTGGGAGTTGGAGTCCTACTCGAATCAGTTAAGGACCGAGCCTAAGTGCCGCTAAACCGGTTCCATTACCGTACGCCCACATGTCCTTTATGGGAAGGACTTGACTTAGTAACCCGGCAAGTATTAGGGTTTGGACCCGTGGGAAGTAGGGAGTTAGTGCTAGGTGTTTGAAGTCCTAGAGTTCCACCTACGCCAGGCGGGAGGTGTTGAGACGACACAAAGGTGGAGAGTCCCAATTTGGTGTCCAGGACATGCAAACTTGGGTATTCACCTAGCGGGTCCAACTCTGGTATGGAAGCGGGCGAAGGTCTCGTTGTACAAGCCCTGGACACATGCGACGCGTAGCATGCCCAGGGGGAACTACATCTTGTGGGTAAAGCCGTACAACCTCTGCAGAGTGTTAAAAACTATTCGAATAGCCGCGTCCTCGGTTATGGACATGAACTGGCAAGGCCACACACTGATTAGACTAAGTGTTGTTTGCGAAAGCATGGGAAAAGGGATTAAGGACGTGGGCATGATGTGTCCACAGAGGGCAATTTACGCTACAGGTTGGTAGCAAGGAATTGCCGGAGGAGTAGGCTAGCCGTGTGATCCGGGATACACGAGCTGAGCCAGGGGCACTCGCTAAGCTATCCAGGATAGTGTCAGTCGAGTGTGGTACCGAGAAGCTAGACATGTTGCCAGGGTAATATGGTCTGAGCTGTCTCGAGGATTGTAAGGAGGTAGCCGGGTCTACCTCGGGAGGATTCTGTTCATTTTACTTTAAACAGTTTTACTAAATTGCTTTTGAATCTACTATCCAAGTATTTAAATTATGCACTTACTTTTCCGCACATTAATCAACTTAGAGTAGAGCTATTCCTTGTTTATCCCCTGCATGAATTATTTTCGTATACTCCTTCCTGTGGGAATAGCTTGCGAGTACATTCAATGTACTCACCTGGCTTGTTGATTTGGCCAGACGAAGAAGACATCAGTTCTGAAGATAAGATTATAGACGTGAACGCTAGGGCGTAACCCCAGTCAGTTGCCTGTCGGGTATGGCATACTGATGGGCCACTTTCCGCTGAATTCCCGCTGCAAGATTTTAGCCATTGGGCTACAGGTATCAGATTACCGACATTTACGGTCTATTTAATTATTTACGTATGTATGACAATGATATACAGGTTAACTCGTGTGTATCGGCTACTGATCCAGGGACCGGTACAGTGATCACGAGGAAGTTCCCGGCTTAAAAACCGGGGGCGCCACAGCCATGTGCCATGGCTGCAGCACGCGCACAAGCGCGCGTAACGCCGCCGCCGCCGCTCCAGTGCTCGGGATTTTGGGGATTTAAATTCCTAAAACTCCTCCATTGATTGCTAATTGATTTCAGGCATCATTTCCATAATTTTGGTGCCCTTTCCTCTCCCAATCCTCCTCTATAAAAAGGGACCCTTTCCCCATATTTCTCCTCTTTGTTTTCCTCTCCAATTTCTTCCACCTCCTCTCTTCTTTCCCAACTCCGGCGGAGCTCCGGCGAGGAATCCCGGCCACCCCGACGTCCCCTACACCGAGGTGCTACCACGAGGAGCTTCCCCACGCCGGTGCACATCTTCCTCCGCAACAATCCGCGAGCTTCGTCCTCTACATCAACCGATCTGCGACTATCTTCTTCAACTCCGGCGAACTTTTCTCTTCACGATTTCGTCGCACTTGGTGAGCCCCTCTTCAATCCCTTCCCGAGGTAGCCTCCCACCAACCTAAAGAATGTTTCCCCTCTACCAATTTTGCCAATAATCATCAATCTCAGGGACATTAATCTTTGAATCTCCAATTCTTGCCTCTGTACTGTAGCGTGAACAGTACTCGCGCGTACTGTTCATCTACTACAGTAAACCCTAGCCCTATCCTATGTCTAATCTTTGGACTCCATCCAAATCTTATCTGATCTGTGATATTAGGATTAAAATGGAATCGTTAGGACCCCACGAATCCAACGGTGTAATCGGATTTTTAATCCGACCGTCGGATTTTGAATTATAATTAAATTAGTATGAAATTTGACCAAATTTCGTGATATCTTTGTACTGGAACATTATTTTGAAGTGAATATTTTTCTGTAGATCATTAGTATGATAGGGAGTGTTTCTGGAAATTTTCATGATTTTTGGATTAATGTAGAATTTCCTAGAATTAAAATAAGCTTTAAATCAATTATTAAAAATGGTAATGCTCTCTGTTATTTTTGTTCAATTTTAGTTTAAGATCAGAGAACCCTAAAGACAATTTACCATGACAACCAAAGTATTTTCCCTGTAATGGTTAATGCTATAGAAATCAAGTTGTATTCTAGATCCTTTTTAAATTGTTATTTAAATGCTGTTTCTAGTACTAAGTCCATTATAAATCTGTTTTAACCTCTAAAAATGCATGTCCAGTACCCAATAATTCATATTATATTATGTTAATGTTGTTAAGTCATGAAAACCCAATTTGCTTAATTAATTAATGTTTTACTATATTTCTAGCGTAGTTTTCATGCTTAGATTAATATTTATAAATGCTTAAATTATATTTCCAGAACACATGTAATTATGAAATGTCTCTGGAATTAGTATTAGAACATGTTAGTCCAATGGTATGATTTATTGATGTTATTTAGTATTTTCTACTTATTTGTTACACTAGAAATGCTAGAAAATGCTTTAATTAAATAATGTTCAGATTAGAAATTATTATTAAATTATTTTTGGTACTGTTCCAGTACTGTTAACATGTTCCAAGTTGTTTCATGCTTAGTTAGTACATGTTAATAATAGAGAATACAATTTAGCTTAATTTCTAGTCTTTAAAATATTAGAAAAGCATGTGTAAATCTAGTTATATGTTGATAATCTATTTTTCTTACTGTTGTTAACCATTATAAATATTTAGGATTCATCTAAATATTTATTTGTGGTTAATTATGAATTGTTTGTCCTTTTATTATAATTACTAGCATGCTAAGGTGTATGTGTGTATGTATAAGTGAATATCTATTAAATATACCCGATAAGGGTTATATGCTATATATATATGTCTATGGTTATGGCCAACCCTAGAGGACCATTCTCTCTTCGCGATGACGCTATCGCGCCATCGTTCCATTCCACCTCACCTTACCTTCATCGGGTTTCTCTCGTGTTGCTTTTCGGTGTGTCTTTTGAAGGGGCTAATTGATGATATGCCCCGTTTTCTAGAGGCCTTTGATTACGTGCCCCGTTTTTCTTTGTCTCTGATCATATGCCCCGTTTTTCATTATCTCTTTGATCATATGCCCCGTTTTGTATATTTTATTCATTTTTGAGCTGACTAGGACAAAGATTATTGGAAATGCCTAAATTGCCCCTATCTCCCGCATCCGGCTAGCAGCAAGCACTCCCCGCTCCCCGACCGCCCCCATGGCTGCTCTCCTCCACACGGCCGCTGCCCTTGCGCCCCCGCCCACTCCTGCCCGTGAGCTACGCCGGCCATGCGCCGCGTCCCTCGCCTGCTCCCGCCAGGCGCCGACGCGGCCTCTCCGCGCGCAACTGCTTCCGGTCCGGCGCATCCCCGGCCGCGCTGCGAGCCGGCTGTGGCGATTGGGGGCCACCGAGGCTGACGAGGCCGCGCCGTCGGTGGTGCTTCGGCGACTACGCCGGGGAGACGCGCCGCTGCAGGGACCGCAGGCCACGCGCGGGCTGGGAGGCTGGGCTCCGTGCAGGGGACGAGCGGCGCGGGGTGAGCAACGCAGGAGTGGCGAGAGAAGAGGAGCGGCGTGGGGTGAGCAATGGGGGGTTCAGTGAGAAGTCGCCCGAGCCCATCCTCTCTCACGCGCGGCGGCGGACACAGACCCACCGGCAACAACCACATGGGCGCGACGTTCTTGCCGTGAGTGCTCAGCTGGTGCCCGCATCTGGCGGCGGCGGAGGTGGGATGGATGGCGGACGCTGGGGGTCTCGGTGCTTCGGTGACTGTGCCGGGGAGATGCGCCGCTGCAGGGACTGCGGGCCGCACTGGGCTGGGAGGCCGGGCATGGGTTGAGCAGTGTCGGGTTCAGAGAGAGAGAGAGAGAGAGGAGCTTCGGCTCGTGCTCCTGCGGGTGATGAAGAAGGAAGACGATGGCGATCGAGATTGGAGGGGAGAAGCAGGAAACGGCGGGTTCAGTGAGAGAGAGGAACATATGACATTGAGAACAGGGGTATTTTTGAAATTTCCGGTTCAAATCTGTCCTAGTCAGCACGAAAATGAGTTTAATATGTCATTTAGGGCATATGATCAAAGTGCTCAAAAAAAGGGGCATATGATCAAAGGCAAAGAAAAACGGGGCACATAATCAAAGACCTCTAGAAAACGGGGCATATCATCAATTAACCCTCTTTTGAAGTCGATGTTTATTTATTTTGCTCGTTGCGTTGCGTCAATAGGGAGTGAAGAGACCGACCCGGTGCCTGAAGCAGCCGAAGAAGGGGAATACTACAACGAAGGCATGCCATCTTTCTCTTGATCATATTTGATCCTATATTTTCAAAGTCATTATATTTTATTGTTTATAAACATGCATGTTGTTTTAATCCAGTAGCTAGCGTGTCGATTGACACAACTTTACCCTTATCCGTTGTCGCCTTGTTACTTGATACCCTGAGTAGTTTAGTAGGTTTTATTCTGAATAAAGTAGAAATGCTTAGCCATGCTCAATTATATCCCTAGGTTGCTTTTGAATTGCCTCCTCGGAGGAATGAATATCGGATCGATGATCCTTGTTGAAACTTGTTGAGCTCGCTGAGCTAGGGCCGGGTGCCCGATGTTTTCCTCTCTCTCTATTCCTCCTACTCTACTCTGGGTGAAACTTACCATCTAATATGGTGCGGGCGGCAGCTGGATCATTGTGATGAAGGAGCAGATGGTTGCCTACCCGCAGAAGGCCGGTTTAAAGGAACCATAAGTCGTCCGTACCGCCGAAGGCCGAAGTCTTGAAGTTGGAGAATTGTGACAATAGTGCAACCACACGCTAAATGGGCAATGGCTTGGTCAAGTAGGTTAGTCAGCCTTTGGTGTCGATGTTGCCGTACCGCAGAAGGAGTGGACGTAGCGACGAGGACCCTCGGCACAGATGGGGGGAACGGAGTGCGGGGATGTACTCTCGACTCCGGGCCAGACCCGGTGGGCACGTCACACCTTAGGGGGATCTAGCTAAAAGATCTCGTCACAATCTCCCTACCGGTACACCGATGGGTGTGTACTACGCTGGCGACGGCCAGTGGCAACAAGACGAGATTGTGTCGTGTGGGTAAAGTGTACACACTTTGCAGAGTTAAAACTAATCGATTAGCCGTGTCCACGGTTATGGACAGCACATGACTCATTCTGGATGAAAAGGACCTGTCCCTCTCCCCCTTGCTACTTCCCTCTACCCCTATGCTGATGAAACCCATGGCCGAGCTAAGGCAGGAGTTTCTTGCTCAAAGGTGTTGGTCGAGGACCACACGCTGGAAAAATACCCCTGTTAATAAAATTGTTTTACATCAAAATGTTGCCTTCGAATCTATCCTAATATTTCAACTAGAACCGCATTTTCGCAAATAAACCCTACAGCCTTCCTTTGAAGCCTTGCATATAGTCTGGTAGGACCATCTGCTGCCAGGTGGCTTGCTGAGTACGCGAAGTACTCATCGTGCATGTGTCTTGTGGTGGTGTGCAGAGGATTATGCTGAAGAAGGAGCTGAGGAAGACCTCTTCTACGATGATCCCGAAGAATAGGTCGCGTGGGCTTCCGTCAATTTGCCTGTGGCACGGATGGAGCCGCTTCGCTTTTATTTCCGCTGTTTTGCCTCTGATGTAATAAATGTCGTTAAGACATAGTACTTTGTAAGCCATGTGGCATATTGTACTCAAACTATGTTTTATCTTGAATGCATGTGATGTTATTCATTTCGCTTGTGTACCGTCAGCATGATCCTGGGACTGACGAGAATGTATACAAGAGGAATCTGGTAGTTGAAACCAGGTTCTTACACCACTCCACTTTACTAGCATTTCCTCCATTTGGTTGCGTTAATGGGCTTTCTTTTTAACTCTTTTTTTTGAGAGAGAGGGTTGATGAATGTGCAAAAGCAAGCAGACCTGCTGCAGGTAGGCCCTCGCCAAGGGAGTGCTAGCCCAACCCACTCTAGTCCTGTCATAGGCCCGTATCGGCGAGTCCAGTCTAAAAATTGTACAATGTAAACGTAGTTGTGAAAGTAGTTGACAAAGAAGAAAGAATATGTGTAGATGAACAGATAAAGTAAAAGAGAGACAATATACAGAGTTCTCTTTATCTCTTTTATCGATTGATCAATTCTCACGTTCAATACAATGATGAGCTCCTCCTATTTATAGTCAAAAGCAAACCAAAGGGACATGGAGGTGGGGCCCCATTGGTTCTCCTACACTCTCCCTTGAGCACTTATCTCGTATAGTCCATGCCTCAAAAACTCCAAAAAACTTGATGGGAAAAATATTTGGAGAAAGAGCACACGACATACGTATATTATGTTGCACAGATTGCCTCGTTAAAAATCTTGTATGAGAAACTGCAGAAAATTCATTCAAAGAAAAAGGAGTACAATTCATTTGGCTGTTTTGTCACGTATTCGACTTTCACGGTCAAGATTTATCTATGAGTTTGTGAAGGTTCTCCCTCTAAACACTGCAGCTATCTAAGCCTCATCATACTAATTCCACGCACGCAGTATATAGTATATTTATTTCTTCCATCTTCTGCGATTCATGGGTATAAAAGAATTTGGGGTTGGTATTCTTAGTGAGATTACTCTTCACATAATCCATCTGCACCTATGCAACACAAGCTGCATTATCTTCATAGATAATGGTGAGAGTTTGTGCGGTGTTCAATCCACAAGACTGTTTTATGTGATTGATCATGTGCTGAAACCATATACATTCTCATGAGACCTCATATAGCGGTATGATTTTCAAATGGTTCATTGAATACAGGACTTTGCTTAGACGATTTCCATGAAACTACAGGAAAATATATCCAGTCTGTGACTTGGCTGTTTGTGGCTCTGACAGGTACTCATCATTCACATAACCTATCAAGGACAGGTCTTGGTTCTTTCTATAGGACAACCCAAGATCTTTGGTTCCTTGGAGGTAGCGAAGTATGTCTCTAATACCTTCTAATGCCGTTTGGTAGGCTCAGAGCTATGCCTTGCAAATTCATGATGAACATGCTGTCTGACCTTGTGCAATTTACGAGAATATGAGCTAGTATTGCACCCAAATATGAGAATTTGGTCACAGAACTTCCTCCCTCTTCTCTAGGCATATACGGGTCCTTGTCTTACTGTAAGGACATGCCAATCATTGGGATCTTTGAATGGTATGTCTTTTTAAAGCCAATCTTCTCTAGCACTTTCTGAGTGTAAGTTGACTGGTGCACTAATATCTCTTCAAGAACATGCTCAAGTTGCAAACCCAAGCAATATTTAGTTTTACTCAAATCTTTCATTTTAAAATTCGGTTTCAAATGGGAACTCGCTTCCATAATATCCTCAAGTGTACCGATAATGTTCAGATCATCAACATATATTAAGATATACATAATCCATCCTAGGACTTCCATATAAATACACGGGGAAAACCTCATTGATCGTGTAGCCCTTCTTGCTAAGGAAATCGCTCAAGTAATTATACCACATCATGCCAGACTGTTTAAGCCTGTATAGTGACTTCTTAAGTTTCACATTATACAGAATAATATTTGCTCTATCTTGGTTCGGGACAGGGATACCTTCTTGTACCCTCACATGAATGTACAAATGCAAGTTCCCATATAGGTATGATGTTATCATATCCATTAATTTCATTTCTAGATTTAAGCTTACTATCATTTATATTAGATATGTAAGGTAATTCCATCCATGACAAGGGGTCCTGAAAGTCGACTCCTGGTCTTCGAGTGAAACCTTGTGCAACAAACCTTACTTTCTACCTCACCACCTCATTGTTTTTATTCCTCGTCCGAACAAAAACCCATTTATGTCCTATAGAGTGGATGTGGCAAGGTGTTAGGATTACGGGCCCAAATAACTCTTTCTTTTAGAGATAATAATGCTGTGGTGATTGCCTTTTGCCAATCTTCCCAATTTGATCTTTTCTTACAATCAGCGAGCGATACAGGCTAGGGATCAAGATCGACAATTCTGGCAATCTTCTTTGCAAAGTAAATATCGATATTGGCTGTTGCCCTATTTAGAGATTCTCCCGTTTCTGCATAGTCTATGCCCATTTCATTATGGAGCACTTCTTCATGCGCTTCACCTTGCCACAATTATTTCCCTCAGTGGCAGCAAGGTCGTTGAGCTTTCCCGTGCCGATATATGCGCACACATCCCCGCAGGGAGCTTCCTTTGTGGGAAGGTTCAAGTATAGAATGTCCTTTTCCGTACTTGTGTTAGGTCTTAGTTGGCTACTCATTTCTTGTGGAGGCACTTTAATATTTTTCCGTTGCAAGTCCTTCTTGTCCTTTTCCCTTGGGCATCCCCGGTTACTTTGGAGTCGAGAGCTGAAGTTCTTGTTCTCTTCTTGGGAGGCTTCTGGATGAGAATGGGTATACCTTCAACATGTCGTGGTATTTTAACCCTCTCTAGTGCATTGCGTCGAAGCACATGCAACTTGGTCACGAATTTCAAATCACTAAAGTGATCTGGCTATTGATTCACTAATGCTTGCAAATCAATTATGTTATATACCTCTCCATTTGCTTCATTAGTGCGTGGGCCATGCACTTAGATCCCCGTGGCTTATCACATAATTTCCTAGTATTTTTTTATCAAGAGGTTGCTTTCCTCTCCCTAATGTCGGGAAACAATCCTTGTCAAATATACAATCAGCAAACCGTGTTGTGTGACAATCTCCAGCATTGGGTTCAGATACTTGATA
Organism: Stipa capillata; assembly: GCA_019208055.1. Taxonomy (NCBI): domain Eukaryota; kingdom Viridiplantae; phylum Streptophyta; class Magnoliopsida; order Poales; family Poaceae; genus Stipa; species Stipa capillata. The sequence continues at coordinate 318,280 of JAGXJF010004366.1, forward strand.
CAGTCTCATAACCAACGTATATCCTAGACTTATGGAGTTGACCCATTGTTGATTGTTGAGGTGGTGGTGTAGGTACATATACTTGGCAACCCGAACTAGTGAAGGTGGGAAACTTTCGGTGCCAACCCTTGTGCTAGTTGCATAGGAGAGTGGATATTATGGACAGATGGTCTAAAGTTGATTGAATTTGCAGTGTGCTGCACTGTGTGAAACCAACATGTTATTGGTAAATTACAACTCCGCAAGAGTGCTTGAGCAATAAATTTAATTATTTTAGTTAATATCTCGGTCAAACCATTTTGGGTATGAACATATGGTACTGAGTGCTCAACTTTTATTCTCATTATCATACAGTAATCATCAAATGCCTTTGAAGTGAATTCTCCGATATTGTCCATTCTGATGGCCTTCACATGATGATGAAATTTATTCTTAACTTGAGTGATCTGCGAGATCAGCTTTGCCAGAGCATAATTCCTCATAGATAATAAACAAACGTGCAACCATTTCGACGAGACATCAATGAGCACCATCAAATACCTAAACAGTCCTGATAGGGGTTGTATAATACCGGTAATGTCCCATATATTCATTTCAAGATGTGGGGTTTTTATCTTTCACTTTCAAAGTGGATGGTCTAATAATCAATTTTCTGATGGCACATGCGGGGCACACAAAATTTGCTTGTCTCGAGAAATTTTTTACATTGATATTATGACCATGTGATTTGTTAATTATATTTCTCATCATCCTAAGACCAGGCTAGCCCAATCTATCATGTCAAAGACAAAATAATTCAAAGCTCCTGAACACAGTCTTTAAGGCAGTATACACGGGGGTGCTATAGTTCTAGTGTAGTACAACCTAGTGTCAAATGAAGGAAGTTTTTCTAGTCCCCTTTTTTCCATTTTCATCATGCTATGTGATGAGTAGGTATTCTGTATCATGCTTATCGTTGGTCTTTGCATGGAAACCATTTGCACAAATATCCTTGAAGTTTAGGAGTGTTCTAGTCGATTTAGGGTACAATAGAGCTTTTTCAATTATCAAAGTTGTGCCCACGAGGAGTATAATTATGGCCTTGCCGAAACCTATTATACGAGAACCGTTGCCAACAATTGTCATGATGCTGCTAGCACCTTTGTTATCAGTTGGAAGTATTTCGTCTCCCTTAGTATGGTATTAGTAGTGGTGTTGTCCGCGAGGCACACTTCCTCTATTTGGCTCCACACGTGTTCTAAAATATTACATTTAATTAAATAATGAAGCGATGAAGTAACAACGTAATAAATAAATACGGTAAATATTTCAGAACATAACATGACAGAATAAATAAATAGTCCTTTAACTACCGATAAGAATAATGTCTTGCTCTCACAGAAGCTTACAAATCATCCAAAATAAACATTTGTCAAATAGTAAAGCATAAATAAATGAAGCCATAGTATAATGCAAGCACTAAGTCAACTCGACGAGGAAGTTGCCAGAGATCTCTACGTGGATCTCCTCCTAATTCATCCTCTCCTCCTTGGCAATCATGGTAGTGGTCACGTCGATGTTGAGGGGAGGAGAGACTACTGCCGCCGGGGCTGCGATGTCCACATCCATAGGCGCCACCATCGCAAACGGCTTCTCCACTGGTGCAACCACCGCTGGTGGAGCCTCCCCCGAGCAACGGCGAGGTGTTCCTCATGCCTCTCCTAGGCTTGGTAAGCATCAACCAAGTGTTGGGGCTCCTTGCACTGGAAAGATCATTGCCTGTGTTGGAAACACTTGAAGCATCCTAATTCTTCTCCACATATGGCTGATCATGGAGCTTAGCCTTCCCTGTCTTGAGTGGACGGGGAGCCTTGACCTTTGGGCCACGATAGGCTTCCCCTTTCCCTTCTTCCCCCTCTTCTTCTTGAGAGGGGTGCACACCTTGTAGTTTGCATTGGCCTTTCTACGAACGCTACTACTAGGTGCCTGTGAGATGAAGTTCTTTCTTAGAACCTCATCGTGTGCTTCCTCCACCTAGAGGATGTCGATCAACTCTGTATAGTCTGTGTAGTTTCTCTGACGATAGGTGCGGGCTGACTGCACGACAATGGGGTGAAAGGTGGAGAGAGTCTTCTCGATCCTTTGGGCATTTGTGATGGTCTTGCCACAAAGCTAAAGGTTATCACAAATCTAATGTAGTGCAGAATTGTACTCCTCAACTGTCTTGAAGTATAAGGACCTCAGATAGATCAACCATTGCTTTGCCTAGGGCAAGATGGTGTATTTTAGCTTCTCGAACCACTATTTCAAAGTGGTCCACAAGGAAAGTACACTCTTCTCCGCCATATGCTCACTTTTCAGACTACTCCAAAGATGGTGCCTGAGAAAATGAATTGATTGATTGTTCTGCTTGGGTGTGGTGACTGTCACGTGCTAGGTATCGACACCAATCGCGACCCAAAGTTTTCTAGTCCCAAGCACAATCTCCACATCGGATGCCCAAGTGAGATAGTTGTGACCATGCTGGGCCAACTCCTCAAACTCACGAGAGGTGGAAAAAGCCGGTGGTGCATGGTGTAATGGGTGGCGGTGCGTGCAGGCGTGGTGGAACACGTAGCGCAATGAGCCGGCGGCGTACGGGGTCGGCAGCGCGCGCGGCTAGGCAGGCTGCCGGCCTCATGTGGGGCGGCACGGTGACTAGCGGCGCATTGTGGGGCCACAACATGCGAGCCGGCGGCGCGTCCCACTTACGATGATGCATGCGGCTACGTGGCCGTGGGCACCACATGCGATTATGGTGCGCCAGTGAGGCAGCATGCAGGGCGACGCAGTGCCGGCGATGACGTGTGCATGTGCATGCACATGCGCGTCGTCTCCCCACATGTGATCATCAAGTCTCTATGTCCAATAGCAAAACTATCGGCATTGGCTGGCGACTTCAGTTGGCAATGTTTCGCTCGGGGTTTCACACATGGGTAGAAAACGAATCTGATACCAAAATTAAATGCAAAAATGTAAAAAATGGAATCAATCTACTAGGCGTTATCTGATTTCAACCTTCTCAACCATGTAAAGGGAGCCTATGAGAAGGCTCAGCGGTGGAGTGTTGTGCTGATGATTTATCGTACAACTCATGCCAACGAGTCTGGTCTAAGGATTGTATGGCATAGACGCGATCGAGGAAGTAGTCGACGGAGAAGGAAAAAAGCATAGTAGATGAACAGTAAAAGTAAAAGAAATGCAATATGTAGGAGGGTTTCTCTTTCTTTCTTTTATTGATCGATTAATTCTAGTGTGCTATACAAAGAGCACATTACGTAAGTCCTTTCTATTTGTATCCAAAAGCAAGTCAAAGGAATAAGCACCCAACTAAATTGACTAAGAAAAACCTTAGCACTACATGGAGGTGAGGCCACTACGGGTCACTCCAATTGATTCCCCAACAACTCCATCCACTTCACTACTACATGTTACGTAATACTAACTCTCTATGTTTCCCTAAATGGAAAACATAATAACACTCTATGTACCTACTACTCCATTTGGTTCGATCATTTATATATGAAAGAAGTCCTCTTTACTCCCTTCAAGTATTTTAGTTATTTGAATAACCCCCTAAAATATTTTTTGGTTCATAATACTGTCCTCAAGTATGAAAATAGTTCACTTAACCTGCTGATCTGGTTTCATTTAGTGGTTTTAATGATGTCGATGGTGATTTTGCCACATAAGAAGCCACACCATCTGGTTTTACACACGTGGTAGCTAACCTCACCCTTCTTCTACCTCCATCTCTCTCTCCTCCCTCCCCTTCCACCATGGCTGCCAATATCTTCTTCTACGTTACTTGTCTTCCACAGAGCTCAAGTGGAAGATGTTGCTAGTGTACGTGATGATGCTATGGCACCCGGGTATCGTCAAGGAGGACGAATCCGGCCCTCTGGACACAGGGTGGGCCGAGCCGACTATTCGAAGTCCGACTTCTACACGGGGGCGTCTCACCAACTTGGAGTACAAGACACGGACTAATACCTGCTCGGCATACCCGGGTGGCGGTTGTAACCGATTAAGAGATCCATCTGTAAGCCGATCCGGACTCTTGTAAACTTACCTCGGTCGCCTATATAAGGCTAGGTAGGGACCTCCCGATCGGTACCCTTTGACAGGCCATAACCATAGCCTCATAAGCTCTCCTAGCATAAACACATACCCTCATACGGGATACAGTCAATACGATCCATCCAACACAGGACGTAGGGTATTACCTCTCTTCGATGGCCTGAACCTGTCTAAACATTGTCTCCCGTGTGCACCCATCTAGATCTTCTGTGCTCACACCTCCCGGTATTCATTATTGCCGGATATAAACACCGACAGTTAGCGCGCCAGGTAGGGGGTGTGCATAGATTCATCATCCAGATCCAGTTGGGTTTCTTCGTCAATAACAACAGTTTCATTCCGGGCAGCATCATGCGATTCGTTTCCCCAGACGTTGTCCCTGATCCAGAACAGCTCTTCCGATTCGAAAAGATAGACTTCATCGCCGACAAGATCGGCAAGCTTCACCTCTGCGACTCAGCTTCCCGCCGATCAACGGAGGCTTCATCAACACCTTCGCTTGAACTCACCTCTGAATCCACACCTTCGGCTCCTCTTCTCAGGGACGAGGTTACGCCAAAGTCGGATCTGCTGCTCGAACATAGGTTCCCACTCGTCGGGCAGGGATCCCGACTAGTTGGGGCAATCGAGTCTCTCCTACACGTCCTCGAGTGTGACTCGGACGACTTTGAGAGCTCGGAAAGCCACCATCCCTCTCGGGAGGTCTTCATGGCGAACCCGGGAGCGTTGATCAACAACAACGACCAACCCATTCCCATTGAGGACTAGACTCCTGAGCAACTAACAGCCACTCGGCTCCGCCTTCGTGCGTAGGAGGCGGCTCTGGCCGAGCAGCAAACCGCGCTGGCCAACCAGCGCGAAGAAAGAGAACGCTACGACAACATGCGGGATCGCGGGCGCCAGGTTCACAATACGCTCTGCATGCGTGAGAGGGACGGCGTCCCGATTTTCCCGCTTCCTAGTCACAACATCATCGCGACCTCGGTAGCGGTGTGTGCCATCAACATCCCTGAAGGCACCCCGGGCCACAATGAACTTCGGCGGCTCTAGATCCTAGTGGAGGAAGCAGCCCTCCAGTAGGCCGAGATTGCTGAGAACCGTGCAGGTTCCTCGGCGAGCGCAAGGAGTCGGCGTGTTTCCCCTCCGGGAAACCCACAAGCCGCGGAGCATCGTCACGCCGACCCTGAACGTCATCACCCCACCGGGTCGGTCCGTAACCGACTCGGACCTAATCATGATGCGTTGGGGACTATTATTGCAAGAAACCGCGCTCGACAAGGTGCGGACAAAAACGCTCACCCTTCCGGATCGGCACGCAATCAACTCGGGCTGGACCGCGACGCGCGGGACATCATTGATGCTAGATGCACCACTCGCCGAGACGAAGGGAGGGACAACCACAGCAGTCACTACGATGGCAGTAGCGACCGCAGCGCTACAAGCCGGTGCAACTCTCCAGCTTCTTCCGGCATGGCCTACGTGGGCCCAAAGGCGTTCGGATCCCGCATCCGTGACGCTGTCTTCCCGTCACGATTCTGAGTCACTGGGATCGACAAGTATACGGGTGAGACTCGGCCGGACATCTGGCTGGCCGATTACCACACAGCATGCAGGACCAGTGGTGGCAACGATTATGTTGCGATTCATTACCTGCTCTTATTTCTAGCCGACTCGGCTTGAGCCTGGCTCACCAGTCTGCCTCAAGGTTGTATCCAATCATGGACCGACCTTGAGACCTTCTTCATAAACAACTTCTAGGGCATCTACAACAGGCCCAGGAACGCGTGGGATCTCCACAGTTGTACCCAAGAGGAGGGCGAAAATCTCAGAGAGTACATCCAACGCTTCTCCAAAAAGAAGAACTCTCTACCTAAGGCCTCGCCAATGCCTAACGAGCTGCTGATCCTCTACATCGCAACAACCACTCAGGTGGTCAGTACAGTCTTGGTTGTTGAACGATCCAAGCCGGGCCACGTCCAGAAGGTTCAACGACCAATTTACTTCATCAGTGAGGTGCTTTTCGAGTCCAAGGCGCATTACCCGCAGATACAAAAGATTATCTATGCGGTGTTCGTCACGTCTCGAAAGCTGATTCACTACTTTCAAGGGCATCCGATCTCGGTGGCTAGTTCTTTCCCGATCGCCGACATCATCAACAATCGGGACGCCACAGGACGGATCGCCAAGTGGGCAATGGAATTGCTGGCATTCGACATAATTTATACCCCCCGCACGGCCATCAAAGGCTGGCAGCCGAGCCTGGAGGAACTCGGTTTTCTCCATAGACCGACGGACCAAGCTCTGCAAGAAAAATCACAACAGGGTTAGCTACTCGGGAATACTCTTCAGGACCCTCCACTTGGTTCCTTGAACCAAGCGGAGGCTCGGGGGCTATAAAGTTCGTGCACCCAGAGTGAAATTTACAAAAAGAAAAGGCAACTAGTTGCTCGAGCAAAGTCATTGAAGACCCTCTACTCGGTTCCCTGAACCAAGTAAAGGCTCGGGGGCTACACCCTCTGGGTGCACTGATCGTGCCCCCAGAGTGAAAAACCTACTACCTACCAAGGAGCCCCCACCCGACTGGTCCAGTCAGCCAAAAGCTTGGGGGCTACAGGTCTACAGATGCACTACTCGTGCGCCCACAACACAAGAAAGACAAGCACAAGGCAAAGGAATTCGGTACATACCTCTGCCAGTGGGTGGATTCTACCATTGACCAAGTTGGCACTTTCCCGGATGCCTTTCAGCAGGCCCGGGAGCTTTTTGCCAAGCTCGGTGATGGTCTTGAAGAGCTCATCCCGCTCTTCCGCTTCCCGGACGTCATCAACTTCCTGGAGGACGACGCCCGGACTTGCCGGATCCCTCTCCTGGATCCGGAGCAGAGGGACGGTCAGCTCGCGTCCCGGTAGAGGTAGCGGCACGCGGTCCACCTCTATCTCCTCTTGGTTTGGCCCTGCCACCTCCGTCACAGCAGGGGCCGGGGCCCCGGCACCGGCTTCAGCTGGCTCCGATGCAGGCGACGGAGGCGGAGGAGTCCGGGGCACACCCGCCGGGGCGCTGGCTTCGACTGACTCCGATGCAGGCAGCGGAGCCGGAGGAGTCAGGGGCGCACCCCCCGGCGGCGGCGCCGGAGCCGCGTCCGTCAACGGCGGAACCTCCGCGGCCTTTGCAGGAGACAGGGGTCGGGCCACCAGCGCTGACCCGCTCCCCCCTTGGTCGGAACTCTGGGTGCTCTTGGGGTCCACCACCTTGCTCGCCCTGCAAGGACGTTTACCGTTACTCCCTGCAAACAACAAAGCAAAAGAAGGGGACGGATGGTGCACAGAAAGACAACTTACTTGATGGACCAGGGCATCGCCCTCCATTTCCTGATCTTTGGCGCACCGGCTGGCGGGGTCGGCTGCGCCACGGAGCCACTCTGCCCTCCGAAGGCAAAGTCGGATGTTCTCTTCGCCCCCCGACTGGGGGGAACGTCATCACCGGCCGCCTGAGGATTCTCCTCAATAGTGGTAGTCAGCGCCGTCGGGCTGGGACCGGCGGAGGAGTCGCCATGTCCCCCCGAGCCTGCATCGGCGGCTGTTTTCTTCCTCCTCTTCAAGATGAGGGGAGCGTCATCTTCTTCTTCCTCCTCCTCCTCGGGGGCTGGTGCACTCGGAGGACGGGCGCTGGGCTCCTCCATCGCCGAAGCTTTTCCCTTCGACGCCCTGGCTCCAGAGGAGGACGAGCCGGCTACTCCCTGCGGTGGTGGCCCGCCACTGGGAACGTCGGCGTACTGCGGCAAATTTCAAATCCCCTTCTCCGGAAGGGGAGCGCTGGAACTGAAGCTGAAGAGAACCTACGAAGTTAGAAAACATAAAAATAACCCGAATCAGATTCAACAGCGTCACAACTTGCAGATAAGAAGAGTCGGGGGATTGACTGCTTACTTGACTCGGGGGATTTGATCTGCTGAAGGGCGGAGGCCGCCCGGAGAGGTCAAGATTTGTCCCCTGGGCCATGAGCTTCCCGACTCGGCGTCGGACTTCATCCTCCGAGAGCTCCTTGGACAACTCCCGGGTCGTGTCCTACTCGCCGGTGTACATGTACATCGGGTGAGCCCTTAGTTTCGTGAGCTGCACTCACCACCGGACGAAGGTGGAGACGACGACGGCCCCGGTCACCCCGGCTCTGATCACTTCGGCGAGCTGCGACATGATGACCATGTTTCTATCCAGCTCCCGGTCCAGCGGCAGCTCGGACCAGCTCGGTTTGACCTCCGGAGGCTAACCCACAAATATCGGGAGCGACGGTGCGGGATTGGCACAGTAGAACCAATCCGTGTGTCATCCCTTGTTGGAGGTCTGCGCCGGCAGGTCCAGGTAATGCTTCGCCGCCCCGGGCCTCAATTGGAACCCGGCGCCTCCCACCACAGCCGGGCTACCCTTGCTCTGTTGCGGCTTCACGACGAAGAGTTGCTTCCACAGTGCGAAGTGCGGCTCGATGCCGAGGAAGCACTCGCACAGCGTGATGAAGCATGCGACATGGAGCATGCCGTTGGGGTTGAGGTTGTGGAGCTCTAACCCGTAGTAGTAGAGCAGCCCCTGCAAGAAGGGGTGGACGGACATGGAGAAGCCCTGCTGGAAGGAGCTGTAGATGACCATCTAGCCAGTGTTCGGGGTGGGGAATTCCTCCCCCCTGGCGGTGCGCCACTCGACCAGTTCCTTCGACGGCAGCACTCCCGCCTTCACCAGAGTTTGCAGCTGGGATTCGGTCATCGTCGACTTCATCCAGGGAGCCATTGGGTCGACGGGGAAGCTCTTCTCGCTCAAAAGCTTCCACACCAATGCGTCTTTCTTCACTTCGTTTGGATTTGCTTCCCACTCGAGGGTGTGCATCCAGTGTCGGCGGAGCAGATCTAGGGTTTTGGAATGCGGCGACGTTCTCAATCAGCTGGGCGCAAGGAAGACGAAGGGGTTTTTGGGCGCAAAGGAAACAAAGCGTGCACTAGAAGGCGTGAATGGACCCCGCCGCTTTTCCGATCTTAAAAAGGGGAACGGTTCGGGCGGCGCGACCCATCCGCTCCCACGCACGCGCGATTTTCCCGCGACCACGACACGCCTCTTCAGATTCCACTACGCGGAGTAACGGCCCACGTCGCGACTCTTCAGTGCCCACGACGCGGCATCACCGTAATTTGCGCTACTTAACAAAGAGGATTCAACGGTCAGCCTTCCGGCGTTAAATGGCCGTTTGGAATACACCTCCATAAAGAGCGACTGTAACGTGCTTCCAACAAGCCGCTAGTCGGTTACCGATTAACTCGAAAACGAACGTTACGGTTTTGAAGGGTTTCAAGGATTGACCTCTAGTAGGAACGCAATCACTTGAGTACACCCGAATGAAGGGCAGTTAAGGCGCGCCTTCAGCAGGCCACTAGTCGGACGCCGAGCAACTCGGAGCCACCGGTTTCTCCACCTGGACTTTCCGTGAAGCTTCGCTCCGGGATTTTCGGGATCAGGAATTTCCAGATTCAGTGGAATGTCTGGGTATCAAGCTTCGACACTCGGGAACCTATGCGCCGTAACTTGTATTCTGGTTCTGATGCGAATTTCGAAGGCATTCCCTCAGAGGGACGCTAGCTGGACCCGAGCCACTCGGGAAACCAGGTGCTACTCGAGAATTCAGTCGGGATTCATAGTATGTCCCACGCTGGGCTATCAGCCGGTCTCTGTCCACCAGGATAGACCGGATACCATCAGGATTTACCCGCTATTAATTCATCTGCCATGATATTCCGGCCTTACGGGTGAATATTACTCGGCTTGTTATTATCTTTTCCACAGGAGTTCTATGAGTCCCTCACAATCTCCCTGCAAGCGATAAGACAGCGCGCTCACGCGGATATCACCCCGGAAACTTGCTCAAGGGAGAAGGCGGACAGCAGCCAGATCGTGAAGGACTCGGAGGCTACTGACAATGGTATGGCACCCGGGTATTGTCAAGGAGGATGAATTCGGCCCTCTGGACACAGGGTGGGCCAGGCCGACTATTCGGAGTCCGACTTCTACACGGGGACGCCTCACCAACTTGGAGTACAAGACACGGATTAATACCTACCTAGCATACCCGGGTGGCAGTTGTAACCGATTAAGAGATCTATCTGTAAGCCGATCCGGACTCTTGTAAACTTACCTCGGTCGCTTATATAAGGCTAGGTAGGGACCTCCCGATCGGTATCCTTTGACAGGCCATAACCATAGCCTCATAAGCTCTCCTAGCATAAACACATACCCTCATACGGGATACAGTCAATACGATCCATCCAACACAGGACGTAGGGTATTACCTCTCTTCGAGGGCCTGAACCTGTCTAAACATTGTCTTCCGTGTGCACCCATCTAGATCTTCTGTGCTCACACCTCCCCGTATTCATTATTGCCGGATATAAACACCGACAGTACGGATCTCAGGGAGTGGAGAACAGTGACCCCATTAGTGAGAGAACGGGATGTAGAGGTTGCACGGGACCAAGAACGACAAGTGAGGGTGCACTATGTGAGGTTGGTTTGATCCAGGAAGGCACATAACAATGTGAGCGTGTCGATCTACTTTGCCTTCGTATCTCACCAGCACTGTGCTCCCCTGGGGCCATGTCCAGGGCCACGATTCCACTTGCTTAGGAATATGACGTATCCTCCTCCTCTTCCTTCTCGGCCATTGCAGCTTCTTTCCCATTCTCTCTCTCTGCATCATTGAGGAAAAGAGAAGACATAGATGACATGAATTATGAGGTATTAGTCATGTGTCAAAACCAGGTGATGTGGTGACCACTTGGGCAAAATCATGGTCCACCTCAGCAAAATCACCGTTCAAAATTAGCCTACAGGGTAAAGTGAACGATATTAATACTTGATGGGAGTAATATGAACGAAAAAAAATTCTTTAGAGGGTTATTCGAACAATTGAAACACCTGGGAGAGCAAAAATGACTTTTTCCTCTATATCCTGCTATGCCCTTTCCTTAATGGCATCTTTCCTTCCATCTCCATCAATAATCTCTATGGCTCCCAACAAGTAAATTAGCTAGGGCAGAAATCAATCTAACTTTTATCTTCCCACGATATTGGAGAACGATGGTTGAGGCAAAGGCGAAGGCAAAGGCATGGTGTAGGCCAAGCACGAAATGGCAGCATCATGTTGGGCGGACCAAAGGCCTCATGCTGGCTTGATGTCAAGCATCGCCTCCTCCTAAGATCATGTACAACACTTTGTTGTGGACAGCTGCCTTAACTCGCCACGTCGGCTCAGATGATCTAGCTTAGCCCAACTTACTGCTTGCAGAGGAAAACAACTGCTTGCAAAGGAACTCGCTTCCTCCATCACAAAAGCGTCGAGCATCCACGGGACCACGCCACCACCAACTCCCAACCCGCGAAGGAGAAGCCAAATCTCGCATGCCAGCTCCTCTGGTTGTCACTATAGCCGCCGTCCCGACTAGATTTGTCATCTCAACCTCGGTGTGGGGTAGCCATGGCAAAACCATTGACGTGGATCGAGCTCCAGCTGTCATTGCGGTTGAAGACCACTAGAAGCTCGACAGTGCGAATCAAGCGCGGGAGGCACGAATCAAGCTCGTGATACCATGAATCGAGCTCGGGGTGGAGAGAAAATGGTGGGGAGAAGAGGATTTGGTGAGAATGGGATTCAGAGAGGATCTCTGGGAGAGATATTGAGGGATGGGAGAGTGGTGGAAGCTGTTGGGGAGAGTGTAGGGAGGAGCAGGAGGAGAGAGAGCAAAGAGTCGCACTAGTGATTCATGGCAATGGCCATCAAGGGAGCTGCCATTTTTCACTTGAAAGTGATGAGGGAGAAAGCGGAACGTAAGAGAGAGGAAAAAGAAGAAAGTGAAGTGGACCAGGAAAGAGAGAGAAAAAATATTATCACCCATAGATGCATTGGGTGAAGGTGAGGTGGAACAATGGCTTCAGTTCCTTTATCTATGTCAAGGGATAGTCAGTAAGTTGATGCTGCCTGTGATAAACATGTCCTAACACTACCACTAAATAGATACCAAATAAGGATCTGTTTAGGATACATTTGACACTAAACTAGATTATGATAATCATGCTTTGTTGAGCCGTATTTGCATATCATATTGCTCGACTTGCTGCTTTTGATACAATCGGTGGTAAAGTAGTTTAAAATTATGTCCTCACTACCAAAAATGTTATATACAATAATAGAGCAAATGTGGTGTTTTTATTTTAGTATACTTCCAGAGATGGTTGGGTCTTAATCAGGTTTGGTAAATATGTTACCTACTTTTTCACAAATAGTTTTTTATACTGATCTATAAAATATTTCGAACGTAGAACGAACCGAGCATTAGAAGTTTTGCAGCACCCACGGTTCAAACTCGAGCGTGCGCCATTTGGAGCAACCCAACGGTCGGGTCGGGTCGGACAGACCTTTGGTTGATTTTTTGAATTAAGATCGGAGCGGAGTCGCACGCTCCGCACGACCACGACGTGCTGCTTCGACCTGACCCTTTCTTTTTGTTTTCTATAACGGCTCTCCTTGGACTTTGTATAAGGGAGAAGGGAAGGGAGCGGAGCCCATCCAGTTCAATTCAAACCAATTCGAAACCCCTTCCCTTCCTTGGCTAGTCCGTCCCCTCCTCCGCCGGCCGCTCGCCGTCGCCGTCGCCTCGCCGTGCGCCTCTCCCCTCATCCCTCGATCGATTCCCCCCTCCCCTCGATCGAGCAAGGTACGATCCGTTTGGCTCTGCTCCCATCCCTCCGGTTCGACCAATCCATTTCTAATTCCAATCCCCTCTTCCCCACTGCAGCTGCAGCTAGGCCCGCGCCAATGGAGACCACCACCCCTCGCAGGCCAGCAGCCGACGGTGCCGCCTCCTCCTACGTCTCCATGTCCCCCTCCCCCTCCCACACCCCGCGCTCCTCCTCCAAGGCCAAGCGCCCCCTCAACAACAACAACGCTGCCATCACCGCCTCCTCCCCATCCCCCTCCCTCGCCAAGGGGGGCACCGGCGGCGGGGTCAACATCCAGGTCCTCCTCAGATGCAGGTATATAATACGCGCCGCGCCTCTCCATCACACCTTCCAATTGCCTGGTACTGCTATCACATGTATCCACGAATTACTCCTAGGTCATAGCGTCTGTGTAGTGCTATCATAGTATCCTCCCACTTATAGCATTCTTCTATACACTGCTTGCTGGATGTTTCCCCGCATTGCACTTTGCACATATAAATGGTTGCTATGTTACCTTTGTGCACGACCGTTTGTAGCAAGCATTAATGTTTATTGGCCAAATGTACATCAACAGCTTAAGGATGTGTCTGGATTAGATACTTCTTGGAGAGATTTATCTTTACATTTGGCAAATCTGGTAACTGGATGGAGTTCCAATTTTGGTTTCTTGTTAACGATCGTCCACTCTCTAGTTACTATATATGCAAAGGTTGGCTGTCACTGTACTAGCTTCTAGTCTTCAAGAAATTAGGAACATGGTTTTGCGAACAACACGTACTGTCTAAATGTGTTGTAAATTTCTGGTTTCGATATCTGTTGCTGATGTAGGCCTTTGAGTGACGAGGAACTGCGCATAAACACTCCTGTGGTGATCACTTGCAATGAGCAGAGGCGAGAGGTTTCTGCTGCGCAGAACATTGCAAACAAGCAGATTGATCGAACATTTGTATTTGACAAGGTTTACAAAATTCCCCATTCGAACTGTTTCCACCTCATTTACTTCAGATTGTTAGGCATTCTTCTAATTATTCCATAACAAATGAATGTAGGTGTTCGGACCAAAGTCTAGACAGCAGGATGTGTTCAACCATGCTGTTGTGCCACTTGTGGGTGAAGTTTTGGATGGTTACAACTGCACAATATTTGCTTATGGGCAGACTGGAACTGGGAAAACATACACAATGGAAGGAGGAGGGGCAAAACACAGGTAATTTAAATTTCACAAGCTACCGATGTTGTTGATGCACTGTCTTGTTGGAATCAGTTATAACTGCAGCTGTGTTTGTGTAGAATGGCGAGCTTCCATCTGATGCTGGTGTTATTCCAAGGGCTGTCAAGCGAATATTTGATATTCTTGAGGCACAGAGTGCAGAATACAGTATGAAGGTCTCGTTTCTTGAACTGTATAACGAGGAACTCACTGATCTTTTAGCTCCAGAGGAGTCTAAATTCTCAGACGACAAGTCCAAGAAGCCCATGGCGCTCATGGAAGATGGGAAGGGAGGGGTTTTTGTTAGGGGACTGGAGGAAGAGGTAGTTTCTTCAGCTGGTGAGATATACAAGATACTTGAGAGAGGCTCTGCCAAAAGAAAAACTGCTGAAACTTTTCTCAACAAGCAAAGCAGTCGGTCACACTCTGTTTTCTCGATCACCATCCATATTAAGGAATGCACACCAGAGGGTGAAGAAATGATCAAGTGTGGAAAGCTTAACCTTGTTGATCTCGCTGGCTCAGAGAACATATCTCGGTCAGGTGCTAGAGATGTGAGTTTTACTCTTGGGGCGTTCCTCTTTTTCCCCCCTATTACTATGATCAAGCTGCACCTGTGAGAAATACTTACACTTTTGCCATCTATTACAGGGGCGAGCTCGGGAAGCAGGAGAGATCAACAAGAGTCTGCTTACACTTGGGCGTGTCATTAATACTCTTGTGGAGCACTCTGGGTCACATTCCATACAGGTAAAACTAACACCAGCTTTGATGATGCTTCCTAATGAATCTGCTCAATCATCTGACATTTGGGTTTTGTCATGCAGGGATAGCAAGTTGACGAGATTGTTAAGAGATTCCTTGGGTGGGAAGACAAAGACTTGCATCATAGCAACTATTGCCCCTTCAGTGCATTGCCTTGAAGAGACATTAAGCACACTAGATTACGCGCATCGTGCAAAAAATATCAGAACAAACCGGAGGTTGGGCTCTTGGATCTGTCAAACTACTTCTATTGACAGAGTAATCTTTCTTCTTGGATAATTGAAATTAATTACGTGGACATGATTTCCAGGTTAATCAGAAGATGATGAAATCTGCGCTCATCAAAGATTTGTACTTTGAAATGGACCGCCTCAAGCAAGGTATGCCTTTTCCATACCAGTATGCTTGAATATCTGGCATTGCCAGCGTCATCAAAACACAACGCACCTGTTAAGAGAATAGCAACTTGTATTGCTCAAGGCCAAGTGGCGAACATATATAGTACATGTACATGGGACTAGCACCCATCTCTTATTTAAATTATCTGCTAATATTAAGCTTGTTCTCTTGAAATAAAGAACGAGGTGAAGAATACCTGATTCTCTGAACATAATTATGCTGTGTGGAACTTTTCTTACTACAGAGGGGTTACTTACAGGTTTTCTCGTGTTTTTGACTTTTAGTCAACTCGTTTATACCATGATAGTTGAAACCAAATACCTAAACATCTTTAAGGAGATAAGTCCAGCGAGTTAAATTATCTTGAACATCCATGTAATGGAATTATCTATATAAAAACACCTGTAAATGCTAGGCCTTTTGAGGAGATGTTGCTTGATTTTGGCCTTTTCCTTGGAAATAAACTATTTCCTGCAATCGTTTTCTTCAACTTTCTAGTATAGTCGAACTTAGACCATTTCAAAAGCCATGTAGTTTAAGTCATTATAGTTATTCAATCTGTTATCCATGGGCAGAACTATATGCTGCTAGGGAAAAGAATGGTATTTATATTCCTGCGGAACAATACTTAGCCGATGAAGCTGAAAAGAAGGTAATATACTCTTTGTGCTATTTACACATATATACACTAGGCTGTACATATTCTGCTTGAGTGTGATGGATAAACATTTCAGGCTATGTCAGAGAAGCTGGACCGTTTAGAGCTTAGTTTGGAAGCAAAAGATAAGGTATACCTTTATTCCTGGTGGCAGGTTTGCAACTTACTGCTTTTTATATATTAAAAGTCCGAATTTATAATTGTAACAGCAATTAGATGAGCTCCAAGGACTGTACGATTCTCAGAAAGTGTTAGCGCAGACTTAAGTGACAAGCTTCAGACATTACAGGTACATATGTTTACTAGTCATATGCTCGTCGAATGACTGAATGATAGTGCTTGTATTTATGTTTTCTCATTCTTTTGCAGAAAAGATGCAGGAAACTGAGTGCGCCCTAGCGGACCTTGAAGAGAGGTATATGCAGGCAAACAATACAATAAAGGAGAAGGAATATCTTATAGAAAATCTTCTTAAATCAGGTTAGAAAAAATCTGTACTTAAAGCTTCTATTAGTGAAGCCTGATATGCTTTTCTCAAGCATAATAGATTCGAGGTATCTTGTAATATGCTTAAGAATTAATTCATATATGTAATAATATTATCATGTGTAAGGCATTGTCGTTCTCTTTTGGACATGACTATCTTATTTGTCGGTTTGCATGTCTATTGGAGGAATTTCTTAGATACCTATACTATAATAGACAAAGGCCAACAATGGGAACTTGGAACACAACTGCAGCTCTTTACACGTTACACTGTTAATGTTTTCAGCTCTTTGCTTCACTAGTTCATTACATTTTTCCTGGGTATTTGCATTGGTGACTGAAGGTGGTTGTGCTTACCGATCTGTCTTTTTCC
This sequence comes from Stipa capillata, assembly GCA_019208055.1. Taxonomy (NCBI): domain Eukaryota; kingdom Viridiplantae; phylum Streptophyta; class Magnoliopsida; order Poales; family Poaceae; genus Stipa; species Stipa capillata. Next base: position 335,022 of record JAGXJF010004366.1, read on the forward strand.
TTCTTTTGTGATCTTTTTAGAAAAAGTTCTTGTTCATGAAGCTCACAAGCTTCGATCTGAGCTGGAGAATACAACAGACGACCTATCTGGGCTATTTTCAAAATTAGGTTCATCTCCTTTTCTCCCTCTCCCCCTATCCTCCTTTCACTTTATATATTATGGTAATACATATATGCATGTTGTTGATTTTCAGAACGGAAGGGCAAGATTGAAGATACAAACAAAAATATAGTTCAACATTTCCATTCTCAGCTAACTCAAGACATGAATATCTTGCATAGAACCATCTCAACTTCGGTCTCTCAACAGGAGAGCCAACTAAAAGTACTGGAAGAGGAGATGCAATCTTTTATCACCTCAAAGGGCAAGGTATGCTAGCAAGAAAACATGTCTCAACCAGTGTATTATCTATTTGTATAAGTTTAACCATCGCAAACTTGCATAGGTTGCTGGAGGACTTCAAGAGCATGTAAGAAAACTGAAAGAGAGCTTCAGTTCTAGGATTGCAGAATTGCATGGTTTTGCAAATGAACTCAACCTCAGATCTCAATTAAGCTCTGAGAAGCTTAATGCACAAGTTAGCACGCACACATCTGATCTGGAGGATGTAAGTACAGTCCATGAGCTATGTTGACTATCTTGCTCAATTTTGCCCTTGTTAATTTATTAGTAAACTTTATCTTATTTGGTTCCTGCAGTGTTTGAAGGGCCTCTTGGCTGATGCTGACCAATTGCTCATTGGTCTACAAAATGGGCTTTCTCAGCAAGAACAGAGATTAACTACATTGGTTGAGGAGCAACATGAGGTTTACCACGATGCTAATTATTTTTTTCACCAAATGATCACTCTCGTATTATTGATTACAGTTATTTAAGAACATTTTTACACTCATACAGGGACTTTCTAGAAATCTAGAGAGAACAAAGTCTATCTCAGCAACTACAATGAATTTCTTCAGCACAATAGATGCTCATGCATTGGGACTCAAAAAGATATTGGAAGAATCACAGACGTCATATCAAAAGCAACTTCTCCAGCTCCAAACGAAGTTCGAGGTAATCATTTTGTTGTAGATTATTTATATTCTCCACTGGAAATATGTTTGAAAGTTTGTTAGGCACAAATCAATAGCTGCTGACATGAAAATATGGATTCAGGTCTGTGCTGCTGATGAAGAGAAGTATCTGATGGAGAAAGTAGCAGGATTATTAGCAGAATCAAATGCTAGAAAGAAAAATATGGTATGCACATTATAGTTTGTTAGTACTACCGCACTATTTCTTTCCATCAGTGGATATCAGATGGAGCCACACAATGTATAGTCTACTGTTGTGCAACTTATGGTCGTACGCCAATGTATCTGTGCACATTACTACTCGTGACCCTCAGGCTGAAAACCAAGTATTGATCAGAGTGTTATATGTGGTCACTTCACTAGGTTCGAGATGATATAAGCTGCCTCAATAAGACTGCTTCTGAGCGTTCCAATAATTTACAAACTGAAACCACCAAGCTTCATGATTTCACATCTTCTATGAGAGAGCAATGGGAAGCCTACATGGAGACAACTCAAGAAGCATTTAACAAAAACATATCCTCTGTTGAACAAAAGAGATGTTGCTTGGTGGAGAATCTTCAACAGTGGTAAGTTTTTGACAGTTCCTAGTTGAGTTTTGAATTTCTCCAACCCACCAACTAACATATATTCCTTATTCTGCAGCAAGACAAGGACAGAATTATGCTCAAACAATGGAGTAATGCTCAAAATTCAGTATTGGCACTTGGAAGAAGCAATGCAGAAACAATAGGTTCAGCTATAAGGTAATTGCAATTATTACACAATTTTGTTCGACGTGTTTGAAAAGGAGAAGACTTGATCTGTGCTAAATATGTCTCCTTTGAATGTAGTGATGGAAATGAGGCGAACAACCAACTTCACAATAGGTTTTCATCTGCTGTCACCACTGCACTTGAAGATAATGATATTTCAAGCGAAGCTCTTGTTTGCTCTATTGACGGTACTGTATATCTCGCTGTAAAGTTTATTGAACTTGAACGTATGTATTTACATTTCTACAAATTCTTTCTTTGCCAGATTCACTAAAATTGGACCATAGGATCTGTGAGAACGTGAAACCTATCATCGTCACATCACAAGCGCAGCTCCGTGACCTGCAAAGCAGGCACCATGAGAAGACAACGGAAATGTCAGGGAATGCCAACAGATCGCTCGGGAATGATTACAAAGTGAGCAATTTGGCTTGCCTGTGTTTCTTTAATATCTATCAACGCATAATTTTTGTTTTCCAACGAGCTCTCTGTTTATCACTCAACCCAGGTGGATGAACCGACCTGTTCAACACCAAGGAGGCGCCAGATCAACATCCCCAGCAGCCAATCAATTGAAGGCTTGGTAATTCCACTTGAAGACCTTGTCAAGTCATTCTGGGACAGTAGAACTCCGTCGAAACTCGTGGCTGGAAATGCGAAGTGCTTAGATTCGACACTGGAGACTGAGAGAGTTCCTCTCACTACAATTAACTAGAGCTGTAGAGCAAGAATTTAGTACATGTTCTTGAGTAGTTGGGGGTTGATTCTCTGATTTGAAGATCAATCTTGGAGGTTGTATGGCCTGAGCTTGTTGATCTTTTTGTCGCAAAAGTATGCAATGAGAAATATCATGGATACAAAAGAACCATATGCATATACTCCTACGTTGGAGCATTTCTGTAGCCTGATTGTGCGAAGTTGACAATATGCATATTTCTGCAGACTGCAGTGGTTGACAACCTTGCATGTCAATGAAGACTTACAGTATATTTACGTACGCACTGCATTATATTAGCCTGCTATATATATTTATTTGCAGAGTTTGCTGCAGGAAAAGTGCTAGTACTTGTACCAGTTTGATGAAGCTGTGACTAGCTTCCCGTGGGAAATTACATATATCAACTTTTTATGTGGAGTAGTATGGCTCTTATGGTCCCAATAAGCTACTTCTTTTTGGTTGGGTTGTGGCTGTTGTAAAAGCGGCTGTTGGCTGGCTGTTTGGGAAAGCTACTGTGGCTGTTGACACTGAACCTGTTAACCAGGGTGTTTGGTTGGACTGTGGCTGTTGGCTGTGTATAAACTAAATGTCTAAAATGTCCTAAAGTGCTGAGAGTACGTACGTAAGCTGATTTGAGTGTATTTGTACGTATGGATGCTTGTGTTCGGGTTTCTCATTTTGGATGGCTAAAGTGATAAATGATAAATGATACATGATAAATGATGAATGATAAAAAAATGATTAAAAAAAGATACATGATAAATAAAAAAAATCTCTAAAAATCTAAACGGCCAAGGGGCATCGGGCTGCCTCCCCAGCCCCTGCTTTTCGCCGCCGCTGCGCCCCTCCGAACCGCGCCTGCCGGCATGGCAGGCCCCCAGAGCCGCGCCCAGCTCCGCGCCTCGGCTGTGGAGATGTACCCGGGGCAGACGGCGATGAGCGCCATGGCGACGAGCCGGCCCCGGAGTCCCAGATCTCGCGGCCGAAGGCGTAGGCGACGAGCGTGGTGTTGGCGGCAAAGAAGGGCGCGGTGAGGACGCCCTTGACACCGCCGCCTCCCCCTTAACACCGCCGCCTCCCCCTTGACACCGCCACCGAACCCGCCATGCCTGCCTCCCCTCGGTACCCGTCGTACTGGATGAGGCGGTCGGCGTGCTGGCCGAGCGGGAGCGTGGCGGCGTGCTGGCCGAGCGTGTTGGACGTGGCCGGCGCGGACGCCGGTGCGAGGAGGGAGGACGCGTAGGCGAAGGCCTCGGTCGGCGTGCTTTGCTGGACGGATCCAGTGGGCTGGTTGAGCGCGGCGGCCCGAGAGCCGAGCAGGGAACGGCGGGAGGGCAAGGAGGTTGGTGGAGAGGAGAGAGAGGACGCGGTGGCCGGGGAACAGAGGACGCGGCGGGATGGTCGGGGGCGGCGGCTAGGATGGTCGGGGACGGAGGCCAGGAGGGAGGTAAGGGCATTTTTTTTGTAATTCAAATCAATTAGCAGGGGCAAGGTTGGAAAGAAGCTCCGAAAATCTCACCTCCACTGCGGGAAGCTGACCCAACCCAACTTTTTTAGACAACCTGTTTTGCACTATAAGCCGGCAGTCGCTGTTAGCAACAGCCGGTCTGAAGTTGGGTGTTTAGTTGAATTTAGTCTTTTTTCAATAAAAAGCTGGGCAGAAGTCTAACCAAACGATCTTTTTATAAGAAAGCCACGAGCTAAAAAGAAGGGGTGGCTGCTGAAAGAAGCTCTTGTTAGCAGTAGAAAGCTGCTGATACGCAGCTTCTCGAGCCTATGGCTCTTGGGCTTTACACTAGTGTGCCACCTCGTGCCTTTTGCCCCCAGGCACCCCCCCACACCGGTCCCCTGTCCCGAGCCTCGACCCTGCGCTCTCCTCTCTTCCCAGCCCCTCGCCGCCAGCCCTCCTCCTGCCCCGCCAGCAACGCTTGCCGGCCCTTTTCCTTTCCCGCCGTTGCCAGATCCGCCGGCCTGCTCCGTCCCCGACATCACCAGCCCGCCACCGCCCTTCTCTCAAGCCGGCCCGAGACCCTGTCCTCCTCCTCCCCCGCGCAACAGCCCGTCGGCTCAAGCCCCGTCCTCCACCGAGCTCGGCCGCTTCCGCCCGCTCCCTCCTCCTCCCCCACCTCCAGCGCCCACTCGCCGTCCGGTCAGCCCCGTCGCCAGCGCCCGCTCTCCTCCTCCTCCCCCACCTCCAGCGCCCGCCTTTGACGCCGCCGCCGCCAGCGTCCGCCCCCGCCGCTGCCAGATCACGGTCTACCTGCCCGCCACCGAGCTTTGGGGCCTGCCTCCCTCACCCTCCGCCTCCGTGCCCGGCCCGCTGGTCCCAGCTCCTCGTCCCGCCGGTGCTGAGTCCTGCTCCGACCGCTCCGTGCCCAGCCCGCCACCGAGCGCCTCCTCCACCGGCCTCCCACGTCCCGCCCTCGTGCCCGGCCCCGGTCCGAAGGTATTTTTCTCATTTCTTCATTTAATGTACAGAGGATGCTGAGATTGTGATGCACAAAAATTGTGTATATATATGCTAAAATTGTTGTACATATGTGGTATTAAGCTGAGGATGCATTTGTTTGTTGCAACTTCTTTTCCTGGCTACAATTTTTTTTGTTTGTTTGCAACTTCTTTTCCTGTCATTTAGAGGCCGGAATTGGTGTACATATATTCTAAATTGTTGTACCTATATGATATTAAGTTGACGATGCATTTTTTTCTTTGGCAACCTTCTTTTCCTGTCTATAACTGTGTGAAATCAGTGTGTTTTCTTGAAGAATTGGTGATATTATTGTGCATTTTGGACTTCAGTTGTGATGTGCTCGTTTGTGGAATGTAAGGATTAATCCATCTGCTTCAACTTCCTACTCAATTACCTAGCATCTTTGCCATATCTATGACGCTTGATATCTATATGTTTTATTTCAAGCTTGTTTAGCGTTTTCCAAGTTGTAAGAGAAGTGAAGCGTGAATCCGGTGTTTCTTTTGACATCTCCAAGTCTGAAATGAACGCTTCCGTGAAGAGGAAAGGGTGGACAGGGTGTTTGAAGTAAATGGGAGCATCTTAAGAAGGCATCTCCAAGTCTGGACTTTTCATATTGTTGATTTAAATTGCTGTTCTCTTAAGAGTTCAGTTTTGCAGGCATTGAGGTCAATTTTGCTAGGAACACTAGCAGCATTGAGGCCATTTTGCTTGTGCAAGTCTCTTGTAGACATAGGGTAGTTTTCACATGTGAGATGTGATAATAATAATGGATCATGTTGCTGTTACTTGTTATTTGTTAACCACAAGCTGAGGCAAATTTTGATATTGATGTATATGTATATGTAGTGATGAGCTATTGATGTAGATGAATGTGTATGATTGATGATATTTAAAGTTGAATTTGGTGGAAGTGCACATGAACTTCTAAAGTTGAAACTCTGTAATACTAAGATTTTAATGCTTCGGATAAATTGCTTGTGATGAATGATGTGGATGATCAGCGAGCCTCACTCAGTCCTCTCTATCACGTGGGACTCCACGCGAGCTCCGATGTTCATTGGACCCTTGAGCCAGGCAAACAATCGAACAGATTGCGTCACGAAACACACAGATCGGGAGGAGTTTTGGTCGGCACTACACTGCGTGCCTTTTTGGTATTTTTCTGGGGTTATTCTCCTGCAACCGAACACAGAGGAGGAGATATACAACACACTCACACACCGCCAGAGGCGCTTACCAGGACGTGCGCTACGCCGCACACCTGTTCACCCACAACGTCGCCCATGCCTTGTCTGCTGTACCAGTGCAGAGCAAGTGACGGTTGAGTACAGGGGCATGGCCTACACATTTGACTGATGCCCCACATTATTACATCATAGACAAATATGTTTGAAACGAAGACAAGGTTAACAAGTACTGATATTTCTAACAATCTCTCCCTTACCCTTGTGCTTGTTCTTCACCATAGCAACTCCCACCTCTCCCTGAGTGTCATTAAACTTCAGTCTAGGAAGTGCCTTTGTCAATAGATCAGCAAGCTGATCCCTGTTTTCTCACATGCTCCACAGCACATTGCCCTCCTCAACACAATCACGAATGAGTGATATCGAATTTGTATGGCTTACTGCGTCGTGAAAACTGGATTTTTGCATAAGGAAATGGCAGATTGGTTGTCAACCTTCAGCTTCACACACTGCACTCCTTACTTTGCAGTTCTCCAAGTAGTCTGCTTAACCAAACACCTTGACAAGCTGCAGTACTGCAGAGATATATTCTGCTTCACAAGATGAAGTTGCAACCACTCTTTGCTTCTGTGATGCCAGGTGAGCAGGTTCTTCCTGTACAGGAAGACACCATTCAATTGTGCTCTTTCGGTCGGTCGTTCACATCACATGCATGATCATGTCGCTGTAACCGCCAAGTCCGGATCTCTCCTCTTCTTTTCTTCCATAACAACAGCCAAGTGCAGTTGTCCTTTGATGTATCTCAGATCTGCTTCCTGACACCCATATTGAGAACGGTGGGCGCTCCATGAAGCTAGCTCACTACTCCCACTGAGTATGCCAGATCAGGCTTGTCTTGATCAGGTATCTTAAGCTACCTACAAGACGTCTGTAGTTGTTGAATCAACGTTCTTGCTCCTCCTCAGACTTGTACAATTTCAGCTTGGCTCCATTGGACCTGACTCGGATTACAGTCACTCAAACCAGCTTCGCAAGTATCTTCATTGCGTAGCCAGCTTGACCACAAGAGTAGAATGCCAGGTGCCTTTTGGATTACCTCATACCAAGATATAGTAAGAGAGTAAACCACGATCATCCTCTTAACTTTTCTTTCATCTCATCCTTGAACTTTGCTATTCAGTGGTGCTTGATCCATGAGTATTATCAGGTCATCCACATAGACTCCTACCAGGCAGCCGGCCATCTCCTGTACTATCTGTTAGTACACACGTGCTCTAGTGGGCATCTCAGCAAACCAAGTGATAGTAGACATGCATCAAGCTTTTACATTCCAAGCTCTAGGCGCTTGTCGCAGTCGCGTACAGACAATGCCTTTTTCAGTTTTACAAGCACCTTGTATTCCTCTGCCTTCCTCCTCATAGCCTGGAGCTTGAGAACATACACTGTCTTCCTGAATCTCTACCGTTTCCAGAAAATGCAGACTAACGTCCATAGGTGTACTTGCCATCCCATCCGAGAGCTGCTAAGGCAATCAGAGTCTCAACAGCTCCATACGGGCAACCGGAGCAAATACTCATACTGAAATCAACTCCCTGTTTCCTGCACAGTAAACCTTTGCAACCAAGCGGGCCTTATGTTTCACAATTTCCCGTGTGGATCCTTTTTGATTTTATACACCCATTTCAGTCCAAATTGCCTCTGCCCTGTTGGAGGATCCACCTGATCCATGTCGGTTTTCAGTGATGGATTCATTTCTATCCATTGCATTCAACAAGTTTCTTTACATTTGCTTCAGCAAATTGATGCAGCCTCCTCGGCGCTGAGCATACACAGATCATCATTTCAAAAATCAGATCCACAAGGGGAGGTTAATCAGCAAGTCATGTATGTGGATATCCCGAGGTCCTGCGCTTTGGAGATGCACCAGCCTGTCTGCCTTCACATCGTCACCACCTATCACACTAGAGTTGGTGTAACAGGGGAGTGTTGGCATGACAGGTTTGTAGCAGCTCTGGTTGATGCCGGAGCAGTCAGTGGCAACACTGCTCCTAGGTTCTAGCTTTGGTGTTGGGAATTATCGACGCCACATCATTTTTGCAAACCAGCTCACTTGGATAATAATACACAGTGAATTCCTTACCTCCTCCCTTGCATAATCAAACTCCTTTACATCATCCATTCTCACGTTTAGCTCATTCAAATACAACAAATTCTCAAGCGGGACACTGACTTGCACTAGAGGCTCAAATAAAACTGCTGCTTTGGTTAGTGGTGATATCCAAGGAGTTACTGGCCGAATGCTTCTATTGCCAACTTAGACTGATTTGGTCTAGTTGTCTTTGACATAGCAGTGCACCCAAATGTCTCAGCGTGAGAATTTAGGGCTTTTTGTTGTACCAGGCTTGTATGGTTGTCATGTTTTTTCACACTTTTTGTGGGAGGATTATTCAGTAAGCACAGCGTATAACAGCCTCTACCCAAAATATACTTGGGAACACCTTTGCTCTTCAGCAAGCTTCTCGCCATTCGATACAACGGTTTGGTTCGGCGCCTCTACAACGCCGTTTGCTGTGGGAGTATGGAGCAGTGAGAAATGCCTTGTGCCATTTTCCATCACGTACTGTCAGGGAATTCCTTATTTAGGTGAACTCCCTCCCCTATCAGTCCTCAAGGACTTCAGTTCACAATTCACTTCCTTCTCTCCTAATTTCCTGACCTTTTGTATGCAGCGTAAAGCTTGATCTTTAATCTTTTCAAACAATACCAGCCACATAAATCTGCTGAAATCATCTACTAAGAAACAGGAAATACCTTTTCCCTGCGGAGGTCGTGGCGACAATGGACCACACAAATCTGCATGTATAGTATTAGTGGCTCGCTCGGCTATGAAAGTTGCAGATGTGGAAATGATTTCCTCGCTGTTTCCCCACAAGACAACCATCACAAATTTGATCGATGTGATCAATTTCTTTGGCAGTCCGTGTACCCATCTCCTTCCGAGCTAGCTCCGCAAGCGCATTGAAGTTGAGGTGCCCGTACTCGCATGCCAGATCCATGTCATAAGCCATTTTGCCATCAGACAAATTGGCTTGGCAACTAAATCAAGTTATATACAGTCTGCCTTGTTCTCTTGACATTTGCAAGCAATTTTTCTATTTGGTCAAACAACTCCAAGTAGTTGTCTTCACTCACCACTTTAAGCCTCTTTCCGATAATTGTCCAATGCTAATGATTTTGCTCTTCACGTGAAGGAATGAAGTACACATTGATAGGACTCGATGCCTCACCATTCTGTCTAGAAACAGGATACAACATCTCCCAAGGATTGCAACAGTCGAGTCATCTCCAAATCTCACCTATCCTCTTCACGATACCAAGCTCACAGAAACTTCTCTTTACACTCCGTCATAGGTTGCTTGCTCCATGTCAAGGTACCACACACCACGGCATATCTTTCTTCATTACAGGCCTAAGATAAACCTTTTCCTCATTCAAAATACTTCACCATCAACAGCTTTAGCATCCTGCACCCAATCACATGTTGCACCATGAGTAGGCATCATCATCATACCCATTCATGCTTCTCAGCAACATAAGCACTTCCTTCTTCGGCCCACGCAAGTCCTTCTTGAAATGGCCTTTCTTGCCACAATTGTGAACCTCACTTTTTCTGTCAACTTCCAATCCATTTAGGTGTTCCGTGCTCTGTTTTCCACCAGCAGCAAATGCTACTACCCCTATTTTCATCCAACTCCCAGCTGAAACTCTTACTGAATTTCTTCTTGTTTTCAGCATAGTTTTCCCACTGGGATCGAAGATAAAATTAGGTGCTCACCTTCTTTGGTTTGCCGAGCGTTGACCACTTGCTAGTCAGTATGCTTGTACCGGCCGACGAGATCCTCAACATGAGTGTACTCAGCGGCACGCACCGCCGATCGAAGTGACGATCTGCATATAGTTCCCGGTGACGCCTGAAGGAACTTCTGGACCCACACGCCAACTGTACAGTGTGTCGCAGAGTGCGCGAGATCCATGACACCAGCGCCGAGAGACAGCTTGCGAAGTCATCTACGGACTCGTGTTCCCATCCAAGCTCCTCAAAGTTTCCTTGCGAAGGTAGGGAACTGGAGACTCGTTCAGCACAAGACATGTCTCCAAAGAGACGCCTTGATGGCATCCCAGCGGCCTTCGCAGAGTCGCGGACGGCTGAGGGAGGCATCATAGAATCTGGGATTGCAGAGTAGATTCCCGAAAAGGCTTTCTTGTCCATGTCGAGTCAACATCCAGCCGCTAAATTGCACTCCCAGACATGAATGGATGCATGAACCGATCTTCATGGCCCAGATCGGTGTAATTTGTAGGTGTCAGTTGCGGCTATGACGGACGGATGCGCACGCGGGCTGAACTTGTGCGCCGCGTCCACCAACGGCAGGGCGGTAAGAAACCCGCCTCCTTCGGTCGGAGAGCTTCCCCACATTAAGTATTCCTCTCCCCTCCATTCGGACAGTTTCTCGCCGACTACGCCAACTCAGCTGTGATTGCGGTTCGTCATCCCGACCTAAAACCTGTAGGATCTGATATCAATGATGACAGCGAGCTCACTCAGTATCTATATCACGGTGGAATCCACGCAGCTACGATTTCAATGGACCCTTGA